>CM034350.1:3361813-3878313 GCA_019925275.1 Mytilus edulis
ACATTTTACCATCTAACCCCTACCTTTCTTGTCATAATTTAAATACATATAGTTTAAAAAGCTTTTTTTATGTGATAAATTCCTTGTTATTTTTTCATAGTTTTTGAAAGAAAAAGATACAAATGTTAAGTGTATAAAAATCAAGAGTGATTCATTTCGATCCAAATTTTTGATGGCTTTCATCTGAAAGACAAGGACTTTTTAATCTGCTTTCTTAAGTTGTGTTATTTATATTCTATCAATTTATTATATCCTTTTATAAAGCTTGATATTTTGAAACAGAATAGCATTCATCCTTAATTTACATATGTTTGCAACTTTATTATGCTCTTTCTTTTTACATGATAATGTCTTGTGATTGCAAATCCTGTAAGTTGTTTATTTATTTAAATTTCATATTTATGAAAGGAAGCTTTGACACAAATTGTTTACACTTGTTTTGATGTGAAAAGTTATGATGTTTGAAGATGTGGACAGAGAAAGAATTAAGATACAATACAGTTATATTATTCAGGATTTCATATAAAAACTGTAAACCTAGTGATTGAAGATTGGATATGGTATGTCATATCATGTAAAAGTTGTGAAAGAGTATTCTTTAGTAATAAACAATTAATTTTTAAGCTAATTATTCTCATGTGCATTATGAACACTAATTATAATATGTAATAAACCAAAATTATGGCTAAAAATAGTAAAATCCTTTCCAGAACCACCCATAGAAGTAATGTAACAGTTTTATTTATATAGCAAAAATTGTGATATAATGATGGAAACCTGGAACTTGTTTAAATCTGTCTTAGATGTGTTAATATACATAACATATTGCTAATTAAAGAAACAAAGTAATTACTTTAAGCATTACATGAGATTCTGAAACTTGTTTATATTGACATTTTCATATTGTTTGTATATCTATTTTACCTTGCATTTATGGTGACCACAATTGTGTAGGTCCACCTTATGGTGAAGTCATTTTTATATTGTTATTTGAAAGCATTTACCAATGTATGTATGAGCTGCTATCAAAATTAACACTGTGATTTAAATTATAGATTGTTTTTGTATAGAAATTATAAGTATTAAATGCAATTTTAGAAAGAAAAAAACTTTTAATTTACTGTTAGCATTAGAGGTTTGTTCACTTCTAGCTTTGTGATAATGTGCGTGTATTTGGGCATTAGAGGTTTGTTCACTTCTAGCTTTGTGATAATGTGCGTGTATTTAGAGCAGCAGAATTGATCTGATTTCTTGTCATACTAAAGACTTCAAAAATCAGTATTTCCCTCATTATACAGTCTATAGACTAGATGGCTAAATGATTTGTTCACATGTAAAAATCCGGCCCTGCATATCTGTATTGTACAAAGCATGAGGTTACATGGTCCTGCCCTAAAATGTTTAAGGTTTGCATACTACAATAAAAAGTAAAGATAGCAAAAATACTGAACTTAAAGGAAAATTCAAAAGAGAAAGTCCTTTATCGAATGGCAGAATCAAAAGCTCAAGTACATCAAACAAATGAAAAACAATTTTCATATTCCTGACTTGCAATGGTACAGGTATCAATTTAATCAGAAATTTTTTTAGATATTCAAAAGAATTTTTTGACTGGATGCAAAACAAACAGTAAACAACATGGATGAAAGGTTTTTCTGAAATAAGCATGTAACACTCGATTGTCAATATAGCTGATCTCAAAGTGAAATTTATATTTAATATTTATATATCAAACTGTATATAATTAAAATGGACATTAGCTTTTCTACACAATATGGCAACTTTTTCTGCAGAGAAAACATCAAAACATACAGATATCTTTAAGAGACAACAGTAATTTACTGATGGTCAAAGCTTATTAATCCATTTATATGCCAACCAAAAGAGAAAAAACAACCATAAGTGAATCAGATGTACCCCTAAAGGAGTCCGCTTACTAACTCATAGGATCTCCTGCTTTCCACTCGTTATGTGGATTTAAATAAAGGCAACAGTAGTATACCGCTGTTCATAACTCAGAAATCCATGGACTAAAAACAAAATCGGGGTAACAAACTAAAACCGAGGGAAACGTATTAAATATAACAGAACAATGACACAACACTAAAATGTAACACACACAGAAACAGACCAAGCATCAGACAATATGCCACGAGAATAACAAATATAACATCAAAACCAAATACATGAATTTGGGATAGACAAGTACTGTGACACGTCTTATCGCAATGTAAAATTACTCAAAAATAAGAGAAAAGAAACACGCAAAGTTAAAATGTAACACACACAGAAACGAACAATAATATTACAATGGCCATATTCCTGACTTGGTACAGGACATTTTTAAGGAAAAATGGTGGGTTGAACCTGGTTTTTATACGCCCGTCAAAATTTTGACGGGACGTATTATGGTATACAAATGTCCGGTGTCCGTCCGTCTGTCTGTCCGGCGTAAATATGTCGCACCGTAACTTGAGAACGACTTATCCAAATTTCATGAAACTTAACATAGTTGTTTCTTATGATGGTCAAATGATCTGTATACTTTTTGGTGAAAATAAGATTAAAACTTTTCGAGTTACGGCACTTTGTAACTAAAACAGGGGTGTGTTTTTTTCACATGTCACACCGTATCTCAAAAACGATTCTTGATTATGGCTTAAAACTTTAAATACTTCTTAGTTATATTAATCTTAATATCTGTATACTTTTTGGTGATGATTCAAAATTTTATTTTTGAGTTATTGAGTATTTTGTAAAAAAGGGGGAGGTTTTTTTTACATGTCACACCATATCTCAAAAACGATTTATGATTATTGCTTAAAACTTTATACATATCTTTGTTATATTAATCTGAAGATCTGTATACTTTTTGGGTATGATTCAAAATTTTATTTTTGAGTTATTGAGTATTTTGTAAAAAAGGGGGAGGTTTTTTTTTACATGTTGTGCCGTATCTCAAAAACAATTTATGATTATTGCTTAAAACTTTACACACTTCTTTGTTATATTAATCTAAAGATCTGTATACTTTTTGGTGATGATTCAAAACTGAGTTATTGAGTATTTTGTTAAACAGGGGAGGGTTATTTTACATGTCGCGCCGTATCTCAAAAATAATTTATGATTATTGCTTAAAACTTTACACACTTCTTTGTTATATTAATCTAAAGATCTGTATACTTTTTGGTTTTGATTCAAAATTTTATTTTAGTGATATTTAGATTTTTGTAAAAAAAAAACAGGGTTGTGGGTTTCACATTTCCCGCCGTGTCTCAAAAACAATATATGGTTATTGCTTAAAACTTTCTCAGAAACTATTTATGATTATTGCAAAAAACTTCCACACAAGACGTCGGGCGTATCATGCGCTCATGGCGCAGCTGTTTATTTGGCATTCTTCTCATAATCCTGCTTAAATAATATTAGAATGTCCCTGTTAAATAATTCCATATGATGTGGATGCTGCCACCCATAACTTATCAACTGAGATAGGGAATACAATATGAAAGGCTGGTTGATAAGCTACTACTGAGAAAACAGAAGATGAAATCTGCATTGTTGTCCTAGGTCTCAGTTTGAATTACTCAACTGAGTTAATTTCAGAACAGAGATCTTGGTAGGTCACAATACTCAATGTCGATAATATCCTTTAAATCAAGCTCACAGAGATATTCGATATCCAAGCTGAAATGTTTTGAGTTACATGACATTTACTTTATATCTGAATAAGAAACTGATGAACTTGTCCAGATGTATTTTACTTAATTAAGTATACAAAATGTATTTAAAATGGTGATTAAAAAAGAGATCTATTATTTTGAAATAAAAATAAACAAATAAACATTAAATTAGATAAACAATATCTTTTGACAATCTGCCATTGAAGTATTTTGTGTCAACTATTACGTAAAACATAGGATAACAGATGTTTGATGTCTGCTCAAAATGAAATAATTGTATCCATATTGTTTGGCAAAATAAGACATTTAATGTCCATTGACCTTTTGAGAGAAAGGGATTTGCCATATCCAAAGCAAATCAAACACTTATCATGATGTTTCCTGCAACATTATAACAATTAGATAGAAATTACGCAGTGTTCGTGGTAAATGTATCTTTAAGATTAGATAACAAGTGACATACATACATCAGTAGATTAAATAAATATCATACTATATCTTATTTACATAAATAAAAGTAAATCTGAATTATCAATATTTTTATTTCAATGCACGCAATACTGTAGTCCGACAGCAGCTGATGACTTAAGTCGTTTGGGCGATGGACGACGTAGAAATTCAAAAGACAATGAAAAGGGACAGAAAGTTTGTCTGTTCTAACGTTAAAATATTAATTGTATGTGTTTTCTCATCCGTTTGTTCAATTAGTTGTGTTGTTTTTATGTGGTTATCTGTAAACAAGATTGAACAGATAAGGAGAGAGTTGCTAACCTTGTCGCATAGAAGTCATGAAATAAATTCTACTAGAGCAGCAGCGCAAAATACAATCAAGGTAACTTTAAAAAGCAAATTGTAGATTTTTTGTTCACAAATTACATTTCATAAATATGTACTATTTATATTTTTATTTCAATACTTGTAGAATTCATCACATGTACAAGTACCATTCAACATTATATTTAACAGTCTTAAGAAAACGACCAGCCAGCAAATTTTGTAGTATTTACTTTTTATTATCACTCTAACTATTCTTAATTTATTATCTTTCTGGAGAAAAAGTCATGATATATAATGATGACAGTCACTCGAATATGTTTTGTATTTACATATGTTTTGATTTTGACAGAGTGATAATATACTTCTAAAGGAAGCAACTGACGATACAATGTCAAACAACCAAAGTCTACATGGTGCAGGTAGGTTCATTACTGTACAGTGCTTATGATTCTAAAGGAAGCAAGTGACGATACAATGTCAAACAACCAAAGTCTACATGGTGCAGGTAGGTTCATTACTGTACAATGCTTATGATTCTAAAGGGAGCAAGTGACGATACAATGTCAAACAACCAAAGTCTACATGGTGCAGGTAGGTTCATTACAGTACAGTGCTTATGATTCTAAAGGGAACAAGTGACGATACAATGTCAAACAACCAAAGTCTACATGGTGCAGGTAGGTTCATTACAGTACAGTGCTTATGATTCTAAAGGGAGCAAATGACGATACAATGTCAAACAACCAAAGTCTACATGGTGCAGGTAGGTTCATTACAGTACAGTGCTTATGATTCTAAAGGGAGCAAGTGACGATACAATGTCAAACAACCAAAGTCTACATGGTGCAGGTAGGTTCATTACTGTACAATTCTTATGATTCTAAAGGGAGCAAATGACGATACAATGTCAAACAACCAAAGTCTACATGGTGAAGGTAGGTTCATTACTGTACAATGCTTATGATTCTAAAGGAACAAGTGACGATACAATGTCAAACAACCAAAGTCTACATGGTGCAGGTAGGTTCATTACTGTACAATTCTTATGATTCTAAAGGAACAAGTGACGATACAATGTCAAACAACCAAAGTCTACATGGTGCAGGTAGGTTCATTACAGTACAATTGCTTATGATTCTAAAGGAGCAAGTGACGATACAATGTCAAACAACCAAAGTCTACATGGTGCAGGTAGGTTCATTACAGTACAGTGCTTATGATTCTAAAGGAGCAAGTGACGATACAATGTCAAACAACCAAAGTCTACATGGTGCAGGTAGGTTCATTACAGTACAGTGCTTATGATTCTAAAGGGAGCAAGTGACGATACAATGTCAAACAACCAAAGTCTACATGGTGCAGGTAGGTTCATTACAGTACAGTGCTTATGATTCTAAAGGGAAGCAAAGTGACGATACAATGTCAAACAACCAAAGTCTACATGGTGCAGGTAGGTTCATTACAGTACAGTGCTTATGATTCTAAAGGGAGCAAATGACGATACAATGTCAAACAACCAAAGTCTACATGGTGCAGGTAGGTTCATTACAGTACAATGCTTATGATTCTAAAGGGAGAAAATGACGATACAATGTCAAACAACCAAAGTCTACATGGTGCAGGTAGGTTCATTACAGTACAGTGCTTATGATTCTAAAGGAAGCAAGTGACGATACAATGTCAAACAACCAAAGTCTACATGGTGCAGGTAGGTTCATTACATGTACAGTGCTTATGATTCTAAAGGGACAAAGTGACGATACAATGTCAAACAACCAAAGTCTACATGGTGCAGGTAGGTTCATTACGTACAAGTGCTTATGATTCTAAAGGGAGCAAATGACGATACAATGTCAAACAACCAAAGTCTACATGGTGCAGGTAGGTTCATTACTAGTACAGTGCTTATGATTCTAAAGGAAGCAAGTGACGATACAATGTCAAACAACCAAAGTCTACATGGTGCAGGTAGGTTCATTACATTACAGTGCTTATGATTCTAAAGGGAGCAAATGACGATACAATGTCAAACAACCAAAGTCTACATGGTGCAGGTAGGTTCATTACATACAGTGCTTATGATTCTAAAGGGAGCAAGTGACGATACAATGTCAAACAACCAAAGTCTACATGGTGCAGGTAGGTTCATTACAGTACAGTGCTTATGATTCTAAAGGGAGCAAGTGACGATACAATGTCAAACAACCAAAGTCTACATGGTGCAGGTAGGTTCATTACAGTACAGTGCTTATGATTCTAAAGGGAGCAAATGACGATACAATGTCAAACAACCAAAGTCTACATGGTGCAGGTAGGTTCATTACTGTACAAGTGCTTATGATTCTAAAGGGAGCAAATGACGATACAATGTCAAACAACCAAAGTCTACATGGTGCAGGTAGGTTCATTACTAGTACAGTGCTTATGATTCTAAAGGAGCAAGTGACGATACAATGTCAAACAACCAAAGTCTACATGGTGCAGGTAGGTTCATTACATGTACAGTGCTTATGATTCTAAAGGGAGCAAATGACGATACAATGTCAAACAACCAAAGTCTACATGGTGCAGGTAGGTTCATTACTGTACAGTGCTTATGATTCTAAAGGGAGCAAATGACGATACAATGTCAAACAACCAAAGTCTACATGGTGCAGGTAGGTTCATTACAGTACAGTGCTTATGATTCTAAAGGGAAGCAAAGTGACGATACAATGTCAAACAACCAAAGTCTACATGGTGCAGGTAGGTTCATTACAGTACAGTGCTTATGATTCTAAAGGAGCAAGTGACGATACAATGTCAAACAACCAAAGTCTACATGGTGCAGGTAGGTTCATTACAGTACAGTGCTTATGATTCTAAAGGGAGCAAAGTGACGATACAATGTCAAACAACCAAAGTCTACATGGTGCAGGTAGGTTCATTACAGTACAGTGCTTATGATTCTAAAGGAGCAATGACGATACAATGTCAAACAACCAAAGTCTACATGGTGCAGGTAGGTTCATTACAGTACAGTGCTTATGATTCTAAAGGAGCAATGACGATACAATGTCAAACAACCAAAGTCTACATGGTGCAGGTAGGTTCATTACAGTACATGCTTATGATTCTAAAGGGAGCAATGACGATACAATGTCAAACAACCAAAGTCTACATGGTGCAGGTAGGTTCATTAGGTTCATTACTGTACAATGCTTATGATTCTAAAGGAAGCAAGTGACGATACAATGTCAAACAACCAAAGTCTACATGGTGCAGGTAGGTTCATTACTATACAGTGCTTATGATTCTAAAGGGAGCAAGTGACGATACAATGTCAAACAACCAAAGTCTACATGGTGCAGGTAGGTTCATTACTAGTACAGTGCTTATGATTCTAAAGGGAGCAAATGACGATACAATGTCAAACAACCAAAGTCTACATGGTGCAGGTAGGTTCATTACAGTACAATGCTTATGATTCTAAAGGAAGCAAGTGACGATACAATGTCAAACAACCAAAGTCTACATGGTGCAGGTAGTTCATTACAGTACAGTGCTTATGATTCTAAAGGGAGCAAATGACGATACAATGTCAACAACCAAAGTCTACATGGGGCAGGTAGGTTCATTACTGTACAGTGCTTATGATTCTAAAGGGAGCAATGACGATACAATGTCAAACAACCAAAGTCTACATGGTGCAGGTAGGTTCATTACAGTACAGTGCTTATGATTCTAAAGGGAGCAAATGACGATACAATGTCAAACAACCAAAGTCTACATGGTGCAGGTAGGTTCATTACAGTACAGTGCTTATGATTCTAAAGGAAGCAAATGACGATACAATGTCAAACAACCAAAGTCTACATGGTGCAGGTAGGTTCATTACAGTACAGTGCTTATGATTCTAAAGGGAGCAAATGACGATACAATGTCAAACAACCAAAGTCTACATGGTGCAGTAGTTCATTACGTACATGCTTATGATTCTAAAGGGAGCAAATGACGATACAATGTCAAACAACCAAAGTCTACATGGTGCAGGTAGGTTCATTACTATACAGTGCTTATGATTCTAAAGGAGCAAGTGACGATACCCAATGTCAAACAACCAAAGTCTACATGGTTAAAGGGTTCATTACAGTACAGTGCTTATGATTCTAAAGGGAGCAAGTGACGATACAATGTCAAACAACCAAAGTCTACATGGTGCAGGTAGGTTCATTACTTACAGTGCTTATGTATTCTAAAGGGAGCAAGTGGACGATACAATGTCAAACAACCAAAGTCTACATGGTGCAGGTAGGTTCATTACAGTACAGTGCTTATGATTCTAAAGGGAACAAGTGACGATACAATGTCAAACAACCAAAGTCTACATGGTGCAGGTAGGTTCATTACAGTACAGTGCTTATGATTCTAAAGGGAGCAAATGACGATACAATGTCAAACAACCAAAGTCTACATGGTGCAGGTAGGTTCATTACTGTACAATGCTTATGATTCTAAAGGGAGCAATGACGATACAATGTCAAACAACCAAAGTCTACATGGTGCAGGTAGGTTCATTACAGTACAGTGCTTATGATTCTAAAGGAGCAAATGACGATACAATGTCAAACAACCAAAGTCTACATGGTGCAGGTAGGTTCATTACTGTACAATTCTTATGATTCTAAAGGGAAAAGTGACGATACAATGTCAAACAACCAAAGTCTACATGGTGCAGGTAGGTTCATTACAGTACATGCTTATGATTCTAAAGGGAGCAAATGACGATACAATGTCAAACAACCAAAGTCTACATGGTGCAGGTAGGTTCATTACTAGTACAGTGCTTATGATTCTAAAGGAAGCAAGTGACGATACAATGTCAAACAACCAAAGTCTACATGGTGCAGGTAGGTTCATTACAGTACAGTGCTTATGATTCTAAAGGAGCAAATGACGATACAATGTCAAACAACCAAAGTCTACATGGTGCAGGTAGGTTCATTACAGTACAGTGCTTATGATTCTAAAGGAAGCAAATGACGATACAATGTCAAACAACCAAAGTCTACATGGTGCAGGTAGGTTCATTACAGTACAATGCTTATGAAACAGTACTGATAGTAAAGTTGTGAGGTGACAGCGAGTTGTCTTCGTTTTGAATTCCCCCTAGGAGTTCTGTATTTTTTTTTGTCTTACTGTTTTCTCACGTTATAAAAGATAAAAGATGATACCAAGAGGTAAAACAATGTCACTAGTCGTAGAAAAACAGACAGCGTATTTTACCAAATAAGAAAAAAAGGACATGAGTAGTATAAAACAGTAATGATGATTCAATATGAACGATACCATGAACCGAGTAATATTGAAGAAAATGTCCTAGGTTATAGGAGGGTTGGTATCCCGCTAACATGTTTAACCCCGCCACATTATTTATGTAAGTGCCTGTCCCAAGTCAGGAGCCTGTAATTCAGTGGTTGTCGTTTGTTGATGTGTTACATATTTGTTTTTCGTTCATTTTTTTGTACATAAATAATGCCGGTAGTTTGTCGTTTGAATTATTTTACATGGTTCACTTCGAAGCCTTTTATAGCCGACTATGCGGTATCGACTTTGCTCGTTTTTGAAGGCTGTGCGGTGTCCTATAGTTGTTAATTTCTGTGTCATTTGGTCTCTTGTGGATAATTGTCTCATTGGCAATCATACCACTTCTGCTTTTTTACATCTTTCATTTACCGAGTAAAATATTGAAAAAAGTTAACCCTACCACTAATCGGTTGAACATATCAACATAAATATTAATATTAATTCTATATTATATTTTGTTTGACTGTCCCTCTGGTATCTTTCGTCTCTCTTCACGGCTGAATGATTGGACCAAATGAACCATCTAAAAGGCGAAAGATTGAAGAAAATAATACATGCCATTATTTTATGAGACCAGTTGTCTAGGAATGGTAATATGTACTGTTCTTGTATTTTCTTGGGACGTTTTAGTCATGACAATGCCTAGTACAGAGACAAACCTATGTCTTTTCTGTATTGGTGATAAATCAATTTTTATTTTGTAAAAAAGGAAATAACAAAAGTACCTAACTCCTATGTAAATTATAAAACAGATGGGAAAATCCATAAAACTGACAAAATAAATCATCAGAATGAATGGAAAAGACAAGTAAGACACAGAATAATATATGCCATGCCATTATCTATTTCTATTTTCCTATCAACTGTTTTGTGAATTTAAAAACACTTGCAGTAATATGATATTCAATGTATATCATTTATTAGCTTCATAGTTTTAAATGTACAAATATTTTTTTTGAACAGAATTAGGAGGGAGACATCTGAGAACAAATAACAGAATGGAAGATATTCAAGGTAACTGCGTCACACATCTTATATTTTTTTTTATATATATGCTATAATACAATCATAAACAGTACTTTCAAATTGTTTCTATTTTCAAAATATATTTGGTACATACACTATTTGATATTAATTTATCTACGAATTCTTTGAAAACGTATAATAGCATAGCATTTGCGATCCATTTATCGATATAGTCGTGAACTAATAATGTTTTTTATCGGTTGGTTAGTTTTTCGCATAGAAACAGAATTTTACGCAAATGATGCGAAAGATTGTTAACTGTTGCTGCAAAATGTGTTAATACGTTGTGTTTATTTAATTTCAGGTGGTATTTTGCATCTTGATGCACCTGTACAGCAGGTAATATTATTTATAATTTAGAATTTGAAGTCGTAAAACCGGTTTCAATGCACTGTTTTAAAAAAATACAGATTTGCAGAAAAGTTGATCTTAAAAAAATAATAATAATAAAAAGTAAAAATTGCAAATAATTGTAGGGACATTGTAGTCAATTTATCTTCTTCTTCATTATAATATTTGAATCAAGTGTAACAGTTATTTTTAAATTTAACATATATGCTCATACGCATACCATGTATTAGTATACCGAAGCAAACACTTACTTTTTATGTCTTTAATAATTTAAAATACACAATATACATACAATCATAACAATTACACTGTTAAATAACTTTGTATTTATAATCTTTTGTAATTGAGAATGTGAAGAATCAGAATAAAAAGTTTTTCTATACATTTGTTGACATTAAGACTAATGAATAACATGAATGCATCTTTCTTTACACCTTTCTATAGCCTAAAGCCGTTCATTATGTTCCAACTGGAGTCACAGGAAATCTTATCAGTCAAACATTTACAAACAGTGAGTTGAATAATCACAATTATATCTCGAAAAAGCTTAAATAACGTTTACTTATATTGACTGATATCGGCATTACACAGGTTAAATAACGTTTACTTATATTGACTGATATCGGCATTACACAGCTTAAATAACGTTTACTTATATTGACTGATATCGGCATTACACAGGTTAAACGGTCAAACGTTTACTTATATTGACTGATATCGGCATTACACAGGTTAAACGGTCAAACGTTTACTTATATTGACTGATATCGGCATTACACAGGTTAAACGGTCAAACGTTTACTTATATTGACTGATATCGACATTACACAGGTTAAACGGTCAAACGTTTACTTATATTGACTGATATCGGCATTACACAGGTTAAACGGTCAAACGTTTACTTATATTGACTGATATCGGCATTACACAGGTTAAACGGTCAAACGTTTACTTATATTGACTGATATCGGCATTACACAGGTTAAACGGTCAAACGTTTACTTATATTGACTGATATCGGCATTACACAGGTTAAACGGTCAAACGTTTACTTATATTGACTGATATCGGCATTACACAGGTTAAACGGTCAAACGTTTACTTATATTGACTGATATCGGCATTACACAGGTTAAACGGTCAAACGTTTACTTATATTGACTGATATCGACATTACACAGGTTAAACGGTCAACATTACAAATTGTATCACCAATAAGATGTGTCTATACGAGGTCTATACCCAACTCTCTAGTGACATGTTTTCGTGGTCTTAGATCTTTAGATTCCAATATAGTCATCTGATCTGTAACTGCACAGATTGTTTCCTATTCCTAATTGTTTCATCTCTGCTGGGGGTCTCCGTGTATCTTTATTTCAATAATTTACCTCCGTAAGTTGCACTATAACAAAATAAAATGTAGCGATATTTAGCACTGTTAAACAACTACAATGACTCGTGTTACTCTACACTTTTTGTAAATACATAATTGAAACTTATATAACTATATGTTTATTACACCACTTCAATTCAGTTTACAGTAACACAGAACAAAGATGAGCAAGATAAAGACATTACTTATATCAAAAGAAAATAAAAATACCGCTTTATACATATATACGTCTGGAGTGCTTTCCAATTATCTATCGTAAAGTCAAATAATTTTCAAAAGACATCATTTCAACATATGATATAAAATATTATGTGAAAAAAGTAAAATAACAAAAATACTAAACTGTGAGGAAAATTCAATACGAAAAGTTTCTTATCAAATGGAAAATCAAAAGCTCTTAAAAATAAAACAAATTATGTGCAACAAACAAATAATAATATATATTTTGCATGTTGATCAAACATCCTTTGGTTATTTTCTATCATGTTAGCTACTTATACAGTGACATACTTTTGTTTTAAATATCTCTAATACGTTAACTAGATATTTTTCAGTATGATAATGGTATCTCTTTTTATTCTAGATGCAATGTGTGTAAACAAATGGCACGGTTTGATGTGTAGGAATAATACATATAAGAATATAGGTATGATTCATTTCGCTTTGAATAAATAAAGGCAACAGTAGTATACCGCTGTTCAAAAGTCATAAATCGTTTGAGAGAAAACAAATCCGGATTACAAACTAAAACCGAGGGAAACTATAAGAGGAAAACAACGGAACAACAGAAAAAGAGTTATGAAAGTGTACACAAATAAACAAAATAAAATTGCAAATTGAGTATGGTATGAAATTCAACACTTTGTTTTTATTCTTTAAAGCAAGCAAAAACGACCTACGCTCTAAATAAAAATAAAACGAGATGATTTCCAATGAATTATTTTTGCAACAATTTCTATTAAACCATACATACATATTTTTGTTTTCTGCAGACTTCCCTCTGACAAAGATAACGTTTAATCATTTAAAAATATAACCTACTCTTGGGCACATCTTAATTATAGTTCAACTGGTCTTCTGATATTGATAGTTAATAAAAGACGAACGACAGATACCAGAGGGACAGTCAAACTCATAAATCGAAAATGAACTTACAACGCCATGGCTAAAAAAGAAAAGGACAAACAGACGAACAATAGTACACATGACACAACATTGAAAACTCAATAAGCAACACGAACCCCACCAAACACTAGGAGTGATCTCAGGTTCTCCGGAAGGGTAAGCAGATCCTGCTCCACATGTGTCACCCGTCGTGTTGCTTATGTGATAACAAATCCGGTAAATAGTCTAATTCGGTAGGTCACATTCATGAAAGGGAAGGGGATTGTAGTTATGACGTAAGAAACATATCCGATATCATTTATGAAACGGTTATTCCATAACGGTCAACCCACTCGTGATGGCGTCCGTAAAATTTACAAAGGGATGATTTCAACTTCACGATATGGAACTCTTGGTTTAATAGCTTCCTTGTGAGCAGTAACCCTCTATCAAGAAAATCATGATAGGAAATGCAAGCTCGGGAATATCGTTTCAATTGGGAGATAAATACCACGTATGCAGGTGCTGCTTGAATGTTGCTACTCAGAAATGGAAAGTTCACAATTGAAAAGTTGAAATCATCTCTTTTGTCGTAAAGTTTTGTTTTCAACCGACCCTCGTTGTCAATTTCTAGATGTAAGTCAAGATATGAGGCCGACTTAACTGTATCTGTAGTATCTTTTATCTCTAGTTCGATGGGATAGATGTGTCACCAAATAGTCACCAAATTTTGAATTATTTAGTGAAAGAACATCCTCTATATAGCGCAAAGTAGAGTTAAAGGATATTGCTAACTTTTTATCTTTCTTCCTATGAAGTTCCTGTATGAAGTCAGCCTCCTATTAATAAAGTAATAAGTCGACAATAAGAGGGGCATAATTTGTTCCCATTGGAATGCCGACAGTCTGTTGAAAAACACGTCCCCCGAACGTAACAAATATGCTGTCAATCAAGAAATCAAGCATCTTGATAATGTCAGTTTCAGAGAATTTTTTGTTTGAATCAGAGTGATCCTTTACAAAGTAGGATTTATCCCTCCCTAAGACAAGATACTTGTATCTACGTTGGCCATTCTTTTTATGAAACAAAGTAATACGAACTTTTCAATTTGTCTTTTAGTTTGGAATGAGGAATACTTGTGCGAAGCGTAGAAAAGTCAAATGTTTTTTTTTTTATAATTATAAAAAGACTCTGGAACTTTTACCTACCAGGAGGTCTAGGTCCATTCACTTATCAGTATAATACTGCTGTTGAATCATTACATTCAAGTTAACATTTGGTGTATATTGGTATATACATACCATTTCATTTATCTCAAAAGACCTTGCACATGCTGCGAACTGAATTTGTTCCTTATTTATAGATTCCAATAGAATTATAGAATTTTGGAAAAAAGCTCAATGGACAAAGACTCACAATAGAGATGTACTTTCACTCGGAATGAACAAACCAAGCCCTGGAATATTTACAGTGGAAACTGGAGGATTATATCTTATGTATCTAAATGTAATAGTTTGTAATTAATATAGATATAGGAAGATGTGGTATGAGTTCCACACATATGTATATGTATATGTATCTAAATTGATTTTGTTCATATTAATTAACAATATGAAAACAATAGCTGCAGGAGAGTTGGATTAAAGGATTAACAGTTGAATGGTCAAAGGAATTATTTTAATTTTCCTACACCATAGCAATGATTTATTTTTGTATTTTTCATTTCGGGCATATATTTAGAGCGAAATTATTTTATTGTTGAATCCATTATTTAAAAAGGAGTAAAAGATACGACAACGCCATGGATAAAAAAGAAAAAGACAAATAGTACACAAGACACAACATATAAAACTAAGGACTAAGCAACACGAACACAACCAAAAACTGGGGGTGATTGCAGGTGCTCCGTCCTGCTCCACATGTGGCAACCGTCGTGTTGCTCATGTTATTACACACCCGGTAAATAGTCTAATTCGGTAAGTCACATTCGTGAATAGGGAACGCGATTGTAGTTACGACATAACATATCCGATATTATCTGTGAAACGGATATTCCATAACTGTCAACCAACTCGTGATGTTCTCCGTAAAATTTACGAAGAGATGATTTCAACTCTATTTTGAACTCTTGGTTTGATTGGCTTGTTTAATATTTGTTTGCTCAACGTTTAGTTGTAATTTATTTGTGGATATTTTAAAGACAGACATAATGCTAACTTTTTTCTATTTAAAAAACAATCCAAAAGGCATTTTCCAAAAAATTATATTTTTTATACAGATTTCCAACATGAAGTTATTATTACAAAACGCATTCTAATTGTATACTTTTCTTAATATATGTTGTAGGTTCTTATCAGTGCAACACTTTCTAAACACGACGTTGGAATATTTATAGCGGATGACAAAAAATTAGTTTGCCGTGAAAATTTAGACTATGTCAGAGGTACCGCATCTGTGTCTACTAACTCAAAGGCTAAAACCTGTAGTGTATCGGGAGTGTTTTACGTCGAGCGAAGTCAAACAATTACCGTTAAGATAGTCACCAGGAACACCGAAATATACCTGGATAGCTATAATACAAACTTTGGAGCTGTTTTACTTGCATAATGTTTTTAATCTCAACATAAAAGTGCGTCTTTTTTTTTTTGGATTTTTTATAAATGACTATAGCACTGAATAATGTATAACCATGTGGATATGATAACTGTATTGTTAACACCTGCTTGTATGTCTTAACATATGTAAAGTTACTTTGAAAAGAAACAAGAATAAATAAAATAAAATAGAAAATGTATAATCAAATATTTTTACCCAACCTTATTATGCAACATTTTAATCTGAAGTTTAGTTCATTGTCAGTATTTTTAAAAAGCGTCACCCTTCAAGCTAAATTGATTATGTGCTTTATCCGACTTCGAATAATTTATTGTGTCAAGGTAAAAAAAGGCGGAAATCATAATCCGGTCACCTGTGTTTACATTTTGAATTTCACAAATCTTAATTATACGTTCTTATGACCTTATGTAGCCATAGGGCTTAACTTTATTCAAGTCATGAAAGTTACTCAAAATAATGCACCCGTATGCATTCAAAATTTCGGATATTTTATCATATGTTTTTACATTTTATGGTCGTCCAAAGAAATAGCGCGACTTTCAAACGATGTTGTTGTTCTGCGTAAATCTGTACAAGACATTTTGATAGACGGCCATATACCAGTTCAGGTAATCTCTTTCTTATATGCTTATGAATTTCTCAATTATGTAATATAAAAAGAAGCACATCCAATATTTATGATATCTGCTCAGATAACTCCTCATCAAACACGAAAAAAACAAGCATTTTATATTTGAATATATCTTCTCTCAAAAACTATTAATATTGCACAAAGATATAACATAGTTTGTCCACATCAATTTTACGGTGTTTTATGTCTAACTATTAATTTCCTTCATTTGTTTTGACAAAGCTATTATGTAATATACTTCTTAAACTTATGGTTTATGTTTTAACTTTATCAGAATACAAGAGAGCATGATCCTATGCATAAAAATGTACAAGACGATGATGACACAGAAAACAAAGCTTCCGACGATCAATATTTTCGCCATAAAAGATTTGCAGATAAAGGTATGGTTTTTGTACTTTTTTTTTTAAATGACATTGCATTTCTGAAACCATGTACAATTGTTGGGTTTTTTTCTTCAAATATTAATAATAATGTAAAATTATAACTATAACTTAAACTATGATATAAATCTGAATTTACTGTTTATTGTGTGTTTAATTTGCTATTTTTCTTCTTGAAATATTTTTAAATTGATTTATCTACATAAGGATTAGACACCGTCTTCATATTTAAGATAAGAAAAAATGCAAGAAAGAAAAACGATACCTGAGGAAATGTCGGAAGAAGCTGCGCAATAAGGCGATAGTCAGTTCAAAACAGGTACCCACTAACTTAAATTTTGATAAAGTTACAATGATGATATTTCACCCAAATAAGGAAGACACGATAACATATTCACATTATACATCAGTAAAGTGATAAATGCGTAGAGCGGATTAAAAATAAACCGTTGAATGATCAAATACAATAGGTGGAAATTTATCTGTGGTCGTTCCTGTGGAACGTTAATCGGATAACGCGCTACGGACGCATACAATTTGCGCGTAACTTTTCATTCGTTTTTGATACTTTATTTTTTTTATCGAAAACTTTTTTCACAAGTTGTTTTTTCTGCCTAAAAATACTTTATTTCACGAAATTTATTAATTAGGTTAACGAATTCAATGTGTTCAGTATATGTAAATGAGACAGAAAACAAACATTTCAACTTATTCAAAATAATTTAGATATTTACAGCTTTTAATAATAGCCACGTGTTATTGTGTCAAAAAAAATTCATGTCGAAAAATAGACTAGCACCGCAATGGCAAATAAAATACAATATACTTAACACAACATAAACAACTAACATGACTAAATACTGAGGAATACCACTTAAAAACCTCGGAGTGATCTCAGGTGCTTTGAAGTTTAATCAGATCATGCTCCATACGTGGCACCTGTCGTGTTGTGCAAAACGTACAAACCCGGTGATAAGTCTAATTCGTTATGTCACTTTCGGGGAAAGGAGAATCGGATTGTGTTTACGACGAAATGAACATATTCGTTGTCATCGTTGAGATAGATGTTCCATCAAATTGCCGATGGTAAATAAATTATATAAGGACTATCAATGAACTACCATTAACGCCGTATTCTCTTTAGAATAAAAAAAAAACAATCAAGTTATGGCAAAACAATTTTTCTATTTGAAATAATAAAAAAAATTCACTTTTTCAGTTAGATTTTAAACTGTACTCAGACAAGATACTTTTATTGCAGGCAGAATTACAAGCAGCCCATGTGGAACTTGATTTTCGTATAAATACTACAATGTCGAAAAAACTATTGATGGCTATTGACAGTAAGTACAACAATGTAAAAATACATTTGGAAGGTAGACGTACATGTAATGAAAGATTAGTGGCATTCTGTAAACGAAACTTGTTATATATCAAAGTTAGAAAGAAGTTAACTACAGTTGTGCAAATCTCAAAAATTAAGAAGATAAAAGTCAAAGTAACAAACAAAAATGAGAGAGTTTATATATCGGTACATGTTTATAAGTGTTGATGAATATGTGTTTATGTTAATAATATCTATTGTGAAATATTTTGATTTAGATCCCAAATATTTTCAGAATGTTATAAAGAATTTGGTGGATTAGTTTGTTACAACAATAAGACGTATGAAAGCGACAGTAGACAATCAGGTAAAACATACAACAAAAAGACTTATGAGAGCGAAAGTAGATAATCAGGTAAAACATTTTAAAGTTCTACCAATAAGACTTATTAGAGCGACAGTAGACAATCAGGTAAAACATTTGAAAGTTCAACCAAAAAGACTTATGAGAGCGACAATAAACAATCAGGTAAAACATTTGAAAGTTCAACCAAAAAGACTTATGAGAGCGACAATAGATAATCATGTAAAACATTTGAAAGTTCTACCAATAATACTTATGAGAGCGACAGTAGACAATCAGGTAAAACATTTGAAAGTTCTACCAATAAGACTTATGAGAGCGACAGTAGACAATCAGGTAAAACATTTGAAAGTTCAACCAATAAGACTTATGAGAGCGACAGTAGACAATCAGGTAAAACATTTGAAAGTTCTAAAGGATATAAATGAAGTAGATATCGTAAACATAAACTAAAATAGAATTGTGTTTCTATGATGTATACGAGCAGTTATCTCTACACATTATACCTTTTTGTCACCTGTTTATAAGAAGCTTTAATATTGTTAATCGTTTTGCTTCAGACACAAGAGGAATCTACATCCATGATGGTTTAACACTCGATTATTATTTTATATGTAAACAAAATTAATCTGATTTTTTTTTTTTTTATGTTTATCAGGCGATCATAGATTATATAAACCTGTGCAATTATTTTTTTATCACGATACAGATTAAAAACTTTAATGATATCATTATAATTGAACTAAAACGTGTCTTTATACGATTAAAAATGTTAATATAAATTCAAACGACCTTAAAACATATATTATCATTGACAATCAAAAGATTGTTTTTCTAATAATGTTTTGTTTTGACCTGGCAATAGAATGACAAAACGTAAAACCTATAAAAAAAAACCCGCATGTACCTAAAGTTAATTGGAAAATAGTTGAAATTAATAAAAAGTATGCGTATCCGTATGTCTTGTTTGCTAATCAAAATCAACTGAAAACATTGTATACATTTCTATAAAAATACAGAAAAGACTCTTAGTGTACCATGGAAACTATCGTCACCAAAAGAGATGTCGCCACTGGAGCTGACATCTGAGCATGGGAAATATAAAGTAAAATATGATGGTTTATATCTAGTGTATCTGAATGTAAGTGATTTAAGTATAGCTAATATCTTGAGGAAAATGCATAACGCCAAAACAATAAAGAAATACCAAATTCCATATTAGATAATGAATGTACTAAAACAACTTTGTCGTAAACTTTGTGTCTGATGTAGTATTCCAAAATATAGATTAAGTTATATATGGCTTAATTGCACACAAACCTAAAGTTACTAGTTTAGTCATGTTTACAACGTCAAGAATGTGCAAAGTCAATAAACAGATCTTAAGGTGGTATGGGTGTCTTCCTCCATCTTGGATTGTAAAAAACAGAGAATCAAAGGTCCAGATTTTCCATCAAGTTAGCAAAATTTGATGCAAGAATGCAGATGTTTAATGTACATTTTCATTTAAAAGTACCAATTTATAAGAATATAACTTCTAAATATTGATATTTTTGCAAATGTTAATTATTTTTGGTTGTTTTTATCTTTTTTAAAAATTGGCATTTTAAGGGGAGGTAACTCCAAAAAAGTGCATTTTCTGAAGGATTCTGTATGGAATTTTCCTATTTTGTATTTTAGCCGGAAAAAACGTACGGTGACCCTATCTTTTCTTTTGATATTCTCAAAGCAGTGTCTGAAAGCTATCTTTTCCTGAAGTATTTAACAATTCTATCATTTTGTTTAGTTTCTAATCACAAAATGGTGTTTTTTCCTGTATAATCCATACACAATGTGTCATTTTGTCCCGTCCTGTAGCTTGAGAAAATGCGCGGTGACCTATCATTTTTATTATATTTTTCAACATGTATCAATAGATACAACGTTTTGGCAAAGTATGAACAAATTCTATCATTTTTATTTTAGACTCCCATACCACCTTAAGTGAACAACATGATAAATGTACAAAGTGTCATTTACTTAGGGACTTCCGTTTATAATATTTCTCGAAGTTCAGTATTTTTGTGATTATACTTTATCGAATGTACAACACAACCAATGTAAGGGTATCTGTAAGGGCTAACTCGTATTCCATCGCCGAGACACAATTTGATGACAAATGAGATGCATACGTTCTTTATATTTTTAAATATCTGAAGTTAAAGAAAAAGAGTTGCCGGTTTAAGGGTTTATTGTCTATATGAGTGCATGTGTACAATTTCTTTCATTTGCCTGCACGCACAACCATTACTATTGGAATGCCAACTTTGTTTTATAAAAATCAACACATTGGCGATATAACTAGAATTATGGTATTGATTGCCTCGTTGTTATCCAACAATGCGGAGTCCTTTACAAAGTTATTTTGTTCTCGAGAATTAGCAGGGTAGAGTGTGAAATCTGTGATAACGGCAGACCAAATTTCGTTATACAAAGTCAAACTACTTCATCGAACAAACAACCTACATTAAAGGAGATTATTCTGTGCTAATATTTGCAAAGATAATATGTCACACCAAACCAAGTGTATAGAGTGTTGGATTTATATCATCCAGACAGCAACCCAATGCCAAAGAGAATATGACTTGATATATTGTCACACAATTTCATGTTGCTTTGCTGGACATAATATTTGAAATAGGTACTATTAGATTCAGTGTCAGTCATCTACAATGTTGTAATTGTCATCTTCTTTTCAGATACTATTCATTCCAACTAATTTAGAGGAAAGAGCTGCCATCTTCTTAGATGACAAACAGATAATGACTTGTCAAGACGGTGTCTACATGGGACATGAACTAGATCTAGCTGATAGACAACAAAACTTCACAGAAAAATCATGTGCCACGTTAGGCACATTTATTATAAACAAAGGTCAAACGTTATCCATACGTATTGAAACACAAAGTACCAAGTTAAGATTGTGGGGAGTCGGCAATAACTTTGGAGTCATTTTATTACATAAAAAATAAATTTTAAGATATTTACATTTGTTCTGTTATAATTTTTTATTCTGTATTCTAACTTTTTTTTTTAGCACGATTTCTTTTTAGACAAAGGCTTTTACAAAATTAGTAGATAATAAGGAGATGAGGAATAGTACCAATGATGAAATTATCTAGCATAGAGTGTCCAAAATGAAGCGAAACTTGATGGCACTGTACGGCCTTCAACTCGCATAAAAGAGATTTTTTACAACTGATTTTTAACTGAAATAAAATATCGTTTTGGAGATATTGTATCTACCCGGATTCGTTTTGGGTAACATCATCAAGTGTATTAAGTATCAGTTCATGCATACTTATCGTATTATTTGTGTATATTTAAGATTTTATGTTCGTCATTACACAAATACACATATCATAAATCATGGCATCCTCTTAATCTTCGTACTATTCACAAATCGTCTGTAATCATCAAAATCTGCTCAATGTCAATATATGTGTTCTCTAAATCTACTCAATATTCACATACCAAGTGTAATCGTATAAATCTAAACAATATTTAACATACCATATGTCATCGTGAAAACCTGTTCAATCTGTCAATCTCTTAATCTATGCAATATTCACAAATTGTCTGTAATCGTCAAAATCTGCTCAATTTCCATATATGAGTCCTCTAAATCTACTCAATGTGAACATACCATATGTCTATCATCTCCTAAATCTGCTAATTTTTCACATACTTGCATCCATTATATCTTCTGTATTCTAATATATCATCTTTTGTCCTCTTAATAAAAGACAAACACTTAGTCTCTTAGTAGTAGTTTGGCTGTAGAAGATCTGTCACAAAACCAAACATTGTCTACTAATGGTAGATTTTGAACTACAGATCTCTCAAAAGATCTAAACACTGAATATATGTCGTCATTAGTAAACTCTTTGTCCTGTAACAGTAGGTTGAATTACAGAAGATCAGCAATCATAACTTAACATTGGCAATCATACCACATCTTCTTTTTTATATTGTGTCTGTAAAAGAGGTTCGAACTACAAAAAGTCTGCAATATAGATACTTCGTCTTGTAATAGTTGGCATGAAGAACGATTATTAAACGTAATTCGAAATATGTAGAACAGCCATTTATTTCATAGGCTCATTTTTTGTTTCTTTACTTCAAAAAAACCTCAAAATCGCATGAACTTGCTTCTTTGGGACAATCAGCTCTCAATATTCATGCATCAATCGAAATGTAAAGCAAGTTTAGCAAAAATATAACAAAGGGAAATACGAAGACTGTTCTAATTTGTGAAAGATTTACGACCGCGTGGTATGAGACACAGACACACCTTACCGATATAGGAAGATGTGGTGTGAGTGTCAATGAGAACGAGAAACACGTATAAATAACATAAACAAACGACAACTACTGTACATCAGATTCCTGACTTAGGACAGGTGCAAACATTTCCAGCGGGATTAAACGTTTTAGTGGTACCAAACCTTCTCCCTTTTTCTGAAACAATAGTATAACATCACAACATAGAAAACACACGATAAAATATCAATTGGAATGCTTAACTCAATCAAAAAACACAGTCCGCTTATTCGTTATAAGTATGATAACTTGCCAATATAGGTTTTTCCGTCAGAAGAACACTTAAGTTTATAAAATCCAAGTAATGTGAACCATAATACATTAGTAAAACAGATATGTTAACGCCATTTGAAGACAGGGAGTATAATTGCTGAGAAAAATTGGACATTGCGAAACTGAAATAGTCATGTTTGTTATATCCTACATTATTACAGTTGTCCATCTGTGTCAATTTCTTGTCATAAATGAAATGTAAAACAATATACAAAGAGGATAAACGTTAATTAGTCATCTGATACTCGCAACACTGCGTTGTTCACAGTTAGTCTGAATTAGTCATCTTGGATACTCGACACCCTGTGCTGTTTACATTAAGTCTGAATTAGTCATCTTGGATACTCGACACCCTGTGCTGTTTACATTAAGTCTGAATTAGTCATCATGGATACTCGACACCCTATGCTGTTTACATTAAGTCTGAATTAGTCATCTTGGATACTCGACACCCTGTGCTGTTTACATTAAGTCTGTATTAGTCATCATGGATACTCGACACCCTGTGCTGTTTACATTAAGTCTGAATTAGTCATTATGGATACTCGACACCCTGTGCTGTTTACATTAAGTCTGAATTAGTCATCTTGGATACTCGACACCCTGTGCTGTTTACATTAAGTCTGAATTAACTCAGTGTAGTTTATAAGCCAGCAATATTTTCCAGGGAAGTAACGGTAACTGAATATAATGAAATAATACATGGTTATCAAATGAAAATACAAAATGAAAAATATGTAGTGTGCTTATTCTAACAATTAGACTGCGTCTGTGTTTTATTCGGCGCAAGCGTTAAAAGTTATAGAAGAAAACAGAAATACATGTTAAGCTTATTAATAAACTATCCAAAATGCAATGATATGTGAGATAGTTATTCAAAATGTATAACAATACTTAACCATATTACATTACTTTGATCTTTTTAAAGTTCAAAGATATTTAATATAGTTTAATGATTTATACATATATTATCCTGTTGGACAAGTTCGAAAACTGAAAATAGAAAAATATCATTACACTTGTATATAATTTGTCAAATAACACAAAACTTTAATTGAATCTATAATTTTTAATGTGAGTTAATTGACAGCTTTCAGTTATAAGAGTTAATATGTGATATATAATATTTGACTTGCACTCCACACTAAATATGTTTAATCATCCATAGATCATGATAAAAACACCCGGGGAGCAAACATTGTGACCCAAGTATCAAATACAAGAAATTTTAGTCATAAAATTAAATAATAATATCTATATTTCATTGTTTTATACAGACTATTTCAATTTGAAATCGTAAACAAATCAATCATTTTCAAAAAACCATTTAAATACAAGTTACATATCTAGGCCCTGGATTGATATTAATATAATAGTGATTTCCTGGGAATCAAAGTGCAAGTAGAATTCACCTGTGATATTAAAGACCTATATAGATATATATATGTACGTACTTACCTATCTATGAACAATGCGCATGACAATTTGGAAAAAATAAAAACGTAATAGAGAAGGTATGTTTAAATGGCGGGAAAAGCAACTAGCAGCTAGTAGCATATATACTTGGGCTTGATGCTTTCTCGACCAAACTTTTTATTTTGAAATGGATTTATACTCTGATGCTAATTATGCACATGAAATGTCGCCATGTCCTAAATGTCGAGGTAACATTGACACAACAACGCAAAGAAAACCATCACTTACGAGTTCACAAAGACTAATTATCTTAGCAACTATAGTTCTATTTATTTTGTCTTGTGCAATTTTGGCATGCAATGTATGGATACTATCAGAAAATATTAACATCAGAAAAGAACTGTCTACCGAGTTATATAAAGCTGCATTACACTCAGAGGCATTACAAAATCGAGTTGAAGAAACTCATCGAGTAAGTATTAAAAAATGTTTATTTCTAATCATAGAAATACTTTTAATTCGATTTTCTTTAACGAATACTTTTACACGTGCAAAACTGTTTTTCTCCTTTTTTTAATTTTTGTATTCTAGCTAGTGTTTTGTTTTCGCTTTTGTATTTGTATTTTGAATTTTGAATTTTGATTTCTTTTTTGTTTTTAGCTGGGTTCTTTTAAGGGGGGAAGGTATGTCGTTAAGAAAGCTTCATTCTTCATGCATAATACTGTAAAATTTATACATGAAAATGACGGAGGAAACATAATTGATTTACATCAGCTTAACTGGTATTATCTCCCTTTCCGTTGAATTCGCTGAAATCAGACAAATTCTCCTGAATCAATTTACTTCCTCTTTCTGTTCTATAAATTGATCTGATTACCTTAAAGGGAAATAAAATAATGTTAAAACATTTCAGTTTTTTATTTTTATTAATCTTTAAGTTAATATTTACAATTATAACTCATCGCAGATAGGTTGATGCAACGCTCTTTTGCAGATAAAAAAACCTTATATTTACTTTTTCGACTGGTGGTATTTTCTTTATATTATCTTTTTAATTAGTTATCTTTATCCATCAATGTATGCAGCAAAAATGAAGACAGTTTCATCTATATGATGTGCCAAAGGTGTTCAAATAAATAAGTAAATCTTTTACATTCATAGTCACATAATGTACATAATGGTATTAACGGCTGAGTAAACCTAACTGATTTTAATTACTTCAAAAGTTGACATCAATCTATGTATTCAATTACTTCCTGTGAATAAAGAAAGTTTTTTTTTATCCTTAATGAATTTGATCTCTAAAACAGTAAATGCGTACTCCTCAAGAAGGACTTGACATCAATCCGGTAAATTTTGTTAGATAATTTTTTGTTTATTTGAGTTTTTGTAAGTTACTTTTTAAAACTGCTTTCCCTTTCTCTATAAATTTTCCTTCTTCTCTAATGCGGCGTAAAGCAACCAACAATCAATCAATCTTCTCTTTTTTGTAATGTGCTTTGTTTTTTCTACATTTCTTACATACATCTGATAATTTTCTGCGAAAATTTCCGTCAAAATTATTTCGTTTTAAAATTACATAAAATGAGCGAAAAATTAGTGTAGTTAGTATATGTCTCGATTAAAATTTTCAGATTAATTTGTACTCTCAAATCGAATTAACATTAGTTCATAGGATAACAACATAATGGAATTCCCCTTTTTCATAACAATACATTCTGTAGTTTCCCCTTTCTAGTTTTTAAAGTTGCAGTATAAGTAAAATCGATATGCATTTTAGCTTCTCGAAACATAATAGGATAAACCTGGTTTATCGTCTTCCAGTGACAAAAGACGAGGCTTTAAACAACCATCAGGCATTGTAAGCCCTTCAATAATGAGCAAAAACGTATAGTTAGCTTTTATTGGCTACGGCATGGCAAAATATTTAAAAAAAGCGAGAGGAGCAGGGTTTACCTTACAAGTATCATTGTTATGAACACTAAGCCTAGCCCCTCTTATTTCGGAAATAATAAATTATCTATAACTCACTAGATTGTGAAATGAAAATCAGCTAAGAAAAGTCAATTAACTGTATAACACTTGTATAATAAACAACGCATCATTCAATTAAATTTAATCTTACATTATACCGTATCTAAAATGCTTGCATAGGAAAATAGCGTGTGTCCATAGCGCTCTTCTAGATTAACCTTCACCATGAACGCTGTAATAAACAATGCCATTGCAAGTTATTCGTACTTTGCAAGGGCAAATATCTTTTCTATAATCCTTTTACTAGTGTTAAAAAGACAGGGAAGAATTAAATATATATCTGATAAATATAAATACTTATTTTTTTATTGTTTAAAATGTTAAAATGTAAAAAGATATTGTCTTGTCATTAAATTTCAAAATGTTGACATCCAGGTCAATTGTCAACGGCTAGATTTTGGAAAGACAATAAAACAACATATGTCTATACGTCTCGTTGCAGCAAATGCATAGAAGGCGAACTTCTAGTGTTTTTTTTTTTTAGTTTCATTTCGTGTTATGCCTTAAATTTCATGTCTTTTCTTCCAAAGTTTTATTCATTTACTTTCAATAGGATGAAGACGACGATGAAATTTACAATCACGTGGTTTTTAAACGAAATGCTCAAAAGAAAACCAAAACGAAGAGAGGTATATATAACTATTGCACAAGATGATCTTTGAAACGTTTCGAACGTATTTGCTATAAATAAAGACGATACAAGTACAAAACGTTTCCAAAATACAAATATGAATACAAATGTTTGATAAGTTTCGGATAACATTTTACACCCTAAAAACATTAAAGACTGCCACCGCATTAATCCGCGTTAAGTACGTGTTTTTAAGAACAAGGAACACATACAATTTTTGGGTGTAACATCTTAAACATCTATAGATATAAGAAGATGTGGTATGAGTGCCAATGAGACAACTATCCATCCAAGTTATAATTTATAAAAGTAAACAATTATAGGTCAAAGAACGGTCTTCAACACGGAGACTTGGCTCACACCAAACAGCAAGCTATAAAGCGCCCCAAAATATGACTAGTGTTAAACAAGTCAAATGGGAAAACCAACGGCCTAGTCTATATAAAAAACGAGGATCGAGAAACTTTTATGAACCACATCAACAAACGACAACTACTGAACATCAGACTCCTGACTTAGGACAGGTGCATAGCAGTGGGTTTAAACGTTTTAATGGTACCAAACCTTCACCCTTATCTAAAATATAAATAATAGCAAATGTGGGATATAAGGAAATAAAACAGCATAACAAACAAAATTTTGATATGAAATCTACATTGTGCCTTTCAATTGATGCACGTGTTGATTTAGTTAAAATGAAATAGCTCTATAGAAAATTATATCTGTTCAACATATTTAAATCTCAGCTCGCAGATGTAAGTGCAGAGGGAGGCGTGGGAGAAAAGGACCTCCCGGACCCAAAGGTGATCGAGGAGAAAAGGGTGAATCTGGTACAACAGGAGAACAAGGATCACGTGGTGCTCCTGGTATAAAAGGAGATCAGGGTTCTATTGGAACTCAAGGAAATACTGGTGTGTATCATTTAATAAAAACACGATACAATAAATGTGTTTACTTAATTCACTAAGTCTGGGTATAAATTTTACCAAAATTGGAATGTAATATTTTCAAGCTTCGAATACACGTATATGTAGTGGATTTTTTTTTTATCTGCTTTACGGTTAAAACGCCAGTTCGGCAGTTAATTTGATATGTCAGTCTAGGTATATATTTTACATGTTTTATATACTTTTTCGTTACTTTATATTGTTTAGTTCCACTAATATATCAGTTTGATTTTATGTCTCATATGCCAGTAATTTTTAAAGGACATAAGCCACGGTTATTTATCTTAAAACATAAGTTGACGATCCTCATCTTTTAATCAATCGTTTTATATTATTCATTAATAGGACCGAAAGGGGAGAAAGGTGATCCTAGTAAAACGGTAAATACATACTAACTGTAGCAATTATACATAGATATAAGTCTACATGTCTGTTTTGTGCTCTGATATGTCAACATTGAAATTGACCAGCCTTACACAATTCATATAAAAAATGTTTACTTTCTTGTGAAATCATGTACTACAGAAAAAGACTGATATCATTAAGTAAGTATTAGTAAAACAAAAATAATAGCAACATGAGTTAATTTAACTAGTAAAAAACAATAATATGATCGTGCGATGATACACATATTGCATACAGAATAGACCAGTCTATCTTGCTTATCTGGTAGTATTTCGTGTGTTGCCATAGTTACATGTACTGTATATAGATATAGAAACATGTGATATGAGTGCCTATGAAACAACTCTCCATCTAAGTCACAATTTATAAAAGTAAACCATTATAGGTCAAGATACGGTTATCAACACGGAGCATTGGCTCACATCGAACAGCAAGCTATAAAGGGCCCCCCAAAAAAATACTAGTGTAGAACAATTCAAACGGGTAAACCAACGGTCTAATCTATATAAAAAACGAGAAAGAATAAACACTAATGAACCACGTAAACAAACGACAACCACTGAACAGCAGATTTCTGACTTAGGACAGGTGCAAACAATTGCAGCGGGATTAAACATTTAAATGGTACCAAACCTTCTCTTTATAAAACAGTAGTATTACATCACAACATGGAAAGACACACTATAAAATATAAATTGGAATGACTTTACTCCATCAAAAAACGAAGTGACACAAATAAACACACAATGCAAGAATACATTTGATCTGTGATACAATGTAAATACAGAGTTAATAATAATAAGTGATGAATTATTAAAGTAAAAGTATAAAACTGCTGTGAAATGTTAAACAATTTTAGAAAAACATCAAATTTGAAAAACAAATTACGTCATATAATACACAGGTAAATGAAAATAATTTTGTTGTTAAGTATATACTTCTTCTTCTGTCTATGTACCGTATACATACTTTTATCTGTAAATTCATCAATTAATATGCTTTACTTATTTTAAAATATCATTGCAATGCAAATGATTATCTTATTCATGACCTATCAATTATTTTTCAGATGAAAATAAAAGCAGCACATTATACTTCTGACTTCGATCGCGACATAAACCATGAGGACAAGATCTGGGAAAAGACAAAAAATGGTTATAGAGAATATGGTGCACATCATTCACATTTTAAACTAATCACCCTTATATTTTCACTGATGCTTAAATTAACTTTTGATATCTAGTTAAGAAGCAATCACTAAAATTAAGAACTTAGAGAACGTCTTTATCAAGTTTTTTTTTAAATTTCACAGTAATCAGTTAACAATATTACAATCAAGATTTATTTCTTACATATAGTTTTTGTAGCAACAAACAACTTTCGCAAAAACACAAATTCAACCCTCATTTATCTGAGATCCTTTATCAGTAATATGTTTACTACATATGATATGCTAAATCCAGACAAACTTTTTGAGAAGCTAATACTTGTTTCATTTAAAATGTTATGTTTAATACTTGAAACTGGTCAATTAATTAATCTCTGAAATATCTTGAAAAATAAAAATAGTACATGCATGATACTCATTGTTTAACATTTAAAAAAAAGTTTGCATGTACTTATTAATTTTTCACGTCAAGGTTAAGTATTGTGAACTTTAATTAATGCACACCTACAAATAAAACCGAAATGATAAAAGAAAAAGAAGTGACAAACGAGGCAATAGGAATTATAAGTCGAGGAAAGACAAAAACATGGGGAAAAGAAAAAAGACAAAAACATGGGGAAAAGAAAAAAGACAAAAACATGGGAAAAGAAAAAAGACAAACAACATTCTGGGGAAGGTTCACAGAAAAGTAAAGAGTCAACAACATTAACCTATAGAATACCGCTGGCTCATAAACTCATACCTCGAAAGGGTATGTAGCTCTTGTTCGAGTAAACCCTATAGAATACCGCTGGCTCATAAACTCATACCTCGAAAGGGTATGTAGCTCTTGTTCGAGTAAACCCTATAGAATACCGCTGGCTCATAAACTCATACCTCGAAAGGGTATGTAGCTCTTGTTCGAGTAAACCCTATAGAATACCGCTGGCTCATAAACTCATACCTCGAAAGGGTATGTAGCTCTTGTTCGAGTAAACCCTATAGAATACCGCTGGCTCATCAACTCATACCTCGAAAGGGTATGTAGCTCTTGTTCGAGTAAACCCTATAGAATACCGCTGGCTCATAAACTCATACCTCGAAAGGGTATGTAGCTCTTGTTCGAGTAAACCCTATAGAATACCGCTGGCTCATAAACTCATACCTCGAAAGGGTATGTAGCTCTTGTTCGAGTAAACCCTATAGAATACCGCTGGCTCATAAACTCATACCTCGAAAGGGTATGTAGCTCTTGTTCGAGTAAACCCTATAGAATACCACTGGCTCATCAACTCATACCTCGAAAGGGTATGTAGCTCTTGTTCGAGTAAACCCTATAGAATACCGCTGGCTCATAAACTCATACCTCGAAAGGGTATGTAGCTCTTGTTCGAGTAAACCCTATAGAATACCGCTGGCTCATCAACTCATACCTCGAAAGGGTATGTAGCTCTTGTTCGAGTAAACCCTATAGAATACCGCTGGCTCATAAACTCATACCTCGAAAGGGTATGTAGCTCTTGTTCGAGTAAACCCTATAGAATACCTCTGGCTCATAAACTCATACCTCGAAAGGGTATGTAGCTCTTGTTCGAGTAAACCCTATAGAATACCACTGGCTCATCAACTCATACCTCGAAAGGGTATGTAGCTCTTGTTCGAGTAAACCCTATAGAATACCGCTGGCTCATAAACTCATACCTCGAAAGGGTATGTAGCTCTTGTTCGAGTAAACCCTATAGAATACCGCTGGCTCATAAACTCATACCTCGAAAGGGTATGTAGCTCTTGTTCGAGTAAACCCTATAGAATACCGCTGGCTCATAAACTCATACCTCGAAAGGGTATGTAGCTCTTGTTCGAGTAATTACACCCGTCGTATTGCTCATGAAACTTCATTATCCCCTTATAAGTTGTAATGCAGTGAGGCTAGCTACGAGGCGAAGATAACGGACTTGAGGAACCCCTAGTGTTACATACCCATGGTCATCTGTGACTAAGATAATCTATAACAGTCAACCAAACTGTGATGGAATTCGTAAAAATTTTGACAAGTTTCTTTACTTTACCAGTCCAATATCCTACTTGGAAGCTCCTCCCTTCTGTTACGAAAATCAGGTATAGGTAAAAGCAGCAGTAGTATTATCAAAACCTACAAAAAGATACAACTAATTATACAGGCTTTCATATTTTTTTAATTGAAGAGTTAAGTGAGATTAAACTTTTGCACACTGTGACAAATATAAAACTATAGTTTAATTGCATCATAAGCATAACGCTCGTTATAATGTTCAATTGATGGACTGGGGCTTCAAAATTATTTGTGAAAGACACATATGTATTGTAAATTTACTTCAGGAATTTCTAAAAAGACCCACCATTACAATTTTACACGTACCAAGTGAAAAAATTAAGGCGGTATTTGTCCAGTAGATTCCTCTGTACAGTATTAAAATGCATTTTTGCTTTTGTTTATTTCGTTTATTTGTAAAGTTGAGTGAATAATTTGGTTTTTTTTCAGTTGAATGCAATAACATATGGCATGGTACAGTTTGTAGAAATAGAACATATACAAGTTTAAGTAAGTAGTCAATGGACATAAATTATGTTATAAAAATAGGTTTTTCTACAGTATTTTCCAAAATGCACTCAAAATGCTATTATCATAATTTGACATTAAAACAGAGGTTTGCGTAATAACGGAGACTGTTACATACCCCACATGGTCATGATGCTTACCAAAATGTATTCCAATTTTCACTGACTAATATCTGTTCAATTTATAAAGACAAATAATTTAAGATGCCAGTTAATGGACAATTTTCTAAACCGATTATACTTGCGACAAAATTTTTACATTATATATTTAACATCTGATGTTGATACATTTTCAAATAAAAAAAGGTATATGATGCTATAGCTATGTTATTTTCAGAAAACAGTCAGACTATGACGTTTCTAGAGAGATCAAATTGGAATAATGTTGAAAATCCATTTGATGATACAGAAAAGGGGAAATATAAAGCCAAAGAAACAGGGATCTATCTGGTTTACTTCCATGTAAGTTTATAATTAGAATCAGGAATGCTCACAACAAAACTTTAGAAATCTAAAACAAATAACAGAGACACGTCTGTCAGGTGCCACATGCTTCGTACAGTAAACACATGTCTTGTGGACTCAATTATATATTTGGTTGTTGTTTCTTCATTTTATTTGTGGGGGAAGAGGTTTCGGAAAAGTATAATGGATAAAATAATTCAAGGCCGACCAAAAATAGCTTTATTGACGATAATTTATATTTGGGTACTAAGAATGCAATCCACTTTAAATGACCATTACTTTTTATTGGGAGAAACGCACGTGTAACATATGAAACCTAAGAATTGCATTAAAAAGAACCTACCGAATAATGTTAATTAGTGTTTTGTTTATTTGTAGTTTATTTGTGTTATTTTAATGTGTATATTAAATGCATCATATTGTCATCGTCCATGTATTTAACTATAATTATCTAACCTCATTCAAAATAGTTGTAGACCAAATCACAGCTTGACAGATTGTCACCGATAACTTATGTAATCTAGATAGATTATTTCTTTGGAATCTCAATTATTGTCACAAACAATCTAGAGGCGGGTTCTGCTAACCAATGCGGATCACCTTAGATAATTATACACAACCAATCAGAAGGCGTTGTTCTGCTAACCATTGTACATCACCCGAGATGTTTATCCATAATTTTTGGAGAGATAAATGCTGCCCAGACCTAAATGACGTGTTTGGTAGACTGATGTTTGTCTTTGCTTCGTTTACGTTTGTTTAGCCGTGTTTTTATCTGGTCTCTCTGTGAATTTCGAGTCTTTATGTTTTTCTTTGATATTTTCCGCTTCTTTTTTAAAGAGCCACTGGTTTGGACTTTGTTTTTCTGAAGATCCACTTATTGATTGATTGATTTGTAGAGCTTTAGTTGATGACTGCTTGCAAATATCTCGCGTATATTCAGGACGGAAAATTTAAAGTTATTTGTTAAAGAATTCACACAAATACATCAATAATTGGGAAAAATCAGTAATCGACATTGGAAGCTGTTTCTCATATTTTGTCTTTCGTTTCTCTTTTGGTTTATTCCACACGTTTTCACACCAATGCCTTTTATAGCTTGAATTATGACATCGGTTTTGTTCATTTTTAAAGGCCATTCGATGGCATATAGTTATCCTTTTCAAATGTTTTCTCTGGTTGATAGTTGCGTATTGGCATTTATATCATATCTCTAAAAAAAAGTGTTAATTTACCAGAAAAGGTTTCGCAGATCTTAAGATTTAAGATATCTTCACGCTATATACTTTGACTTTTACCTGAAAATAAAAGACTTTTGGTTAATTAACTGAAGCCAACATGTTTTCTAATAACAAAATCTGAAACTAGCAATATGAAAAATACAAAAACAAAATACATGTTTAATGCTTTGCTATTGGTCTTTTGTATTATAGTTCGATATTAATTTAAAACATTTTCTTTTAGATGTCAATCATTTTCTATGTACTTCTTATTTGTATCATTGAGATTTTGAAAATATTTTTTTTAATATCTGAAACAAGAAAGTGTAATCAGTGTTCGCTATGTTTTACATAGAAAACATTGTTTAATTCCAAGATAAACCTGTAATTTATCAAATATTTGTAATTGAAGGAATCTTTTAAAACATTCTGTATTAGATTGCTCTGGCTACTGAAAATTGTTTATTTATCAGAATCTGGAAAATAATTTTGAAAATAAAAATAAATGTATGTTATTGTAGGTTGTGTTCAATAATGTTTTGTCCAGGGAAGAAATATCTATATGTTATTGTAGGATAGATATATGTTATTTTAGGTTGTGTTCAATAATGTTTTGTCCAGGGAAGAAATAGCCATCATACATCATCGGCATAACCCAAACACTGACACTGTACTTAGGTGTGTGGAAGGCAACGACAGTTATGTTCATGGACCAAAAAGTCATAAAAACAAAAAGATGAAGACTTGCAGCATAACAAGTGTATTATTCGTTCAGCAGAATGATGTTTTAGAAATACAAAACAAAATTGCTGGTACGACCATTGACCTCACGAAGGATGCTACATATTTTGGAGCAGTTCTTTTATCAAATGTTCTTCAATGATCTCACTTTTTATGCTTTAAATTGAGATTGAAATTGAGATTGAATTGAGATTTAATTTATTGACTCAAAAGTGTATTACAATTTGTTCGTCAAATACAAATTTTTATCTTTAGCAGTTATTATAATAGAAATCAGTTGAAAAATATTTTTTTGTTAACAAATACATTTCTATGCATATTAATTAATTGATATATTTAGAAGACACTTTTTCAAGTATTTATCAAACCTTAATGATTACTTATATAGTACTTAGTGTATGTTAAAAGCTGTACATGTGGGATATTAAATGTCTTCATAAAAGATTAATTTGTTATCCATTTGAAACTATTTCTTTTACACTAAAATCCTTTATACCTTTACTTTTTCTATAGAAAATGCATGACCAAATCAAAGTTATACAGATTTTATGTAAATATCTCTATATTTGAAAATGCATGTCCAAGTCAGGATTCGTTTGATGTGTTTTATCATTTGATTTTGCCATTTGATTAGGGAATTTCTATTTTGAATTTTCCTCGCAGTTCAGTATTTTAAGTTTGACTGTCCCTTTGGTATCTCTCGTCCCTCTTTTTTTAAGACAAGCATAGGAGTAAAATACATAACCGGTTTTTACTGAATTTATAATATCTTTATTTGTAAAAGCGTTGTTACATAAAATAAATGAAAAGTATATAGATGGAGATTATGTTTTATATTTTAAAAAAGAAACGATTCATGAAGATCAATGAAATATCTTATACTGAAATATTTCTTGATGGAAAAAGTTTTTATCATTGCAAATTATATGTTATAATAGAGAAATGCTTGACCATTAATAAATCGGTTTGTTTTGTACTGACTTAATATTCTGTACATAGAATCTGTGTTTGCTAAAAAAAGAGCATTTATTGGTTACATGGTTTTTTTATTTTCGCTTTTTTTTTTTTTTTTAGAACAGTAGAATAAATCCTATTTTTACTTTTTTATTCCTATAATATAAAACATGTTTAACACGATGAATTAATTTTCAATACTTTCAGCTTTCCCAGTTTGAAAATAATTGAGACAATTTATAACAACATGCAGTAACTTTTCAAAAGCTTAAATAAATGGACTGAACATAAATTACTTTCAATGAATTGGCAAAAAAAATATAATCTGAATTTTACTTTATTCTTTAATAAAAACTGTTTCTGTACTAGTTATTTTAGTGCAAAAAGACTATGATTGTAACCAACGAATATTTAAATTACTTACGTAATAAGAAATGGTTTTAAACAAGTGTTATAAAAAAGAAGATGTGGTATGCTTGCCATATTAGTTTGCTTATATATTATATCAATTTAGAATGTAATATCTTTCTTTTTTTTTTTTTTTTTTTAATTTTTGACACATTTGTTGAATTTCAGATGTTTGTTTTTAAAACTATCATTTACAACTAATAATCTTTACTTTTAGAACAATTGCGTCTAGTTGGTCAGCATACAGACAACCAACCTCGATTTCATATAGTCTAAGGTGACTGTATCATATACTACTATATTTAAAGTTGTACGTCTCAAATAAATACCTGTTTATTTTAAGATTGTCTATACAAATCTGTTCAGGTATGAGATAACATATCAGTCGACCTACTTTTTAAACCGTCCTTTGTTAACTTCATGTAAAGATTTTATTTTGTGTAAATAAAAATCTGTATTATATTTGGTTATTATAGATTAACTTGCGGACACTGAAAAGTGTTTAAGGACTTATATCACGAATTTCATTTTTACTTCATTGAAAATATCATCTAAAATTATTTGAGTTGTTTTAGGTTAATTAACTCTTGGTATGCTTATCCGGGAACTTAACTATGATTGTTTCCAGTTGCATCTGGATGTCACAGTCTGATTGTATTACACATTCAGTTATCATAGTAGCAGATTACGTATATGTAATTCATATTTCTTTCTTTTTTTCTTTTCGTACATAAACACTAACCATTGTGCAAATCAATCGCATTGATGGTGGCTGTCCTAAATGTTGCACATCAATTAAAATATGCACGAACACATAATTAAATTTTCGAATCACTTAATTCTAAGCGTAAGTAATTAATACCTGTTAGAAAATTCATTCAACAAAACTATTAACACGAGTAGCAATAGAGAATATAAACTGCATACGAATGTTTAGCCAAATCACTTGAATTTTGAAGTCATGATAATGCTGACATCTATGCATAAATCTCTTTTGAAAAAGGACTTTCCGTTTCTAATTTTCATTGGAGTTTTGGGTTTTTTTTTTCTTTTCACACATAAAAATTACATTTTCTATTTTTAGAAGATACACTTTTTATCTTTAAATGTAGAACAACATACTTGATTCTACTATGAGATCCCTTGCAAAGCATTTATTGGTGTCTTTTAGGGGATGAGGGGGTTAAAAAGTTGATATAAATTTAAATTAAACCAAATCTTAAATATATCGTTTACTCTTATTGCAAAACATTCCATAATGATCAGTGTGAAAACCACTAGTTCTGTTGTCATTAAAGAGGGGCGAAAGTTACCAGAGGGACATTCAAACTCACAGATCGAAAATAAACTGATAACTAAAAAGAAAAAGACTAAGAGACAATAACAGTAACAACTAGAAACCTTGCTGATGAACATAACATGCTCTCACCAAATATCATGCATTTTCCATTTATATTGATACTAGTACCCTTGCGTTCCCTTAAACAAAGTGATTTTCCCTACAAAATCAACAAAGTACCCCACAATTAACAGAACACTTCGTACCCTTGCTGATGTCCCTTACAAACCTAGTACTCACTTATTATCATACATATACATAAATAAAAACAGTAGTATACCGCTGTTCGAAAGTCACACTTCCTACTATTGCCAGTCTTAATCAAACCATATCTTCCACATTTTAACATAACACTTCTTTTACTTGCTGGTGTCCCTTAACAAAACTTATCCTAACTTATTATCATACATATACATAACACTTTCTACTATTGCCAGTCTTACTCAAATATCTCTTCCACATATTAACAGAACACTTTTTATCCTTGCTGGCTCCCTGTGCAATAATTACACGAAGTTCTTGTATGATATGGAACACTTCAAATTCGTGTTAGTGTTACTCAACATTGCCATTCAACATATTATACAGAAGTAAACTCACGTGCTAAATGTGTAAATCAGGACACTGCATATCATGCAACGGTCATAATAAAACAAAAATAGTTTCTCCAGTGACGTTTACCATTCCCTTAAGGACTTTGGTCCTCAATGCTCTTTAACTTCATACTTTATTTGGGGATTTGAGCGTCAATGATGAGTCTTTTGTAGACGAAACGCGTGTCTGGCGTAAAATGAAATTGAATCCTGGTATCTATAATAAGTTTATTCAGAACTCACAAATAATACACGATGGACCAGGATTATAGATTCTAGGTACTAACGTTGTTTATCATCTTCATCACGTGTTATCGTTTGTTTTTTTTTTTTTGTCTGTAAATTTTTACTTTTACTGTTTAGTATATTTTGGCAATGTCCTTTTGACGTGGCTCCGTGTTGAAGGCCGTACATTGACCTATAATGGTTTACTTTAATAAATTGTTATTTGGATGGAGAGTTGTCTCATTAGCACTCATAACATATCTTTCTATATCTTCTTATTCAACCCGTCATTGTGTTATTATACTATGTTAAGTTTTAGTATTCTTGTCTTTCGTATTTGCTAATGTGCTTTGTTATATGCCTTTTTGTTTATCAGTTGTGGGATATTTGCAATGATGACTGCTGTTCCCTCATATTTGACCTTTTTACCCATTATGTCTGTTTGTTTTGTTTCACATATCATTTTTTAATATAATGAAATTTAATGCGACTGTCAGAAGTTTAGCTAGCTATAAAACCAGGTTTAATCTATCAATTTCTTCGTAACAAAATGTCTGTACAAGTCAGATATATGATAGTTGTTATCTACTGTTTGATATTTTTGAGCTTTTGATTTTGCTTAGGGACTTTCCGTTTATACAATTTCTTCGAGTTTGGTATATTTGTTATTTGACAGTTAAAAAAAAATTAAAGATATTTTGTTTTATTATTACTCCATTTGCAGTTTTATATTTTGTACTCAAACTAAAAGCATATTTTTTTTACCGAAGTAAATGTTTGCATCTATACTGAGTCTTAACATTACATGCACGGTGTATAAAGATTTGATAATTAATTATCGTACACTGTTTTAGCAACAGAAGATATGAATAAGTGCGTTTTATCTTTTAAAACTCATATTATAAGATTAAAATACGGAATTCCTACCTACACTTCCTTCCTTCTTCCAGAAGAATATTTCCGCCAAGAAATAGATCGCTGCCTGGTTATGTATGAAAACGGTATTGAGTGGGATATAAAAATAAAACTATAGGGAAATCCCGAACTATTAAATATACCAAGGGAATTTTCAATGATTACCTATATTAGATATACATTAACCATCATATCCCTATAGTGGAAGTTTCAGTTAGAATTTCCGCAATATAATGTAGAACAGCATAAAGCTTTAAGGCTTCTTCAATTTGTTCGAATTGTACGAAGGTAAGCTATTTGGTTTTTTTATCAAATTAAAACAACTAAAACATTATTTTATTATATCGATATTTGTCCTTAATTATTTTTGCAAAAAAAACATATTAATCACGTAAACAAATGATTTATTTCTGAACTATTTTTGGTAACTAAAAAATAAACTGTTAAATGACAAAAAGCAAATTTTGACGAAGGCAGCTCGTTTAAAAACTCATAAATTTCGTATATATTGTGTTTTATTTTGGTAATTTTAGTCTTGCATGAATCTATTATCCTTATTTTTTTTTAACTAAGTTTGATAAAATGTTAGTAACATTAGACCAAATGTTTACAACCTAGACCTAAAGTCGGTTGCATGGATAACTCGTAGTGGTCAAAAGGTCATATGGTTTATTGACGTTTTTCTGTACAGAATTTATTGCATACGTATTTATTTCACTTTTAAGAAATGAAACAACGGATTTAATGAAAAAAAATATGTAAATCATTCTTCTTACCACTCATATCTTAGCTCTATAACACCAGGTTCAATCCACCATTTTCTACATTTGAAAATGCCTGTATCAAGTTAGGAATTTGAATAGGGACTTTTCGTTTTGAATTTTCCTCGGAGTTCAGTATTTTTGTGATTTTACTTCTCACTTCTCGTTTTTATTCATAATTTGTATCATTTTTTTTATGTTTTTCTCTTTTGATGGAACCATATACCGCTTTTCTGTTATTTTGTATATCTCTGAAGGCTAATGTCCTGGCAGTGATACATTGTACAACACAGTGAATGTAATTGTCCTAGTTCTGTTTTATATTTTTGTCTTATTGAAGTAGATGCAACTACGTACAAATCAAGAAATAAGTCTAATGAATTGCAGCATGCAATGCTTTACATGTACAATATTAGAACTTTACGATGAAGGATATCAAAACTGTCTCCTTGTTTTCTTGACATACATTCTTGATATTTATCTGACCTAAATAACGACAGACGTTTTTAAAATGGTGCATACACTATTTGATGTGGGTAATTTACATATAGTTTTGTAGTGTTGCATGGTATTTTCTGTTGTAACAGCAATTAAACATAGGTTTGATACTGACAACGATTACGCACAAATTTATCTAAATTTCAGCGAGTAAATTGTTGTTTTCCTTGTGTTTGGAAAGTGTATTTAAGTTTTATTTGTAGTATTTTCTAGACATGTCTAGTGTGGTAAACATTTTGGATTGCTACTTTTTTTTTTGGGAGGGGGGTCCAATTCTTTGTAGATACCCTAACAAATAAAATTGAGATGGAATGGGAATGTGCAAGAGACAACAACCCACCATTGAAAAAAACAACAGCAAAGTCACCAACAGGTCTTCATGTAGCGAGAAATTCCCGACCGAGCGTCCTTCAACTGGCCCCTAAACAAATATATACTAGTTTGTCATGAAAAGCTATGGTATTTCACATCTTGTTTCATCCGTTGAAGATTTTTTCATTAGGCATTTTTGACAATTTAGAACATATTAGATATCATGAAATCATTTTGTATAACTTTATGTTCTCTCTAATTAGTTAACCCCTCGATACACACACATATACACATGTACAGGATATACAAACAAATAAACATTAATAAAGAGATATTATTCTCTGCGTAGCAATCGAAAAAAAGAAATTCATATTCAATACTTTAAATAATGTTGTCAGTTTTCTTACCCCAAAACATATATTAATATTGAGTATAACCATCCTAGTTAACACATTATACTTGAGTTTAAGTGTAACGTTTTTCTTAATTCATTATGAAGCAATTATTACATCAGACCCCCACAGAAGGCCTACATTGGTAAGTAAATGTTCACATATTTAATATAAACATGTTATGCTTTTGAGATATTTTTAACCGTTTAATTAACATTTGACATTTTGGTAAGACAAATTGTAGTAAATGAAGCTGTCTGAATGATATCTTAATAAAAGCTCTTTCATTTTTCTTTTTTTTCTTTAATTTGTTTTAAGAATAAAAGATAAAAAAAAACATCATTATCATCCAATTGGTGTGAATAATTATTGCCGGAGTAAAAGTAAGATAGCATTTATACAGAATTCTGAGGAAAATTCAAAAAGGAAAGTCCATAATAAAAAAAAACAGTTATAGTAAAAGAAATTCATTAAGATTTCAGAGTCAATGAATTTGACTACACAGGAAATTATACAATCACATACATTTACTTCTGTTGTCAATTATTTTAATAGATCGTAACAATTACACAAAGTTATATGTTTGGAGTCACTTGATCAAAATTATTTATGATAATTGAGGCTGTCCTTTAAGGAAATATCTTTTTGAATATAACGTCCGTCTTAAAAAAAATATCTTTATGTTTATTAGGCTGTTCTGGAAGGAAATTTATTTATAATTAAAAACCAATTCTTCAGAGAACAATTGAAGGTCTTTCCACCTTGATAATAAGAATGAAATTTAAAAAAACGATGTTAGAAAATTTCGCTCTGTGTTGATGTAATGTGGTAATTCAAACTGATAAAAAAATAAGATTAATAGGTTTATGAAAAAGAAGAATTTTCAGCAAAGGTCAAAATCTAGAACGTGAAATTGACCTTTGCCCTTGTCCTCAATTTTGAGATCATAGGTCAGTGATGATCTCAAATCAAAAGACCCAAGGTCAATAACTTGTATGGTTGTGGAGAAATACCGATTTCAAATACAAAAGGGGATCAAAACACTTCCACTTAAATGGATTGAAGTTGCACCTTATCGTAAACAGTTATTTGGCAAACACATCATATCATTAACTGTTGCAGTTTCTTTTGAATAACGATAACAAGCAAAATTCTATATTTAGAATATGACCTTAAATAAATACTGAACTTAGAGGAAAATCAATTCGGAATGTCCATAATCACATGGTAAAATCAAATAACAAAACACATAAAACACGAATGGACAAGAACTGTCATATTCCTGACTTGGTACAGGCATTTTCAAATGTAGAAAATGGTGGATTAAACCTGGTTTTATAGCGCTATCCCTCTCACTTTGATGACAGTCTCATCAAATTCCGTTATATTTACATTGATGCGTTAACTAAACAGACAAAATAAATAAAATATTCAAAATATGGGTTAATCAGTCATCATCGTATAACAATTTTAAAAGGAACAATTTAACAGAACACAAAAACATCTATCTACAAACACATTCATTGATTTGTGTGTCTGACGTCAGAAAATGTTTAACGTCACATAGATTTGTTCAATGTACATACAAACAATTTTAAAATTTACATAGACAATTGAACTGTATGAATTTTACTCTAACAGGTGCGCATTTAGACAAATAATGTCTTTTCCGCAATACCCGAGACCAATCTACATGAAAATCAAAGACATAATTAAAATGTTTAATAATAAAACCAAAATATGAAGCCAAATAGGAACAGAGCTTTCCATTTAATTTGGTCAATATAAGATAACTATGAACAACTGTCATACAAGTTAGAGGTTTAGCTAGCTTGCAAACCAGGCTAAACCGCCATTTTCTTTGGGAAATGCCTGTACCAAGTCCGGAATCTAGCAGTTATTTCTTCAACATGTTTCGATGACTGATATCGTCTGAAATTTTTGAATTTACTTTCGAATTCGGTATGTTTGTTATAATTTTTTATGCCATGATAAAATAATGTGAATATATTCAGAAAACGAATCGTTCGATTTGACTTTGTAACATTTAGTAAAAACTATGTGTAATAGACGGCAACCATTAGATTATTGGCTACTTGCTTGTAAAAGACAAACTACTTACAGGAAATATTTAGGAATATTTATATATGTAAAAAATAAAACCAAAAAAAAAAAAATACATCTGCTTTGATCAAATGTGTGAGCGTATTTCTCTTCTCTGCAAATGGACATTGCTTCAAGAGCACAGCATGAGAACAATTGTAAAATCCGTTTAATAGAGCTTTACTAATTGTTCTGTTTAAATTAACTTCTACTGTGAGCTACGACATGATCTTATCTTTGTTACCTTTAGTAAACTTAAATGTGCGAGACCTTCTGCTGTTGTCTCTTTGACACATTCCCCATTTACATTCTCAATTTTAACATTTCACAGTTAATCTATTCATCCCTTATTCTATTGATTTTGTATTTACATGGATCATAGATCAAATTTATTCGTTCAGTGTCTGTTCACTTGTGGTAATATGTCTTTTGATTGAGTTTAGCCTTTTCAATTAACATTTTATATATATTGTGTCATTCAGTGTTATGATGTTACAGATAAGGGTAAAGGTTTGGTACCATTTAACATTTAAATCCGCAGCAATTGTATGCACCTGTTCTAGGTTAAGAATCTGATATTCATTAGTTCTCGTTTGTTGATGTGGTTCATAAATGTTTTTCGTTTCTCGGTTTTATATAGATAAGACCGTTGGTTTTTCCATTTGAATGGTTTAACACTAGTAATTGTTGGGCCCTTTATAGTGTGCTGTTTGGTGTGAGCTAAGGTTCCGTGTTGAAGACCGTACTTTGACCTATAATGGTTTACTTTTATAAATTGTGACTTGGACAGAGAGTTGTCTCCTTGGCATTTACACCACATCTTTTATATCTCTGTAGATTTAACATTTAACATTTTACAGTTCATTTCTAGATAGGTTGTATCCATTGTTAAAGGCTGTGAAATTTTTTACATCCTTGTTTTGGGGTCTTTGCTTGACAAATTTTTCCGTTATACAATTACACAACTACTGATTCGATTTCACTGTTAGTGGACGTTCCGTCCAAAATGGTTTTGCCATTTCACTTTTTATAATGGTTAAAGTTCAAAAAGTAAAATCACAAAAATACTCCGCGGAAAATTCAAAACGAAAAGTCACTAATCAAATGGCAAAATCTAAAGCTCAAACACACCAACCGATTGGATAACAACTATCATATTCCTGACTTCGTTCAGGGAATTTTTTGTGTAGAAAACGGTGGATTAAACCTGGTTTTAAAAGCTAGCTTAACGTCTCACGTTTATGACGCCCAAAATTCCATGACTTGAACAACAATGTGTGAACAAACCAAACAGACATCATAAAGTAAAATGTCAATATTATGTATGCAACAGTCAAAATTGTGTTATACTCTTTTATATCACGATAAAAACTAACAATTGTGTACAAACAAGCACAAAATGGCATTAAGACCAAGCACATTAGCAAACATTAAAGACAAGAACACACAAATTTACCATTGTACAATAACACAATGACGGGACGTATAAGTACAGAGCCACGTCATATATGTACCAAAGAAACAGCAAAAGGTATATAGACAACGCACATTAGCAAAAATGACAGACAAGAATACGAGAATTATCATAGAACAATAACACAACGACGGGATGTACAATTGCCGAGCCACGTCAAATGAATATCAATAAAAGCAGATTAAACAGTAAACGAAATGTCCATAAAGACAAATAAAAGAATAGTATAAAACGTTTTTAAGATGATTGATAACGTCAGTACCAAGAATCTATACTTTAAGACCTTCGTCCATAGATGGTGTAAACTTCCCACTAACACCATACACCATTACACCACACACCATACACCATTACACCATACACCTTGTACCATTACACCATACACGTTACACCTATTCACAATACACCTTACACATTACACCATGGACCATTCCCCATTCTATCTACACGATCTGAAATTACCTATTATGCAATTAAATTTCAAATATTAAGATTATTATCATTGTTTATGTTTATAATACAAAAAATAAGAATAAAAAGTACTTCGTTTTCGACCAATGAAATGTCGTACACCATCATTCACACCATTCCCAATCGCACGTAACACAGCACACCATTCCTTAAACACCATTACACCATTCCCCTTACACCATACACCATAGCACCATACACCTTACACCATTGTACCATATGCCATACACCATTACACCATACACGTTTTTTGGGGGGAAGTTTACACCATCCAAGGGCTGTATTTGCGAAGTTGAATACTTATCACTAGCTAATGCAGAACCAGAACTATCGTAACAGTATTTTGTTTCCAATTATATTTGAATACTTTGTCTTTCAGAATATTCTCCTTTTGTTAAGTTTCTTGCTTTATTTGATTCATATTTTTATAGTATATTTACTATCCTCCAAACACAACTTAAAGATTTCTGCTTCACAAAAGACCTTTATATACACCAGAATACGCAGTTCACTTTTCAGAATTGCTATTGTCCACCATTAGGTATCTGTTAGTTTGACTGCACGCGTGTTTGTGTGTATTTTCTATTCAGTACAATTGACAGAAGTCTTTTATGTTGGTATTGAGTAATTACTTACTGACGTACTAAATTATAATCCTGGTACCTTTGATAACTACTATATCTTTTTGATTCAAGTTAATGAAATATTGATTAATTGGTTAATTGTTTTATTCATACATTTATTAAATAATTAATTGGTAAAACCAATTAGTTGATTGTATATTATTTGGGTAGTAATTAAACTTTATTTACTGTGATTGGGTATGGTAAGGCGAATATACAAAACGTTCAATTATGACACTGTCGTTCTTAATTATAACTTGTTAAAACACAAAGAGACATACACTTCGACAATGTGTTATTTCCAATAAATATTAACACTCATCATATGTTCAAAACGTATTGTTGCAGCGATACAGAATGTAAAACCTCCTGTTTATGGAATATTTATAACCTTTATTAAAGGTGTTTTTTTTTTTTTTAGAGCAAAGTTTCTGCTAGATATGATCTTTGAAAAAGACAAGAAGATATACACAGCGTCCTCTCAAGTTAAACAGACAATAGAACAGAAGAACCGGAAATCGAGTAATTCATCAGTTGTATACCTACTTTTAACTAATTTTAATATGATTATACACTGTTTGGCATGTATAAAAGTAAAAAAAATGGTAGGATTGCCAATGGGACAACTCTCCACAAGATCGTAGTGAAAAGCAACTATGGTTCATAGTACGGACTTGAACAATGTGAAAAACTCATATCACATAGCAAGCTGTAAAATGTATGTAAAACAAATCAAACCTAATTAAAAAGATAAACAAAAACAAGGTATGATATACAGCACCAAACGGCAACATATGGAATGCATGCTCCGGACTTGGGGTAGGCACATACACAATGTGGCGAGTTTGAATATGTTTGTGTCAAGTCCTACCCGTAACCTATTAAAGATGTGTAACAGCTCAATAATAGATTCAGTGATCACTTACATTTAATATATCCAAGTGAACTTCAAATTAAAGATACTACCGACACAGACAAATCTGCTTCATATTTAGACCTTTTTCCCGAAATGACTACTGATGGTAGGTTGAATACCAAAATTTATGACAAACGGGATGATTTTAATTTTCCTATTGTCAACTTTCCATTTCTGTGTAGCAACATCCCAGCGGCACCAAGATATGGAGTTTATGTGTCTCAATTGATACGTTACTCTAGAGCTAGCTCAAAGTACGTTGATTTTGTTAAATGAGGAATACTGCTTTCTCAAAAGCTACTAAGACAATCAATTTAAGGTCATCATCATTTTCTACATTAGAAAATGCCTGTACTAAGTCAGGAATATGACAGTTGTTATCCATTCGTTTCATGTGTTTGAACTTTTTATTTTGCCATTTGATTGGGGACTTTCCTTTTTGAATTTTCCTTGGAGTTCAGTATTTTTGTAGTTTTACTTTTTTCAAGAAATGTTACGGTCGCCATTATGAGCTGATTGGCCATTATGACAAAAGTGTGTCAGAAATCATATCTGATATTCCCCCTCTGTCATAATAACCTTCCATCATTACCGACATGAACAAAGAAATAACACGACGGGTGCCGTATACGATGCAGAAAATGCTTACTCTTCCAGAGAACCTGTTTTCACTCCCGGTTTTTAGTGGAGTTCGTGTTAGTTATTTATAACTGTTGATGTTAATATCCTTTGTTTTTTTAGTCTTTGTTTACTCCTTGGTTTTGATTTGTTATTGTCTCAACATAAGTTGTATAGTGAAAGCATGAAACAAAACTTAAATACAATTAATAGTTTTACTTATTTATCATATGGAAATATAGTTTTTTGTTCAAATTAGTCGGTAGATAATCATAATTAAAACCCTTAAACTATTTGTTGGATACAAAAACATATTGTGATGCACCGAATGCACATTTGAAATGTTTTCATTTATTCGTGAACAAATAATGATATTGAAAATTTTCAAAGTGGAAAACTGTTAAACACGAAAAAATCAAAGATTGACATCCACTAGCTTAAATAATGTTTAGATAAAAATCTGTGTGTGTTGCATTGTCGTTTTGTTTTGTTGCACTTTATTGTTTCTGTGGTTTCGTTGTTTCCTCTTATAGGTGGTGTCTTTATCTCAATTTTAGTTGGTACTCTGGATTTGTTTTCTCTCAATAGATTTATGATATTCGAACAGCGGTATACTACTGTTGCCTTTATTTCCAATACAAATCAAAACAAAATTGTGATATACTTTATGTAAAATAACATTTTCACAAAATTACCCAAATCCAAGGCAAATTAAAGAGCATAGACGTCCATAAACCTGACACAATATCAAAAAAGGAACGAAGGGAAAACATGTTTCATATTCCTGACTTGGTATGGGCATTATCAAAAGAAAATTGTCGATTAAATCTGTGTTAAATATCAGTCTGCTTACCTTTTCTTTTAGATGCATTTAAAAGATTATTTGTTTTGGCTAATCAAAGATTAACAGAGAACGTCATCACGTTGAAGATATGGTATGTTCTATGTTTATAATAAAAGATATATTGCTTAATAAAGGCAACAGTAGTATACCACTGTTCAAAAACTCATAAATCCATGAACAAAAAACAAAATCGGGGTAACAAACTAAAACTGAGGGAAACGCATTAAATTTAAGAGGAGAACAACGACACAACATTAAAATGATAGACACACAGAAACGGACTAAGCATTAGACAAAATTCTATGAGAATAACAAATACAACATCAAAACCAAATACATGAAGTTGGGATAGATAAGTACCGTGACACGTCTCATAGTAATGTAAATTCACACTAAAAAATAAATTAAATTTTCCCGGGACCAAATTTGTATGCAATTTAATAATAAAAAAAACTCAATTAAAAAGTAAAACCACAAAAATACATAACTCCGAGGAAAATTCATAAAGGAAAGTCTCTAGTCAAATGAAAAACCCAAAAGCTCAAACACATAAGATACCGGGCTAATGACTTGGTACGCAAGTTGAAGAGCATTGAAAATCGAAAATTAAAAAAAAACAGCAACGGCAATCTATGCCTGAGATAGAAAACCTTTAATTTCGAATAATGTAATACTTTTTTCTATACTTTTTACAGAAGATTTACATATAAATATGAAATATAACTAACAACAACAACCTTACGTTGTCCTGGCCAAGAGCAAGTCAGCCAATGGGGCAGATTGCACTAAACTGTCGATTTCAGCATTCTTCTTGTCTGATAATGATCAATGGAATTGATAAGTAAACAGAAGAAGGTTGCAATTAAACACCAGCCTTTGAGCTAGCTAGTTTTGAACAAGATGTAAGTCATTTATGTTTGTTTATCCGAAATTAACACATCGTGATTATACAAAATAGGATCTGGACTAAATCTTTTAAAAGCTAACTATACCTTAATGATAAAGACAGAAAAAAATTGTAAAAATTTAATATATCACTTTTTTCTGAACAAATGTATGTTTTTTGTTTTAAAAATATTGTGATAACAAATTAAGCTACATATTCTTATATCAGTCTTTTATGAGTTTACTCGGTTCGTTTAAATATTGTTAATCAATTATATACAAGAACCGGTGTATTTGTCTGTCTGTGAGCGCCAAGGTTCTATTATATTATATGCTATTGGCTCCTTCAATATAATCAGTATATCATAGTTGAACCAAATACATTCATTGTGGCTTGGTTTGTTTTCTTTTACCTGCAAAACATAATTATATAAATATTACCGGCATTTAAAATTAAAAATGCAACACAATGATATACAAAAACGACTTTAACAAATACAAAAGCATTGTGGTAAAAAAAACTTAGGATATCTGACAACAATTCTGTATGGTTTAAAAAAAAAAGCAAGTGTTGGCAAATATGCTTGATAAAAATTTGTTGGATAAGAACTATGACATTTGTGTAGAATAATTGCTTAAATGATCGGATGTATATTATATTTACATTTATATGGATCAATTAGCTGTTTTGAAGATACTCATTTCCCTCTTCAAAAAACAACACTTTTCTAAAGAATCGCTACAAGTGGTAAATTGTATCTCATATTTATCTTTCAAACTCAAGGGATGATAACATAGGAATGAGAGTTGTGGCTTTGGTCGTCATCAAGCTGCAAATGTGACCAGTGAATAGTGCTTCCGTACTTATGCAGTATGATTTTTTTTTTAAATATCCGTAAACAGTTTTTTCTTTTCTTTGAAAATAAAATTCCTTGTAGAATCAGTTCTATTCATTATATCGAACTAAATGTTGTCTTTTCAAATTGAAATAACTTGTTATTCTCCTTTATGTAATCACTCGAATTATCAGAGCGTTTGTATTATAGGATGAAGTACGGAAAAAATCAGGGGTTTGCAACCGTCATAATGTAAACTTGAAGACAACACTTTGGCAAAAAACACCACCGAAAAGACAACAACAGTTAATGAAACAATATACAAACACACAAGAGTAGCAATAAACCTTTCAGCTGTTAGCTTTTTCTTCCTGTAAACAACAAGAGACAACACAAACTTTATACAAACAGTTCCGTAACACCTTTATTAAGATATACTAAAAGTTACAAACTTCAATTTCATACTTTATTTTGCCTTGTAACTTTATTGATTCGAGCATCACTGGTGGGTTTTTTGTAGACTAAACGTCGGGTCTGGCCTACACACATTTTATTCGGGTACTTAATAATTTTAATAAATTTAATTAAACAAACATGCCGGAACATAACAAAATTCATATTATCAGTCCTGATAATCACACACATGATCTACAAATGCAGGAACACCACAAACATGATCTACAAAGGCAGGGACATCACACACATGATTTAAACAGGCAAAACATATCACAAACTTCTAACGCCGTACCTACATTATTAACAACACACCTTTCTTAAAAGCGCAGTTTCCAATACAGTAATGCTATAACTCGCTCTTGCATATTTGACCCCAGATAAATATCCATATTAATAGTTCAGTCTGGTCTAATTTATTTATATCATTTCGTGTATTAGTATATATTTTTTTCATATTAGATGAAACGCCAGTATACAAAGTCACTAGCGTATAGCAATAGTTTGCAGCCAACTATGATTTCGGTATGTTGATTCGTCAGATTTGTTGTTTCGTTGAATTTGAATCGAATATTCATTTCCCAACAAAATATTGAAAATAGCACGTGTTTTTAACATGGGATAAAGCCACGTACCTTGCATCAAGATTATATATAATCTGAAAATAAATGGGGTGACATTCTTTCGGTTTGCTTATCAAAGTCTTTGATAATACTTTATTCGATTTAAAGTATACAAATAAGACAAAGTTATATTATATACACAATAAGACTTGAACATACGTAATTGGCAAGTCAAGTGCATTTCTATACTATATTATACTTTATTTAAAGAAACGTTTGATTGATGTATTAATGACATTTACTTGCGATATGTAGTATACTTTGAAGTGAACATACTAGCGGGTGCTGTGTATCCAGATGTAATTATTATGATCACGAATAAGTGATCGCAACTATGATTATAGACCTCTAAACTTTGACAAGCATATATACATTTGTAGAGAATCTAACTACGGTTTATGCATTTGTAATTTACTATAATAAGAGTTTGACATCTCCCTATTTTTAATTATATAGCATATGAAAAAAGACTGAAATCTTTAATCACATATATCTTTTTATTTTGTTTCAGATTTTATTTGAAATACTACAGAAGGTAACCGAAAGACTTACAGATATTTGATGAAATAAAACAGTTTACCTTCAGCAATACGGTTGGTGCAGTTTGTATGGTTAAATTAAGTGATATTTTTATTTTGGTTAAAGTTTCCTTAATCCTACCGTTCAAACAGTTTTTAAAATGAAACTTTTTTACTGTAAACACAGACAAAATTGACAATCAGATATTTGAATTCCGTATATTTTTTTTAATTTTGCCTTGAATTGATTAAAAAATATTTTCCAAAGCCTTGTCCTCAACAATTTACCCGACGGTCAAAGGGCAGATAACTCAGCGATGTATTCTCATGTATACAAAACTTACACATATTCAATATAATTGAATCTAAACAACAAATGTTTAGTTTTTTGTTTCAAATGTTCAAATAATTTATATAAAATTTTCATTTGCTTAAAATAATGTACTTTTATTAAGGGAGGCGAAAGATAAGTCATAAGTCGAAAATAAGCATTGCAAACAACAACTAGATTATAACAACAACATGAAATCTGGAATAATCTAGATTAGCACCAAGAATTGAAATCAATAAATGCAAATTCATTAGGAGAGCACAGTCCTATATAATTTTGCTATTAAAAAGTAACTAATCTTTTATTTTAAAAAAGTAAACACTCTGGAGACAATATTTTATCAACTTATAGCTTTTGTGAATAACCAGGGCATGCAGCCTATATATAAACATCTCAAGGATCATATGAGGTCTATATGATTAAACTAGGACAAGGTCTTCGTTCTATTTCGATGTTTTTCCACGAACTTCTCTAACATTTCCGAAAATCGTGAATTCTATGTCACGTTGACATCTGTCTGTTAAATTGATTGAAGTTTTCTGTCTCCTCCCTGTTGTACATACGTTCGCGGAAAGTTTAATTCCGTTCTCCGAAAATTAAACCCAAAACATGCTTCTTGCCAATTTTTAAGTGCAATTGCAATTAAATCTCAAATATGATTATATAGTTAGTTGATGAGAAAAAATATACAAGAGTAATAAAAATACATTCACTATGAAATAAGTATTTATATCTATTTATATCTGCCCCCGACCAAATACCATACGAGCTAAATGAACCTTATATATCTATCACAATATATAAAGTTAAATTTAGATCAGTATATGGCCGTGTATTATATCTGTCTTCAATTTAACAATGTGAAGATTGTAACCAATGGATGAAAATGGATGCTAATAAAACTTTTCGCAAAAGTGTGAACGAACTATCAGAATATGCATATGGCTATAATAACGAGACAGAACGGCGTTGTTCCAAATGTGCAAACCAGCAAAAAATTAACATTATTATATTCTGTATTTTGTTTGTAGTAATAAGTGTAAACGCTGTCTTAGCTGTGAATCAAATTACAGATGCACATAGACTACAAACGTTACAGAATACAATTGACATACTGAAGAGCCAGGTTAAAGAGATCAGACTGAGGCAAGATGAGGTTGATGTCGAGGATGGAGATAATCAGGTCGGGTATATATTTAATTTTACTTAAGGATTTATAATGTTTCTAACGTTAGAGGCTTTTTTTTACAGATTTTCAGTAACCGAGTAAATAGTGATAGCACGCATTAATTGAAGCTTTCGTTTTCTTAGCAGGAGAAACATCTGGTCTCCCATTTTTTTGAAAATCCTAGGTCTCAAAAAGTTCTATGTTACAAGATTTGAATATCGGTATACTACAATCGGATTTATTTTTATCTGCATTATTTCATATAAAAAAATATACCAACGAATTGTCAAAGTCACGAAACAATTTTCTTAAATGGTACAAGGGAATTACATAATTGTTTCAAAACAATAACATCTTTCAAACACATACAACACAAGCTGTTAAGTAAAAAAGGAAAAATTGTATTAGGTTATTATAAAATTCACCCATTAAATGCAGTCTAATTGTAACTTTTGGTTAATATGGACATGTTTTATGTGATGAATTGGTTTTGTGTTCAGCTATTCATTTGGTATTTTTCAAATTAAATTTAAAATCAAACCCGTCACCTCATGTATCGACAAAGCATATTTCTGGTTATATTTTGTCATTTTTTTCCGAAATCCTGTTTCTTGCTTAAAACTAAAACGCGACGTTTGAAAAAGTACACAGATAGATCTCAAATTGATACACAAGAACACAGATAAAATCAGAAAAAAAACAAGATTAAAACAAATTGAAAAACTAGAAGTGAAAAATTGAGTAGATACAAAACATTAAAAATCAACAATTTTGAATATTACAACATAAATACATATGTTATATATTACATAAATAATTTGTCAACGATTTAGATGCTAAACAGTTGCGTAGACTGCAAATAAATCAGTCAAATTGTTCATTTTTTCTACAATATATTGGTTCGCTTTTTTTGCAAACGCATTAAGACTTTCTGTCTGTGTCACATATTATATGCCGTTTCAATATGAGTCATTGATAATATCCATTGTCTTTTAATTCCATAAAAACTCAGTTGTGTATAAGAAAGCACATCATGAGCACATGTCATTTGGTAAAAGACAAGTCAAACTAACCCGATTTCTTTCTTCATTCTTATTAATCAGGACCTAGATGGAGCCACCAGAAAAGTAGAGGAGAAGCTGGCATTTTATTGGTTTCGCGATATTGTAAAGATAATGACAGTTCAAAGGTTCAGTACCATTTTGGCTGCATTTCTCCTTGAAATGTAGTATACTACTGATAACGTGTATTATGCTGTATATTTTGATACAACTTAAAATCTTATTTTTAGGAATACCAATTCTGTAGTCACGTGTTGGGCATGAGCACCTGCGATTACTCCCAGTTTAAACGTGTTTCGTGTTGTTGGTCTTTAGTTTCATGAATATCTGTCCTGCGCACCTGATATTACTTCGTTTTTGCTGGTTCATGTTGCACAGTCTTTCGTTATCATTTGTACCTTTTGTGAACATCTTTGTCCTGAACACCTGCTTTCAACCACAGTGTTAGCTGGTTTTGTGATGCCTAGACTAAATTATCTATGCAGCTTTGTGAACCTCTTTGTACTTTTCACCTGCGATTACTCACAGTTTAAGCGGGTTCGTGTAGCTTATCTATTGAGCATTTTTTAACCTCTTTGTCTTTTTGGTGTTTTCAATTATGGTCATTGTGTTATCGGTTTCCCTTTGCGTTAAAAGAGGGACGAAAGATACCAGAGGGACAGTCAAACTAATAAATCGAAAATAAACTGACAACGCCATGGCTAAAAATGTAAACGACAAACAGACAAACAATAGTATAAATGACACAACATATAAAACTAAAGAATAAGTAACAAGAACCTCACCAAAATAAAGGCAACAGTAGTATACCGCTGTTCAAAAATCGTAAATATATTGACAAAAAACAAAATCGGGGAAACAAACTAAAACTGAGGGAATTAAAAGCATTAAATATAAGAGGAGAACAACGAACAACATTTAAATGTAACACACATAGCAACAGACTAAGACAAAATCCGACGAGAATAACCAATATAACATCAAAACCAAATACATGAATTTGGGATAGAAAAGTACCGTGACACGTCTTATAGTAATGTGAATTCACACTAAATATAGGAGAAAACAAACGACACAACGGAAACACAACGTAAAAATGTTACACACACAGAAACGAACTATGATATAACAATGGCCATTTTCCTGACTTGGTACAGGACATTTTTAAAGGAAAAAAAATGGTGGGTTGAACCTGGTTTTGTGGAAACTGGGGGTAATCTAAGGAGCTCCGGAAGAGTAAGCAGAGTCTGCTCCACATGTGGCACCCGTCGTGTTGCTCATGTTAACAAATCTGGTAAATAGTCTATTTGGTATTCACATTCATGAGAGGGAAGTTATAGGTTTTAAATGTCTCTTTTCATTATCTCCATCTTTTTAGACGCATCTAGAAATCCAAAATATATTTCGATTGAGGACACTACTTTACTACAAAAATACGATTTCAATTTTTTTTACGATGTTTCTCAATTTATAGCTACAAGTATACTATTAATTACATCAGTGGTTCCAAATGGTACAGTTGATTCATTTGTAGATTTGGCTGACCATTATTGAATATGTGTGCACATCATATCGTGTATATGTTTCACTGATTGTAACTTTTGACTGACCATTATTGAATATGTGTGCACATCATATCGTGTATATGTTTCACTGATTGTAACTTTTGACCTGATTTTATTTGCAATAGCTTATAAAAGTATCCACTACAAATTGAATTCATGGCATCACGGCACTGATGAACCGTTTAAAAGTTGTATATGGATTTCAGATGGCAAGAGGACGTTGATATTATGAAAGCAAAAAGAGGAACATGCTAGGTGTCATTTTTTACATATACAATTTTTCAATGAAATTGGCCAATGTTTAGGTGTCTCAAAAAACTCCTTTTTTCGTATAAAAGACAGTGCTCCTTATAATTGACCCATATTGAAACTGCATACAATATGTGATGCAGCCGAAAATTAAGAATGCGGTTTTCAAAGGTTATGATCACATTTAAGGAAAGAAAAATTAGTATGGTATCCAAAAACGTGCAAAGCGATTAATTTAAATTTACTCTTTAAAACCTTCTTTCAGAACTGAGTTCATAAGAACTTACTTGTCAGCAGCAATCGCTCATCAAGGAAATTACAATAAGGTGGCGACGAATGGTTTTAAAAACAGATAAGTACACATTCCACTAATATTTTATTCTTGTTGTTAACTGTCTACAACATAGATTGTATTGTTGTTTTGTTTAGTAAATCCAAACTCTGTATTAATTTTGAAGATAAGTCTTACTTTTTAAAATCTTCAATGAAGAATTTAACTCACCAAAAATTATAATTATTTGTGCTTAAAAGTGTAAACGTTTTAGAATGATCTGTTTAAATTAATATAAAACAATAATTTTAATTTTTGATGTAACGCGTCTTCTGATTGGCTGACGTTATTTTGTTATGAGCCCATAGACATAATTAGTCATGTGACGGTGACGTCATCAACGTTTTTTCATATTTTTCTACGGTTTAAAATGGAATTTAGAATTAAATTATAAGAAATGACTGTCATATTTTTTCTGTCTATTCGAAATAACATAAAAAATTTGATGCACACTGTTAAATAACCCGCTACGCGCGTTATTCAGTGTGCACCAATTTTTTTTATGTTATTTCGAATAGACAGAAAAAATATTACAGTCATTCTTTAAATACTCTGTTGGTGGACTGTTAGTCCCCGAGTGATTCAGGCCATTAGTCAGATCTCTTGTTTCAGCAGAAACGGACACATAGTGTTATCTAAATTTGCCGTTACAAAACTTACAAAATTATTCAATTAAGCGATTCTCCTTTACGCATTCATAGCCTGACTCTTTCTATACGTTATGTCATTTAGATGTTTATGCTCTTCGGATATTTTTAATTTTTTTCATTACAAAATCAAATTTTTCACATATTTTGCCCTCAAGCATCATATTGTCAAAATGCGTAATCTTGTGCAGACAAATTGGTACCGTTTATTTTTGTTTATTCTGTTTGATTTGCATTTAAAAACTTAAAAGCTTTATTCCTTTTTTAATAGCATCATTGATTATTAACAGTAGTATTAAAATCATTATTATCTATATTTTATTAGTTTTGCAATAATTAATTGATTAGTAAATTTTTATAAATAATCATCTTGACATAACCTTTCTTGGTTATATTCCTTTTTATTTATACAACAATCTTCAGTAAAACATAACAGTTTGGAATCGACTGAAACAGATGATTCCATTCCTGATTAAAATAATGAAAAGGTTTTTTTTAAAGTTTATTTGAATATCATATATATTTAGCTTTTGGATTTTTTTTTATAATTTAACCTTTGGCAAAATTATGCCATTAAAAGTATTTAACACTAAACCTCTCATTCAACAGAATTTATATTTAAAAAAAAAATCTATATAATTACTAAGGCTCATATTTCCGAGACTTCCGGAAAATAAATAATACATGTCAACAGCCTAAGACAATTTGTGCTTCATCATTTCTTCCTAATTATATTTTATAAAATAAGTGCTAAATAATTGACGTCAATTTATACATGAAATTGATCAGTAATAAAAAAAATACTACCTTTTAAATTGTTTCATATTATTCCAAACACATGCAAATATGTGAGTTAACAAATTTTAGCTGAAACCCAAATTATTAATGTTAATACGTCTTTAGCATGACAACTTGGATATTTTATAACATTGTAAAAATAGAAAAAAAAAAAATCATTCTGCAAAAAGATAAACTAAATTCTGACGCAAACTAATAGGCAAATAACAGTGTACTTCATTGTCAAATCAGAACACAATTTAATCATTTAAGATTAAATAAAGTTTGCAATAAAATGTCTCTATTATATATTTTTTTTAATATAATATTTGTTGTAAATGAAGTCTAACATATATCTATTTCAAGATCAATTTTTCAAATTTACAAACAGATTTTTTTCTTTAGTCTGATACAATGCAATAAATGTTGTCATATTATATACCTATTAGTTTTCCTTCTTAAAACAAAACTGTTTCTGGTAAACATAGCCTTATCATTTATTTTAAATAGACATAAATTCAAATATTTTATGAAATATACACAGCTCGAGTAAAAAATATCCTAATTAATATTTGATCAAATATGAAGCTCACATACACGTATTTTCTGGTATATTTTATGCAAGAAACTTATTTCTTTTTAATATTGATAAAGAAGAAATGAATTCAACTGTTTTAAATTCAATTATAACGACACATCATAGATGTTTCTACAAGGTTTTCTTTATTTTGTTTTGACTTGACAAAGTTATTTTTTTTCTAATTTTTAGGTTGACATTTTAGACACATTTCCCTTTCAAATAAATCCGTTTGCTGGAGATCAAAGTAGAGAAAAAAGAAACACAAACTCCAAACCTTGTAATGATGATCCAAACTGCAAGAAAAGGACACGGAGGCAGCAGGGTCGACGGAAGAAAAAGAAGGTATGTACTACATCACTAATAAACCAACAGCAGGTCGTTGTCTATCATATTCGACTGAAAGATCCAATATTTTCTATATTTTTGTCAACAAAAAATCATATAAATTTGAAATTTCGTTATGCTTAAAATCCTACATTAAATATGCTTACCCCTACGATATATACGTAAATGATATTACAATTAAATATACAATTTAACTTCCTCATTTCGTTTCAGATACTAAGAAATGTAGTGAGATTACATTGAAAAATTCGACGAAAACATCCTTCTTTGATAAACATTCTTATTTTATGAAAATTATTATTTCAATCATATCAATTGATATCCTAATGGTTCAAATGGTAGATATTTTAAAATATACTTTCAATTTATCATTTGCAAGAAAAACATTTAGATAACAAAAAAATAATTTATATATTTTCTGTTTATTCAACTTATTATATAATATTTATCTAAGGTCCAAGGATTATAATTTAATAAGCCAGACTATCGTTTCGTCTACATAAGACTCATCAGTGACGTTCAGATTAAAATCGTTAGAAAGCCAAGACAAGTAAAAAATTGAAGAGCATTGCGAACCCAAATTCCAAAAAGGTGTGATTTTAAAACTTTATAAAAATTAATTTATTAGGTGATTGTGAAAAAATAAGACTTAAACTTGATCTTAAGACGAAAATCGTATTCTAACTTTCTGCAACCCTTTTTGTCCAATTTTTGTGTATATTCTTGATAAATTGAAGCCAGCCTGACATGATATGTTTTGAATAAGGAAAGGGCATTTATCAGGTTAACATCTTTATGCATTACACAGCTTTAATCGGATTATCAAATATAGTTGGAAAAAAGTAAAATAAGAAAATACTTTACTCCGAGGAAAACCCAAAACGGAAAATTCCTAATTAAATGGCAAAATCAAAAGCTCAAACACATCAAACGAATAAATAATAACTGTGCTATTCCTAACTTAGTACAGGCATTTTCTTATTTAGAAAATGGTGGATTGAACCTGGTTTTATAGCTAGCTAAACCTCTCACTTAGAACCTATTGTTATACCAAAACCCAGTTACATCGGATTTATTTATTTTCAACAATACTTTACATAGGTTTTTATATATATATTCTACAGCAAGTCTATTCAATTAACCAACAAAAAAGTGTTAATAAGTATTGTGTGTTCATAAATACAAAAAAAACCGATGAATATCCATTAGTGTTTTAAAATTCTAATACCACTTCAAAATTATTACGTATAAACAATCTACTAAATACAAAATCTTTCAGATAACAAGGCATACATAACACGAGAAACATTTGCACAAGGGCATCAAAAAGTAGCTTTTTCATACATAATAAGCCAAAATATTCGCTAAAGACATACACCTGAATTGTTCGTTTTAGGAGTTCAAACAAACACCCCAACTATTGTAGTCTTTACTGGTGTAATTATATTACATTGTTCCCATACATCTGAATCGTTTCATGAGCTTAAACAGCGACGCCACCCATTTAAAATATCACAGGGGAGATGAACTAACATCAACCCCATATTATTTTTGTACATGCTATGATATAACACTTACACAGCAAGTTCCAAACATCTACTGAGGGGATTTTAGATCAACCCTCCACAATTTAATCATTAACGGTTATATGCTGTTATATAAAAAATATATCGCAACCATAACATGGTATGAAATAACACAAACCAAACAAAATCCCAATCATTAGAGGAAATGATGTTGCATCAATCTCACACATTTTAACTATAACAATATATCCCCCTAGAATTCAGTCATTAAAGGCATGACTGTTAATGTGTTGACCGAAACCCTGCACGAAATTTTCATCAAATTAAAAGATAAACAAATGAAACAATTTAAACAATATTTGCAACGAGCTCATCCGATATCATGACTGACTTCACGGACCTTTCCCAAATAGATGAATTAAAAGAACTATTAGAATTATGCTTTTGTTTGTATCTTCTGTTTTAATTTGGTAAATTATTTCGAAAACTACAACTAAGGCTAGTTCGTTATCAAAGTTTAAATCATACCATCATAATCCGTATCACTCATTAAACTTGTTTCAGTATACATGTGTATATTTCTAATGCAAAGAATCAATATTGATACAAAAATATCACAAATTTTCATTTATTGTATTTTTTTTTATTTTTGTAAATCTTATTTTGGATTTCTTTTTTCTTGGTTTTCCTTGTTTTCGTATTTTTTATCTGGTTTATTTCTGGTTTAATTATGTAAAACTGATACAGAAAAGCAACACATCTTAATAAAATGCAAATATAATAGTTAGTGGGTAGTTAGTATTAGATAATAGAGGGACGAAAGATACCAGAGGGAGAGTCAAACTCATAGATTGAAAGTAAACTGACAATGCCATGGCTAAAAAATAAAACGACAAACAGACAAATAATAGTACAACAGATACAATATATAAGAACGAAAGACCCAACAAATAACTTGGGTTCATCTCATGTGTTCCGGAAGGCTAAGCCGATGCTGCTCCACATGTGGCATCCGTCGTGTTGCTTGATTTTGCCATGTGATTATAGACTTTCCGATTAGATTTTTCTCTGAGTTCAGTATTTTTGTGATTTTACTTTTTATTACAAACTCGGTAAATAGTTTAATTCGGCAGGTCACATTCGTGGTAAAAGGGAAGTTGATTGTAGATTCGACATAAGGAACATATTCGATATCATCTGTGAAACGGAATAATCGTAACGGTCAACCAACTCGTGGTGGCGTCCGTAAAGTTTACGAAGGGATGATTTCAACTTCACCATTTAGAACTCTTGATTTAATGGCTTCTTTGTGAGCAGCAACCCTCTATCAAGGAAATCATGATAGGAATTATAAGCCGGGGAATTTCGTATCAATTTGGAGATATATATCCGTCTGCAAGCGCGTTGGAATGTTGCTACATGGAAATGGAAAGTTCACAATCGGGAAGCTGACATCATCTTTTTTCGTAAAGTGTTTTTTCAACCGACCTTCATAGTCAATTTCTAGATGGAAGATATGACACAGAATTAACTGTATCTGTTGCATCCATTATTTCTAGTTTGATGGGTTAGATGCGTTGAACATAGTCACCAAATTTTGAATTATTTAGTCAGAGAACAAGTAAAGATAAAGGATATTGCTAACTTATTATATTTCTTTCTAACAAGTTCCTGTATAAAGACAATAACAATCAAAACCAAGGAGTAAACAAGGACTCATAAATCAAAGGACATTTACATCAACAGTTATAAATAATAAATAAGAAACAACACGAACTCCACTAAAAACCGGGAGTGAAAGCAGGTGCTCCGGAAGGGTAAGCATTTCCGGCACCGTATACAGCACCCTTCGTGTTATTTCTTTGTTTCAGTTCGGTAATAATTGAAGGTTATTATGACTGAGGAAGATAAAGTTAGATTCGAAATAATAAAGAAACAGGTCGACAAGAAGGGCACAATTGGTACCCATTAGAATGCCGACAGTGTTGAAAAACACGTCCTCCAAACGTAACAAATATGTTGTCAATCATGAAATCAAGCATCTTGATGATGTTAGTTTCAGAGAATTTCTTTTATGAATTTACAAAGAAGGATGTAACCCTCCCCCCAGTCAAGTTACTTTTATTTACATTTGCCATTCTTTTTTATGAAACAAAGCAATACTAAAGTCTTCAAAATAATTTCATTTCGTTATGTCAAAATCAAATATTTTTATAAACTTGATACATATATTCTACAGCCAAATATAACAAACGAAATCTCTGACCAACAATTCACACTAAAATATGATTCGAAAGCTAGCCAATAATTAAAGTATTTCACAATAACAATATAGAATAAAGAAAATTATAAAAATGACAAACGACATGTTTGCGTTTGTTGAAAGTACTTAACTGTGTTGTACTAACTAGTCGTAAATTAAACATTTGAAGCATTAGATAAATTAAGTTTTAATAGTGCTGATACCAGTTGAATTAAGTGGTATAGCAATCATAAAACAATTGTTTATTTTGAAATGAACTGTACTTCTCATTCTTCACTTTTGTTATTATCCATCTTTTGTATTGTTTTTTATGTTACAGATTTTAACTATATGTTTAGCCAACGGCATATTTTCAAAAGTACAAAAACTTATAAAAAGTAAATTGATAAAATTAATGAAAAGTGTGAAGAACTCGTCACAAATCTTAAAGATAAACAACCTCGATTTATTTGTAAATATCAAACCACCCTTTAGACTTATTACAAACAAGCTTAAGTTTGTCAGTCTTTTTTATAGCTATGGAAATTTAATTTAAACTTCCGTTGATAATTTGGTCGAAAAAACTGGGTTACATATATATTTTGTTTACCTTTGTCAATTGTGTTCACTCTAATTATGGTTCATGTATTAACCTTCACCTAGCTCTTGGGGACCTTATTAAATGCAATATTTATATTCAGTTTTAACAGAAACTAGACCAAAACGTTTCAAACACAGAAGTGCAGTAGAAACGTCAAACAAAAATCATAAGAATAATAAACTCATTCAAGATATCAAAATTATAATCTCTTACGCTAAAAGTAATATAACAAAAAATACCAATCTCCTAGAAAAATTTAAAACAGAAAGTCCATCATAAAATTGCAAAATCCTATGCTCAAACACATTAAAAAAAAAGGATAACAGCTGTCATATTCCAGTTTTGTTACATGCATTTCCTTATGCTAAAAATACGTTTTTCCTAAATTATAGGGGACCTGTCACTCATGAATATCATATCAAAACTTTTACATTATGTATTCGTTTTGAAGGACCATTTGTTATGATAATAAATGAATTGTGAATACGAATATTGATAGTGATATCGCCATAAAAACATTAATATTATTACGTATATTAATTCCATCAATACTTTAAATTGAACCCTTTCATTTTTAAACACCGTCGGCAACCGAGAAGTCTACAAACATTAAAGACTTAGATACTCTCTGTAGATCTGACCTTGATTTTATAAATATTTATAGACGGTTTTAATGGAACTGTATAAGGAGTATTGAACCTGTGTATTTGAATTAATGTGTACAAATAAAACTAGATTGTACCCTTTTGAAGGATTGGATAATGATTATCCAATCACATTAGCTTCCTTGTTGAGGTCAAAGGTTATACCAAAATTTGATAATCCATATCATAATTTGAAAATAGATCAATAATATACCCGGTGCATTTATACCCGTTTACGGGTAGTTTGTTTTGACATGCCATGTTAACTTATCATGATAAATATTAAGTGGAACATAAATGAGTTGGCAAAATTTGATATGGATATTCTATTTGAACCGTAAAATAATTGAAATGCCTATGTCATGAAGTTTACAAACTAAAACCCACCCAATTTTCTAAAGGTCATCATTATCAGGTAGTCAGATGGAAAATTTAGAAAGGTAGAAGAACGTCTCAATCATTTTAATAATATGATCATATCTAATATAAATATTTAACTCCATTCATTTATGTTTAGCTAACTATAAAACTAGGTTCAATCCACCATTTTCTACATAAGAAAATGCCTGTACCAAGTAAAAAGAAATGACATTTGTTATATATTCGTTTGATGTGCTTGAGCTTTGATTTTCCCATTTGATTAGGGACTTTCAGTTTTAAACTTTTCTCGGATTTCAGTCATTTTTGCGATATTACTTATTTCCATACTTGTATTTATTAAGTAATTGCGAGTGTAGATAGGAAGAAATATGTTGTAGTCCTTCTTGGGAAAAATGTTTAATCTTTTGGTCTCAACATTAAGTTTTTAAACAACATTTACGGTTCCAATTTTACTGCACTATTATTGTCTTTTCTATATGTTTCTCTTATAGAACCATAGATTTTGTTTTATTGCCCCTTTGGTAACTGTTTCCTGTTTTTGTCTTAATAAGATAATGGCATTTGAAAGATTACTTTAAAATGGATATCCAATGATATACTATCTTTGTAAAGAATAACTCTGATTCAAAACTACTTTAAAATATATATCCAATGATATACTTCGATGTTGAAAAAACATTTGGCCAAATGTAGTGCACTCCTATACATCTAACAACCTCAGTTAGGCTTTTATAAGCTGCATACGTTTGATTAATAGGCTAACTTTTCTATAAAATGCATCCAATTCTACAACTAGCATCATATATGAAATATATTTTTTATACTTTAGATATTAAAACTAAAGTTCTTCCCTACTTTGTACTTAAAAAGATAACCCGTTGAATTGAGATTAAATGACAAAACAACGGTTTCACTTACAAAAAAAATAACTGTTGCTAAGAATCTATCAAAATCCTATATAATCCTAAACAGTATAATTCAACTTCTCTTTTAAATTCATATCTATTCTAAATCATTTTCAAAATTCAACTGTTTATAACGTTAACGGTTTCAACGAATTTACTTTTATATTAAATAAATTTAAAAAAAAAATGATAATATGATATTTGAATATACTTACTAGTACATCTACTCTGAGATGGTGTTCATGATCTAAACTATTTCCCCAAATAACATGTTACTTATATGAATAAATATTTATAAATCAGACTTCATAAAAACTATATATACATCACAAAAATTCCAGAAACCTATATTTAGAATTAGTATGCATATATATTACCGTTACTATGAAAGGGAAGCAATTTTGATTCAGGGTAGATAATTGTTGACGCGGCCATGACATGATGAACGTTCAATGTCACGTTGATTATTATAGTTAGTTTTTGTTTTCCTTTTCGCTATTCTTAATCACATACCAGACACATGTTTATATCGTATATGATATAAACACTACTATTGAAAATGCATATTTTCAAAAACTTTTCCTAACGAAAAAAAGTGAATTAAGGCGCTTTACTATGAAATTGTATATTCACCGTTTTCATTTTCCTTGAAAAGATAATCACATACCTCAAAATCTTAATGTATTAATATAATTGTCAAATGAAATTCATCGCATAAATGCATTTTGAAAAATGACCATGCAAAAGTTCGTAAAAAGTATAGAATTTAAAATAATCTAAATATACTACGATTGATTTCTTTTTCAGGAGTTCCATATTTTATTGGTTTTTTTTTTTTGTCACAATTTTTCAAAATACGAGACCATCGAAAATTGTTGAAAAATAACATAGTCTTGACATCTACTTTAACTAAAGTGTAATAACCTTAGTTTTCCTTTTGGAAAGTTTTACATTTGTGATTTCTGGGCCTTTTATAGCTCTCTATGCGGTATGGGCTTGCTCATTGTTGAAGTCCCTACGATGACTATATTTGCTTATTTTTGTGACATTTGTGTCTCTTGTGGAGAGTTGGTTCATTGGCAATCATACCGCATCTTTATATTATGCTCAAATTACAGTTATTTTGTAGGAACGATATGTTCACATAGAAGGCACTGGTGGCGAAGCTTACCCAAAGGGTAAATGTAATACATTATATTCTGTGTTTATCATTTAATCATACTTTGGGTAACGTTTGTCATCAGATCTTCTCTGTGTACAAACGAGATTTAGTTTAGTTCATTAAATTATATTATCATAAAGAAGACAACAGTAGTATGTCGCTGTTCACAACCTTTTCCTGGTGCTTATGGTATAATTCATATAAAAGCATATGAAATCATGTATGTAGAATAATTTATTTTTCATTGTAGGATTCTTTTGTACACATAGAAGGATATGGTGGCCAACATTCCCCTGAGGGTAATCATAATATCCATTTTCCATGCTTCTCCTTTTAACTATTTGCTTTGCAGAATGAGATTTAGAGCAGGCTTGACATACAACTAGCAATTTAGAATGAAATACAATGCGCTGGTAATCCCTGTTTTAATAAGTAAATGTTCAATTGTTACATGTTATCTCTAAATAACGAAAAGAGTTGTTTTTGTTAATCAAGGCCACGTATCAGGTGCATCAAGTTTAACTATGATAAATTTAGGTAATGGGGTCACATAAAGTATATTTGTTTATGAGTATCGGCCGCACAGAGTTTTGTAGCTTCCCATATTCTTTTCAACAATCAATACGAACCATTTGAAATCAAACATCAAATAGATAATATTTCTTTAAAAAGAAAAAATATAAAATACGGATGAAACTGCATGACCACGAATATTAGTAGGAACATTATAAGAATTTTGAGTCAAACGCCTAAATATCTAGTTATTTTTCTTTTTCAACTTATCATGCTAATCATGTATTACTTAGTGCCTGAAACTTAAACATTTGAAATTTCTATCTGATTTCTGGTGGGTTTTTTTTTCACAAGAAAATTAATTGGAAGCAATTTTCAATTTAAAAACTTAATGCATAGCTTTTATTTGGTTATGATAAAATAAAAGCATATCTTTACCGAAAACGAACCTAAAGTAATTTTAATACTTTGGTAAAAATAAAATGGACAAAATTAATTCATATTAAAACAATGTATTCGATTTTAATCTAACTTGCTAGTTACATTTTGTATTTTTCAATTTGCACATAGGGAACACGCTTATGACGCATTCTGTCAGGAGTCATAAATAACATGTTAATATATTAATAGAAGATTATCTGCGCTTGAAACAAAACTAAAAGATTTTAAAAAGCTAACTTTACACGTTTTGCTAACAAAAGTAATTTTGTAATTGTTGAATTCTGCAATTATTTTTTTGTTGTTTCAAGCGTCGATTTATTTTAGTTAGAGGCGTACATGAAGACATGATAAATAGTTGCCATTTTGTTGTAGTCACCTACATTAGTGGCAGTTCAATATGAAGGCCGAAGAGGTGAACAATACACTCTACCGCATGGTAATTGTCGTTATATTAGATTGTTCTTGTTCTGTAACAAATTCACAGGTTTAGGTCCAGTAATTGTCGTTATATCATATTGTGCTGTAATAAACTCACAAGTCTTAGGTCAAGTCAGAAATTACCGCTTCGTGTAAATAAGAGACAATATTCAAATCACACCAAATGAGAGAAAAATACGAGGACACTCAGATGGACCTTTAATGAACAAGGTCAACATGATAGGCGTTTTCTGATATTCCTGTATCACCGCCATGTAAACTAAGACTCAGTCACGATAGGTAATAGGACACAATCAGTAAATTTACAGACAAAACAACTAATCTTATATCTCAAGATCGCAGATTGCAAAAAAAACCTCTTTCATGAAATGAGACAAAAGTACTGATCACTGTCTATAACTTCCATAGACTTCCATAGAACATTTTTTATGACAGAAAAAATTACTACAACAAGCTCAAATATATATGAATAAAACCTATCTAGTTAGGTTCAAGTTATTGTAGTAAACTCAGAATGTATCTGTGCGTACCAAACATTTTTGTAAGCCTTTGACATTGAGTTAAAAAGAATATTTTAATGCATGTGTTCTGACTTTCCTTTGGCATGTCATAATCAGGACTTAAAATTTAGGTCTTTGAGTATATCAAACCCTGTTAGGCCATATTTCCTCTCATTATGAAATTTGTTTTATTTTCATAAAATTTTCAAAATATATATTTATTCAGTGTTAAAAGAGTGTGATTTTTTTAAAATGTAAGAACTAATTTTTCATCATATTAAAAACTATTTGAATTAAAGCATGATCGTTATGAAAATATAGGATAGTTGTCTTTTTCGGAATCATATTTAACATACTCGAACAAAGAAGAGCGGCCTAGTATAAGTAACAAACGTGTCTCGTGTTTGAACAAAGAATATAGTTGATGGAAGTGTGCATTTATTTTGTATAGAATGATGTGTATAGGTCAAGATGCTTTTACTTTATAACCGTATAAATGCAATTCCGTTTAATTTTGCTTCAGGATGTTGGCGTTTGTAAATGATATATATTTTTTTCCTTATAAATGCATCAATACTCTATTTCTCTACATTTAAATAATAACAATTAGCATATTTCTAGTAGAACAATTAATTTGTGTATGACAAAAATTATAAACAATTTTTTAATTCATCTTTCTAGCTGCATCCATAATTATTTTTAAAATCCAATAACAAAATAGCTATTAAAATAAGGAAGATCAGATTATTTTTTTTTAAATTTGTTCCCCTAGTTTGCACGCTGCTTTGTTCGGATTTCGTCTATTTTCATGATTATGAGGTTTTTGTTTTTAATTTTGCACAAGATGAATAATTGCACTTCATTATTAACCGTTTACAATGTTTTCAGATAATTTTGCAGGAGTATTTCACAAATGGCAATTAGCTAACTGGATAAAATGGGAAAGAAAAGGCGGTAAAAAAAGTCTTTTTACTAAAAGAGGTGGATTTGTCTTGAATCTTCAGACGGGAGAACTCACTATTGAAAACAAGGGACTATATTTTTTGTATTCGCAGGTTAGCCCTTATGCAAAACAATTACATTAACATTGAGAGAATGAAATGCAAAACTTTGAACTAGAATCAGTACTCAGTAATAGTTTGCACACCTATAAATGCGAAATAAACATAACAAATTGTTCTCCTGATATCACCCAAAGTAGCGTATGAAAAAATAATATTAATTGTATTTTTATCAGGAGCTCCTGATTGATTTATAGAGCTAACTGTTTGTTCTAAGTTTCTCAAGTATTAACAAATCTAAGTAATCCATATCTGGCAGGGTACTTATATCCGAGATAACGTGCAGTGTAACAGCAACAATGTCGCCTAAAAACGTTGTATACAAAATTCACAACCAAAAACAAAATATAGAATGCATACCACACAAAACATTAATTTTAATGCACAATATGTAAGCGGTATTCAAAACTAAATATTGAATGGATGTAAAATAGATTTCGAAATTTAAATGTATATAAACATTTGTATCATGCATTTTCTGTGAAAAATAATTTGCAATTAAAAATTGTCACAAAATACCAAAGAGATTCCAGGACATTCTAAAAACAACACCACGGAATTCATTCGATAATATATGTATTGTATTTCAAACAATAAACAAATATAATAATTCATTTCATTTTCAATTTAGATAACCCTAATGGGACATGGAAATCAGTCGTACAGCATTGAAAAGAACAAAAAAGAGAAAATAGCGAGTTGTTATTTCTTTAGAGACACATCAAATACTGACGACCACAATTATCTTAAAAGATACACTTCCTGTTCTACTATGGGACTATTTCAGTTTGATAAAAGGGATACCATACGATTGCGTCATGATCAGAGGGAAGGAGTAATGGCTTACTTTGAACCCAATGCGTCCTTCTTTGGACTTATCAAACTTAAGTAAGCAATACATAGTACACAATCGTTCCTAATTAACGAACGGATACAAAAGAAGGAATTGTTTTGCATTAGAGCTTTGATAAATAGCAAAATGTACTAAGTCATGATTATGAGATGATTCTGAGTCGTTTAAGTTTGTTCTACACTGAATATCAAGTTTCAAATAACTGATCTTATACTAACTTAATTACAAATGAACATTTAAAATGTATGTGCACTATGCACTACGATAATCTAGAACAGATGCAAATACGTAAAAGCTTTAGACCTTTCTTTTTTGTAACATCTTATATGTTTTGAGTGCATATGTATGACAATTGATACAAAAACGACTTGTTACTAACTTTTGATATTCAAAACCAAAACTCAAATCGATTTGTCTGAATATTATCCTGCAATGCTTTGTTGATGTTGTGAAAAATGGACGGTTAAGTGTTTCACATCATTCTCATCTTATTGTTTCCTTATTGTTGTTGTGATCAATGCAATGTTTGAATATGGTGTATATATTGGTAAATGTAAAATATGTAAATATGTACTATAACCTTGTTTAATGTAGATTGTAATAAAACTCTTATAAACATGATAAATATGCAAATGCAAAAATAAATAAATGCAATGTAGTATTATGTTTTATTTTTATATTTTCTAACAAATTTTGACATTACATGTAACATTTGAAAATATATTACGATGTTGTAAAAGGCTGTATTATTTGGATGTTTTTATTTGGTTCTAGAGGAATATTAAATGTCTAGCAAATATTCTGTTAATTATATTTATAAACTATTTCTGAGTAAGAAAAAGAATATTTTCTGCTATTGAAATTCAACCTTGCTTTGTACTTTGTACTGATACAATTTGTCGGTTTGTTTTTGCATCAAGGTTACGCTCACAGTATCAAGTTTGAAAATGTGTTTATATTTATCAAATAAGACAATGCATAGACTATGAATATGTACTTGAAAAACTTAATACAACCAGTTAACGCCCGTTTCCTAGAATTTAATAGACAATTGAGTACAAGTCTGTTTTAGCTAATCGATTAACAAAATCTAACATATAATTGTTCAAGGTTAGTAGAAACATGAACATACAACAACCCAGAGTGCGTCGAATGCATAGACATTATGTCTTTGCAAGGTTCTTTTGACCCTGTTAGCCAAAGTATGTGCCAATTTTCATTTCCTTATTCACACTGGTGGTAATTCTTTTGAAAACTTCACTGTGCAGACTTGGTTATTTTGGATTTTTAAATTTTTTTACATCATATAGCCAAGGTTGTATTAAGGGGGGGGGGGGGGGTAATGCGTACTTAACTCTTATATTTCGTATGCCTGTAATGTATGGATGTATGGTGTATTGTGTGATGTAATTTACTTTGTTAGGACCTCTTTGTTTTTGGAGGATTCAGGTTTTGTTTATTGAATTGTCAAGTAGTTGTTTTCTCGTTACTGTGGACATTTTTAATAGAATTTCAGAATGAAGACGGGAAATTTGTCAAAGAGAAAAAAACGGACTAAAACGCAGATATCACCCATAAACATAGTACAGGTACATAAGAGGACTAGTGTGGAAGAACCTAAATGATATGATGTTTGAATAATATATCTTTTAAGCTTATTTTAAACTTCAACAATGCCTAGCGTCATAAAATCATTTGTCTGAACTCTAATGCATATGAACAAACTATAAACATACAATTTCACCTATTTTGATGTATAACAGTGAGTTATGTGGAATGTTTTCAACTATAAACAATTTGTAAGAGAAAAACACATCTTGGGGAAAAAGTAAAATAACAAAAATATCGCAATCCGAGGAAAATTCAAAACGGAAAGTCCGTAATTAAATGGAAAAGCTCAAACGGGTCAAAGTAATGGGTAACAACTGTCATATGAAAATGTTTATTTGAAAGATAATCTGAAAAATCCTATACAAAATTAATGAGATATATACTTATGGTAAACAGAAAAGCAAGGTATTTTGCTACTATGTCTAAATTATGGAGATTTCCATATACTTTTCATTCTATTGGCTATGTTGAAATGAGCTTACATGTTAAAGAACATAAAGAAAAGTTTATTATATAATGCATAATCGTATTTTTAACAAATAATAACATCTAAAAACACACAACGTTTTTTAAATAAAAATTCAGATTTTACTTAAAAAACTAGACTAACCAAACTTAAATACTAATGTGTGTCAATTATGAAATATGGGTAAGGATAAATTATCAGAAGTTTTCTAAATTATTGGAAAGATTTTAGGAAAATACTCTTGCACCAGAGATAAACTGTTGACTTAATTTTCAATTAAAAACAATATTGGTAAAAGAAGTATTCTGAATTCATATAATTTAAAAATAGGCAAGCATTGTGCGAGATCAGTATAAGTGCCATGATTACCCGTAATATGAATACGGACAACTTCGTAAAAACACATCATAGATAGATCACAACGGTTATGCACACAATGCATGTTGCAAAAGTTTACGATGTAGAACATTTTTTATTCGAATTATGTATTCATATGTTTCCTTTATAATATTTTGAGAAAAGAGGGACGAAAGATCACAGAGGGACAGTCAAACTTATAAATCGGAAATAAACTGACAACGCCATGGCTAAAAATGAAAAGGACAAACACACAAACAAGAGTACACAGTTATCAAAGGTATTAGGATTATAATTTAGTACGCCAGACGCGCGTTCCGTCTACATAAGACTCATCAGTGACGCTCATATCAAAAAAGCCAAACAAGTACAAAGTTGAAGAGCATTGAGGACACATGACACAACATAGAAAACTAAAGAATAAACAACACGAACCCCACTAAAAATTAGGGGTGACCTCAGGTGCTCCGGAAGGGTAAGCAGATCCTGCACCACATGTGGCACCCGTCGAGAAAATACTCCTACATTAAAAAGTTGTCCAAGTGCTAATTTAAATAAGCTTTTTATTTAAGGAAACCTCAATATTTGACAACATATTACAGAAAAAACATTGAACGTTGTTCTCAAATGATCATGACCTTTTTTCAGATTGTCTGTTGTTCAAATTACGTTGTTACAAGTTTATTTGCAAAGGTTAATGATTGTGAAAATTGTTTGCGTCTCGCAATGTTAGATGAATTAAAAAATTTGCTCATCATGGATACTTTTACTGAAGGAAACAAATATATAAATCTGATTTACTGTGGCGGGAGAGAGGTGCCAATTTCAATAAAATTATCCGGTACTAATGTTGGATGAATTTAAAGGCATCCGACCATGCTGGTTATCTTCTTGTTGTTTTTTTTTTTAATTTTTCTCCTGCTTTTGTTTTACGAAAACATTCAGCTTAATAATAAAAATCAGTTTAAAAACGGCAATAGGAGTTTAACGTTGTTCAATAGTCATTTAAAAAATAACGAAACGGATAAATAATTCGAAATATACTAGTTGTATTATTTTACATTCATATAAATATCGAAGGCAGTTAATGTTTTTTTTCACAATGGCCATATCGTCTCAAAATTTACTCTTTTTTTGTCTATTAATATTTTTTATTTTTAACATTTAGATATGTATATACAAGTCAGTGGATGGTCATCTCTACTTTAATAGTTTAAAATTTCATAACTTTATTATCTAAACATGGCATAAATAAACCAAAGGCTATGAATGGGGATCTGCACAAATGCAAAATTGTCTTGTAATTTACTAAATTAATTATCTTAACATTCAGATATCCATTGAAGGCAGTGCATGGTCAATAATAAATTAATTAATTTCATAACCATGGATCCTTTCATTTTTATAGCTATATTGATGAGGGAAGGGGTGTTCAATTTTCAATTAACTATCCAGTATAAAAGTCATATAAATTAAAAACCCATTCCCCCATGATGGTTATTTTTATTAGTTGTTTGTTATTCCTTTTTTTTTGTTTCTTCTTTTTTAATTTACCTATTTTATTATCTAAACATTAAGATATGTACCAAAGGCAGTGAATGGTTATCTTAAAAAAATTGATTCGGTGTTTAATGGTACATGTTAGCAGCAATAAGTGAGTTATGCATTAAGCTTATATCCTAGGCAACAAATTATCTAAGAGGTATTAAGTTAATGCCTGAAATTTTTAGACATTGAGCGTATTTCCTAAAATCTGATGAAGGTTATCCAGCCTATTGCCGAACATTATTTTAGGCAATGAGTTTTAGTTTAAGTTCGTAACCCGGATTTGGTTTTTTTTCTATCGATTGATGAGTTTCGAACAGTGGTATATTACTATTGCCTTTATTTAAACTTGCGAATTTGTCTTTTATATTCCAAATACATGTACAAAATTAAGAAAAAAATATATTCGAAAATTTAATACACATTCCTTTAAATGATATCAAATGTTCATATACAAAGCAGAACTTACTTGAAAGTTATTTAAAGAAAATAAATTATCTCCCCCCTCCCCCCACCCCCCCCCCCCCCCCCAAATCGAGCCAGTTAGAGCTGATCACAAAATGGATAACTGTAGATATGAAACTTTGCTAGTCAAAATATATTTCTATCGGTTTTATTGAATATATAAATTTTCTAAAATACCCATCTAGTCCTGGATTATGAGTCTTTGAGCAACTACAAATTTCTTGAATTTTTGCGAAATAGAAATTTGAATAAGGGAAACAATTTTGTTGCACCAGAAACAAAAACGTTTTTTTTTTTCAAAGAGTTATACAGAAGAAGACTGTTTGATTAAATCATTTCTGATCAAAGTAAGATGGACACTATATTGTCTTCTTGGGTACCAAGATCACATTTTAAAGTTTAATTTTATAAGAGCTCTCATGTCAAAAGCGCTTTAAAAGTAACTGATAATTTAATTGATGCTTTCTCAATATATTCATAAACAGCAAAATGACAAAAGTCGTTTATTTCCAGCTTTGTTTATACCCGGATCAATGCTAATGTTGCCGGAATCACGGGAAGCCAATACATCCCAAATCACAGGGTACTACTGAGTGGTCAAACGGAAATATGCAGGACATGCTTACGGCACGGATGAGGGACAGTGCATTACTTAAGGGGTCAGCTGGAATCAAATAAGTCCATAAACAAAAGAATTCTGCTCAATAAAAATGACCTGCACGATCACTAGATGCAAATGCTAGGAACATAAAAACTTTGCAATTGCCTAGGAAATAGTTTAATGCCTAATGTCACGTATTGCCGCTAACAAATGTAATGCAGGCGGTGAACGGTTATCTTTATAAAGGCAAAACAGTCTTGAAATTTACTAATACAATTATCCAAACATTCAAATATATATCGCAGGCAGCGAATGGTTATCTCTACAAAGACAAAATTGTTTTGAAATTGACTAAATTTATTAACTTAACATTCATTTATATATATATCGGAAGCAGTGAATGATGAACCTCACAAAATTGTCCCGAAGATTTATGACTTTTGTACAGCGGTATACTACTGTTGCCTTTATTTACTTATTCTATTATCTGAACATTCATATATATATATATATCGAAAGTAGTGAATATTTTTTCTTCATATCGGCATCATCGTCTCAAATTTTACTAATTTAATTCTCTAAACATTTAGATATATAAATTTATAGCATTTAAATGAGCTAGATAAAAATTATATTCATCAGAAAATTTCACTCTCTGCATTAATACCCTAAAGTACAATCTTAAAAACAATTGCAATGAGGTTAATAGCAGAAAATACTGAATTGCTTATTACTATTTACATTTTTATCAAATTATTCTTAATATATATTTTTGATTACAAAAAAGCAATGAGCAATTTTAATATCTATTGTAAATTAAAACAAAATACAACCAAACATTGAGTTGCATCTTATATTTAAAATATAAAATCTTTGAAACAGGGAAAGTCAAAATACAAATTTGAATTACCTGTTAGCATAGTATATCTCCCTTCGGCGTCATTCACTCTGCTGTTTTTAAATAGTTATAATTGACATTCCGTAGTTTCAAATTAGTGTGGCATTAAAGAATATAATGTAAACAATGTATGCATGGTTAAAAGGTCAAAATAAAACAATGATTCAATCGAACCAATCGAACCAATCGCCTTCAAAATTGGACATGACAGACTTCGACCTTGCAGACATTCATATTTTCTGAACACCATTCGCATAAAAATTAAGAACATATACAGTTTAATTCAGCTGTTGAAAATATTTGAAAGGATTCGATTATCATCTATAATTTTATAATTCGAACTCTCAGAAGGTGTTTAATAAACAAACGTTAGTACAGATGTATATGTTAATTAGAAAAGTAAGTTAAAACAGTTCAACGATGAGGATTAGGATGTTGTTTTCAGATAGCTCGTTTAATTGTTATATTGGCGTTTGTTTTTGTTGACACCTTTAGTGGTTCTAGTCTGTTTCCTTTGTTTAGTACTGTTGTTCCTTTGTTTAGTACTGTGTTTCCTTTGTTTTTCTTATTATAGCTGTTTTATTGTGTTTTTTGGTTTAAGTTTGTACCGCGGATTTGTTTTCTCTCAATCGATTTATGAATGCTGAATAGCGGTGTACTAGGATTGCCTTTATTTATAGGCGATAAACCACTCGTGAAGGTTGGACTGGTTTACAGGGGCTATATGAGGCGCATGCCGACAGGAGCATTTTTTATGTAATATGGGACCTATTTCAATACTCAACCCCTTGGCTTAACAACTTTTCAAACCAACAAGATCTGCACATTTAGAATGAAAACTCATCACTACAACGGTTACCTTGCTTGAGATACATGTATGGTGGTTATCTATGGTTGTCGTATAAAGTTAAAGTGCTTTCGCAATATTTAGTTCTTGCTGGCTCCATGTTTAGTTCTAGTTGGCTTGTTGTGCTGATTTGTCTACATATGCACAGTTTACTCAAGGTGTTTGATTGAGTTTCCTTCTAGATATTTAGTTCAAGTTATTTTATTCTTCATATTCCGTTTCTATTTTTGTATGTTGTTTTGTTTTGTTTAGATTTTCAGTTCTTGTTGTCATTTGTTGTTTAGTTCCTACCCGATTTTCAGTTCTCGTTGTCACGGGCTGTTTGTTTTCTCCCGGATTTCAGTTCTAGTTATCGTTTGACGTTTGGTTCCTTTCAGATTTTGAGTTCTCGTAGTTGTGTATTGCTTAGTTCTTTTCAAGTTCTTAGACTAGTTGTTGTGTTTAGTTCCTTGTTTGGTCCTTCAAGAATTGCAGTGCTCGTTTTCGTATGCTGTTTGGTTCCTTCCAGATTTAAGTTATAGTTACTGTGTTTGTGTTGTTTAGATCCTTCAATATTTTAAGTTCTGTTGGTTGTGTATTGTTTGATTCCTCCCATATTGTACGTGCACTTTGTTGTGGTGTTTAGTTCCTTCCAGATTTTAAGTTCGAGGTGTTGTGTGTTGCTTGGTTACTCCCATATTATCAGTTCTCGTATGTTGTTTAATTTCCTCCAACGTTTTATGTTCTTGTTGTTCGGTGTTTTTGTGTGCCTCTCTGAAAAAAGTAAAATCACAAAAATACTGAACTTAGAGGAAAATCAATTCGGAAAGTCCATAATCCCATGGCAAAATCAAATAACAAAACGCATCAAAAACGAATGGACAAGAACTGTCATATTCTTGACTTGGTACAGGCATTTTCAAATGTAGAAAATGGTGGATTACACCTGATTTTATAGCGCTAACCCTCTCACTTTGATGACAGTCTCATAAAATTCCGTTATATTTACATTGATGCGGACAACTAAACAGACACAATAAATAAAATAGTCAAAATATGGGTACATCAGTCATCATCGTATAACAATTTTAAAAGGAACAATTTAACAGAACACAAACACATCTATTACATTCACATTCATTGATTTGTGTGTCTGACGTCAGAAAATTTTATACGTCACATATATTTGTCGTTCAATGTGATATTCTGTTCGAATTGTTGCGTAGGTTCATTCAGATTTACAGTTCTAAATTGTAATAATCGTGTTCTTATGTTCCTTACAGATTTTAAGTTCTAATTGTCGCTTCCTGTTAGTTTCCTTCCAGATTGTTGGTTCTAGTTGTCGAGTGTTTATTTGCTCCTTTTATATTTCGGTTTTATTTTTCGTGTGTTGTTCGGCTCTTTCCAGATTTTCAGTTATAGTTGTCTAATGTTCTTTTGTTCTATCCAGATGTTTTATTTTTTTTTTGAGTTTCAATTCTGATTATGCAGTGTTATTGATTTTTTTTCTATTTTTAACTACTAGTATCTCTAAATTTTAATTTCATTTATGAGGAGCTAGTCTTTATATTTGTATTTAAATATTTGTGTATTTAAAAGCTAAGGTATATTTATGGTATATGTATATTATGAATAATTCGTTCTATAGAAAAACGCAATATTTTTCGTATCCTTTTTTGACTGTCAAAAATGTCAACAAAAAGCAAGGCTTACTAGTTATAACTGACATAAGACCTTGAAGCCTTACAATGATAAGTATAGCATTTTGTACATGTACGTGACCCTCTTGACAATTGATGCCATTTATAATTACATAACTTTGATATTATCACTATTTGTATCAAATATATCTGGTAAGATCTATATATATAAGGTTTAATTCGATAGTAGTTTAACAATAAGGATGTATGTCTATTCGTTTAAAGCACAATCGACTTGAAAGCACTTAAGATATTTAAATTCGTTTTGTTATATTAAGTAATATAATAATGAGAATATTACGTATTGTAAGATTTTTTTCCATTAATTTCATTCCATCTCATTACAAATTATATGATTCGCGTTTTATTTATTCTTTTCAAAATTTTAGACACAATAAAAGCAAGATAAGGGTTCATTACATAGCATTTTCAATCGTAATTTTAAATGTTCAATTGACAATGAAAACTCTTAAAGATATAAATCCCTCGCCACCGCGCATGTTCTATCAAAATTAGAATTTTATTGAAGAGGAAAAATAAATAGTAACAAACGACGAACCATTTATTTAAAGTAAACTTGTGCCGAAAGACAAATTTCATTATGGTTCATCAAATAAATTCTTCCAAGGATTACTTCAGTTAAAAATCAAACTGTGTGAATGTTGTTTTTAACGAATATCACTTTGACATGACAGATGTCTGTAAATATTTGTTAACTTCAATCCATGATTGCAATCTCCTTATATACTCAGATTTTATTTCGTTTTGTCATCCTTTTTATATGAATATCTATACTAAGTGCAAGAGGCATAACTTCAATTTTTAAAACCATAAATCCTCCAGAATTGCTCCGCCTATATAATTTGCATGTTGTTGTCTGGATTTTAAATAAATGTTGATGTTTTTGATCAAGTGTTACCAAAATTGAAATGTAGGAAATTTGGGAGGACGGGAAAATCCCAAATTGATGTTTACCTAAAATGGAGTGCAAAACTGTGCCAAAGCGACCGGAAACTCGCATTGACTTGGTTACTGAAGTAAAAAGTAAATCTGGGACGTTGTGCAGCCGTTTTGGTTTGAAGTGTTGCTTTGGGATTACGCTGGTTATCGTCCTGGTATATTGCTTTTACTTGCATTTAAGCTTTGCAGCTCTCCAGAAACAAATTAAACATTTGCAAACCCAGTCAGAAGATTCTGAGCAGCCTCTGCCGTTTGTCAAGCGACATTTGGTAAGTTATGTTAATTGTGCGCACTAGAGTTTGATTTTTAGGATTAAACAAAATTGTCAGGTTAAGAACAGTCAATAAATTGTTAAAACCTATTTGAAATTTTACACATTTTCTTTAAAAATCAAACAATATTGCGCTTTGGATAATTTAATGGAACATTGGAAATAAGAAAAGATTACCTTTACAAATTTACCTTCACTTTCAACTGAACTTTTTATTTGGTTCTCCCTTGTACGTTTTTCTGGATAAATACTTCAAATGTTCCAAAAGCAAATAAATGTTGTATTATTGCCTTTTTTGACACTTTTTAATTGATCATTTGTTTAAACGAAACATGTCATAATAATGGGTAACACACGGAGCTGGTTAACTGTCATAATATTGCTAGAACCTAATGGATAACACACTGAGCTGGTTAACTGTATATTCCATTCCTGATTGAATTGGGAATTGTATGATACAAATGTATGGAATGTTGACTTAAACTAAGAGTTACATATTGTGTTTGCTTTTGATTTACAGCCAGATTTAAAAAGACATATATCATTTGTGCAAATTACCATTCAAGTTAACCAGAGGATTCGGCTTGGTTTTGAAATTGTTCATCGACGCATTGTTACACAAATAAGAAACATTAAGCATACACGGAAATGCTGGACGCACGTCTGATGCTGTTCGAATATTAAAAGAAAAGGAACTGTGAATTCCGCAATTAAAACGTTTAAATTCATTTTTGAGCTTGTGATTAAACTCATAGAGAAATGGTCTACGCGAAAAAAAATTCCCCGTATTATTGAGCCAGTCCTGATAACCGCCACTTCATTTATATGCTTATAATATCAGTGAAAATTCTTAATGTTTTTTTTTCTTTTAAAATTGTGGATTGAAGATCTTTGAAATTTTCTATTCCTTTTCCTTTCTTTGACTCAGATTATTGGACTAAGACATATTTTGCATGCGCTTATATACCTATTGGTGAAGATTTAACATGCCATCCAAACGTCTTTTGGTTTTCCTTGCCACTAGTTTGCTTTCTCATCATGCTCATCTATAATCTCTCATTGAAACTTCCGGTTATATCCGAGCTACTACTGGACTAGTGTTAACTTTACGGGGAACAATACATTCAAAGGGAAGCAAATGTTATAACTATCCTCTTCAGGAATGCATGAGTAGTTACCCATCTATTCTGTGGTATGACTGTCAGCGGTCATAATACTCAACCATATGACAAGATATCAAATACAAGGATGTTGTACAATTGCCAATATGATAATCGAATGTTTAAAAAGTTTTCAAACGAGAAGATGAATTAATATTTTAGCATAACTCATTATTTTGTAAAACAGAATCTATTTTTAAGGCGATCTTTGGGGACGAATAGCGAAAGCGAACAAAGCGGTTTCCTCCTCTAAATTAAAGAAAATAAATAGTTTGATCATATCTCATTTAATTTTTGTATTATTTATTCAGGCGCACTAAATTTATAAAGTAATAAATTCATTTTTGTTATAACTGGGCGGATAATGAGTAACAGCAGAACAAATATAAAATAGCCTAATTATGTTGATAATGTTCAATTTTCTTAGTTAATTTAGGTACTTATACGTCTATGTAAAACCTATTCTGATTGAAGTCAGTCAGTCATCACTATAAGAACCAGTCATTTATATTCAATATCTATGTACAGTGAAATGGTAATATAAAATTATACTATACATACAGTACGAAAAGATATAAAATTATACTATATAAACAGTACGAAAAAGCGAAAATTCACCGTGCTTTTCTCCCGTTAGTGAGTAAAATCTATTTCATGTTTTCTCGACAATGTACATATATTGTTTTATCATGCTATTTATTCTTTCCATTTCAACGTTTATGTTTTTTTTAATTCCAAAACGTAGTCTGGTTGGTTTTTTTTATATAGAAATCGAAATGGCTTGTACATGGACCTCTAAGAGGTTCCCAAAAGCTTGAAGTTATCATTAATCTTAATATTACCGTTTGTTCAATACAGAAGCAGAATAGAAGAACACTTTATTAATGCAAATAAAGAAAATATGCTAAAATAGTTGCTTGATTGCAGGAAAACCCCCAGTAACTCATCAAAGGCAACATATACGAGTTGATGAGACAGAAATCATTACAAATTTTACTTCCTTAAAACATATTTGTTTTTCATATTTTCGTGTCATCAAATCGTCTAAAAGTAGAAATAAAATTCAAAACAGTTTACTGGACTAATATTCAATCAACTGTTAAACCACAATATTCATGATATATGTTTTTTTCCTTAATTACAAACAGAGGTTGTAAGTTGTTATTAACTATTTTTATGTAAGTTCTTAAAAAGCAGTTTACAAATACATATAGGAAGATGTTGTATGAGAAATCTACATTTTTGTTTAATACAATTGTGTCGGATATACATACATCTACAAACTTAGATGTGAACCGGAAATAGAATTTAATGAGGTCCTTATGTTCTTTTGGTCGTTTAAGAACGAATTTGAGAGGAGCTGCTTATTCTTCCGAAGCAGCAAAGTCTGCACATATATTCTTTTTGTGGGGGTTCTTGTTTGTTTAACTCTCAGTTTCCTGTTTTGTATTAGTTGTTTTAGTGGGATTTTTGTTGATCTATCGTTTAGTTTCCCGTGTTTTGTGTTAATTTCTTTTTTTATGGAGTTCTTGTAGATTCATCGGTTAGTTTTCTGTGTTTTGTATTAATAAATTTGATTTTTTTTTTCAGGTGATTTCTGTTGTCACCTGCGTATTCCCTCAACCTTTACAACACGATACATTTTGTACATATTATTTCAGTTTATTTTCGTTATATGTTTTTGAATAAAAATGTCTCTCTGATATCTGTAGTCCCTCTTTTGTACGTATTGTCTCTGTCACTATAGTACGTGTTGTTTCGTGCAGAGTTTTGAAATTTAAATGAAAACTTTAAAACAATAGAGCAAATTTCCGAGAAACGTTTTCTTTAAAAATAATTTCTCAATCAAGTGCACGACTGCAGGCTTTATGCTTTAGATTACGTTGCATTTTATATTGCAAATTTGACACTAACATTTCTTTTGTCGAGAAATACAAAAGCCCTGTATTGTACCTTGGCTATATTGCACTTGATTGGACGTTACTGGTCGATGATTCCTGGAATGATTGTATAATAAAAAGCCCGGTATTGTAAATTAGCTATACGGCACTTGATTGGACGTTACTGGTCGATGATGCCTGGAATGATTGTATAATAAAAAGCCCGGTATTGTAAATTAGCTATATATATGGCACTTGATTGGACGTTACTGGTCGATGATTCCTGGAATGATTGTATGATAAAAAACCATTGGTTCTTCAAAAAACTTGTATTGCTATTTAGCTATGTTGAATTGTTTACCAGATCGTGATTGTACTGACTTGACTTACAAAATGCTTTTATTGTAGCCCTTTGACCATAACATGGATATATATGTCCCGACTCACCACCCACAAACATGTCTAACCGCGCCACATCCTGTATGTGCCTGTCCCAAGTCAAGATTCGATAATTCAGTGGCTCTCGTTTGTTTGTTGATTTTCATTTTTGTTTTTTGTTCGTTGTTTTGTTCAAAATAAGGCTGTTAGTTTTTCTCGTTTTAATTGTTTTGCATTTGTCATGTCGGTGCCTTTAATAGTTGGATATGCAGTATACTTTTCACTCATCGTTTAAGGCCGTACAGTGACCTACAATTGTTAACTTCGATATCATTTGGTCTATGGGGGAGAGTTGTCTCATTGACAATCATACCACATCTTCACCCTTTGGTCTATGGTGGAGAGTTGTCTCATTGACAATCATACCACATCTTCACCCTTTGGTATATGGTGGAGAATTGTCTCATTGACCATCATACCACATCTTCACCCTTTGGTCTATGGGGGAGAGTTGTTTCGTTGACAATCATACCACATCTTCACCCTTTGGTCTATGGGGGAGAGTTATCTCATTGACAATCATACCACATCTTCACCCTTTGGTCTATGGGGGAGAGTTGTCTCATTGACAATCATACCACATCTTCACCTTTGGTCTATGGGGATAGTTGTCTCATTGACAATCATACCACATCTTATTGTTTTATGTCACCTGGGCGGATACATGTATGTCCTTAGATATACATTGGTAAGGCTAGTTACCAACTAACTAGACAACAATTTTCCTCGCTTGTTCTATTTGAATAAAACGTATTCAAACAAATGAATACCGAAACAACATCATAATGACGTTTTTGACGTAGGAACACTCATTTCATTTACATACATTCATAGCACAAAGATAATTCTAATTTTAGTCATTTGTAAATACGATTTTTATTGTTCTAGTCAACGTTATTTTGAGAGACTAGATTCTACTGTCTTCTGGTCTACCACTTAATTTTACGTCGAATCTGTTTAATATTTTCTCGCCCTCCATTTCAGCCAAACAATTGTTCATCCGGTATCACATATAATATTGAAATATTTTAGGAAGATCAAGACGTGCGACAATCCAGAGGTAATCAACAGCATCGACGACATACTAGAAGAAGGAATAGAAGTAGGTTTAATCAAATTCTAATGAGGAGATAACTGTATTGTATTTTAAGCTCCGACGGAATCAATTGGGGATTTGATGGTCGCAAATTAAGTTTAAGCGGAGACAGTAAACGGGTATCTGCGACCATCAAATCCCCAATTGATGCCATCGGAGCTTAAAATACAATATTGTTATCTCCATTCTAATGAAACTGACAGAAAACAACGTTAAAACATGTAATTAAAATCTGTCATATGCCGTCTGCGCTTGCGCGTACGTCCCATGGCATCAATTGTCAATTGATGCCATGTAAAAAAAAGTGACGTTATCCAATCAAAATGAACGTTACAAACGTTGTTGCATTAGAATTGATCATTATTTTAGGAGGCTCTTCCTTATGTTTGTTACACATCGTTTATAAATTAGAATCAATAACTTTAATACTAAGTGATGTAAAGGAACTAATTAGTTTTGTGAATACATCATTGTGACAACTACACAATGACACAAAACAAGACACAAAACATGACACATAGAGATCAACAAGACACTAAACATCACACATAGGTTTCGGGGGTCAAGTACAATATGGCAACTTCTAAATCAGTCCAACGTCAGGAAAAGGAATACGTAAAATTGAAAAGACATGTCACGATGAGGAACATGAATACAAGAGTTCACACTTTGATCTGTTATATTCTGTTTATTTTGTACTAATTTTTTAGATCTTTTGTTTATGTAAATCACACCAATTCCTTTTTTTAATGCTTAGAGTAAATGTTAATGTTGTTTGTTTTTATTTTATTTAAGGACATGATCTACATGATTTAGAGGAGAAAATAAAAGGTAAATTTCAGTCAAGTATTTTAGACGTGGTCATTTTTAAATTCAATACACACAACCTGTGAGAAAGAAGATTAACTCAGTATGCCACATGAAACAGTTATGATATATATTACAAAGAACGTTGTCATTTGGTTTGGTGATTTTATTTGCATTACAAATCTAATGTCCTTTGGTATTTTTAATGAACTTTTTGTGTAAACATTTCCTGTGACAACAATTTGGCTTGTAAGACAGCTCTGTACCGTCTAAGTATTGATTGATTCGATCCTGTGGTATCTTTTGCTAAGATCCCTAGGCAAAGGTCCATGCTCTCGTCCCATAATCGTTCAAAATGATTTAGACCCAATCCACATTATCGCGTTTTGTCATCTGATTCTTATTACAATAGCTAAATCAAAATACTACAACGCAGCTACATGTAGTTGTTTTCCGAATTCTCTTTATTGCATGGAGTAAACTAATCAAAGATACCAGGCGCGCGTTTCCTAAACTAAAGACTCATTAGTGACGCTCGAATAAAAACTAAGTTCAAATAACCAAATAACGTACAAAGTTGAAGAGCATTGATGACCAAATTTCTAATATTTCTTCTTCAGCCACACATCTGTATACGTAGTTGAAACTTTCATTTTGATGACCATCTGTATTTTAAAGCATACATTACTAAACAAAACTCTGGCATTATTGGTGCAAATCATGTTACTGTTTGCAATTATGCTATGGAGATAAATTACCAATATGAATTATTACAGATTTTGTGCGAATCACAGGTCGATCGGAACTGATGGACCCTTCCCAAGGCGAAAATTCATGATCCCGCGAACTTTAAAGATAAAAGTTCGCGTCACCGTGTCTGATAATGCCCCCTTGATGGTTCGACTGAAAATATATCTGTAATATAAAAAAATAAGAATAAAGGCAACAGTAGGATACCGCTGTTCGAAACTCATAAATCGATTGAGAAAAAAAAACAAATCCTGGTTACAAACTAAAACTAAGGGAAACACGTCAAATATAAAAGGAGAACAACGACACAACAGAAACATAACATTGAAATGTAACACACACAGAAACGAACTATAATATAACAATGGCCATTTTCCTGACTTGGAACAGAACATTTTAAGAAAGAAAAAAATGGTGGGTTGAACCTGGTTTTGTGGCATGCCAAACCTCCCGCTTTTATAGCAATGTTAAATATAACATTAAAATGACAACATTACATGACAGAACTACAATACAAATAAGTGGGAGAACATATAGGAAAGAGAAACACACAAATAATAGCTAACAAAAGATACCAGGTTTAAAATTTAATACGCCAGACATGAGTTTCGTCCACACAAGACTAACCAGTGACGCTCAGATGAAGTTCCAAAAAGTTGTGCCCAATACGGCTAGGTTTTTCTGCCTGGGATAAGATCATCCTAATATCATTTAGAATAATTTATACTTTTGCAAACAGTAGATTTTATAAAATGACTATATGATAGATATACATGATAAAACCGACTACAGAATAAAAACGGAATCATTACATAAAACAACTTAATCCAGCACATTTCTAGAAATACACAGCCGAGTTAGCCAAAGCCTCAACGCACAAAATGACGTCACATTTGAAATTGAAGAATGTGTGGTAATTCTATGACTGCCAATGATAAATTAAGGCGACAGTTGTGTTTTGTTGTTCAAATCTCTCAAATAAAATAGGAAGAAACAAATCAGGGTAAAAGTTGATACTGAGTAAATCACGCGAGAGAGGAGCGAGAACGGGTGCGTCGACAGGATAACAAATCAGGGTAAAAGTTGATACTGAGTAAATCACGCGAGAGAGGAGCGAGAACGGGTGCGGCGACAGGATAATCATTTCCTGCTATGCATGCAGCACGAGAATTTACACTCAGTAAACATGTCCCAAATTAGAAAAGTACATATCAAACGACTATTTTGGTATTTAAAGATCTAGACCCCGAACACATGTCCAATTGAGTTTAAATCACCGACGATATCTTATTGCTACAAAAATCGGAAGTTGATTATTGGAAAGTTGAAAATCAGTACGTTTTTCATAGATTCTAGTTTGTAGTCATCACCAATATCGAAGAAAATATCAATATATGAAGCAAACACTTCGTTCAGTAGTACCCTTAGTCTCACGTTCACTTGGATACATGAGATGTAGTTACTCATGGAAATGTGGGTCACTGAATGATAGAACATCATTGATAAATGTGAAAAAAACCATTAGAGAAGACTCAGTGTTAATTATGCTTCATATAAGTACAAAAACAAGACGGCGATTATCATATAAAAGGGGGAGGAAGTGAACAATTATAATCAGGTTTATTAAAGACTGTAATTATTTCTGTTAATCCTACTGCAAACCAGTCTTACATTGTACATGGCAAACTGTCTATTGCGCTCGCAAATATATATATCTAATTTTAATTAATTGAAATATTTGTATGACGCATATTATAAGTTACTTCTCTTTCTAGATTTGGCAGAGGTGCCACTTGTACACTTAACAGCCCCACAGCCAGAAAGTCAACTGATTTCAAGACTTAATCAACACACAGGTGATTTTCTTCTGCAAAGTAAACAAACAGGGCCAAAATTAATTTCCAATTAAATTATTTTCGTCAGGTTTATATAATTGACCACTCATTTTAATGCACCTACAACACACGTTTTTCACAGCTCTATTTCTGCATCAAAATTGTAATTTGTTTTTGGTTTTGGTTTAACCTTATTTGGTTATTGTTTGGAATTCAAAAATGACAACAATAGCGTAGAGTATTTCGATTTAAAAGTATATAACTGATTATTTTTAAATGACCTTAGAAATGATATATCATAATGTGAACTAATGGCATTATAAGTGATAAGATGCACAATTACTTTACCAATTTAATTACGTATTATAAGTAATGCAATGCTATTTGTTTTTATATTTCTACCTACTTCCATGGGAAACATCTGCCTCGTGTATTAACAATCGGGAAATAATAAAACATACCTCTGAATCAAGGATGATTAAAATGGCTGTTATCAATGAAAAGACTTCAGCCTACAGAACCGAATTACATTAGAATAGTACATTACCAGAAACGTATTACATTAGAAAAGTACATTACCAGAAACGCATTACATTGGAATAGTATATTACCAAAAACGTATTACATTAGAATAGTACATTGCAAGAAACGTATTACATTAAAATAGTGCATTACCAGAAACGTATTACATTAGAATAGTGCATTGCAAGAAACGTATTACATTAGAATAGTACATTACCAGAAACGTATTACATTAGAATAGTGCATTGCAAGAAACGTATTACATTAAAATAGTGCATTGCAAGAAACGTATTACATTAGAATAGTACATTACCAGAAACGTATTACATTAGAATAGTACATTGCAAGAAACGTATTACATTAGAATAGTGCATTGCAAGAAACGTATTACATTATAATAGTACATTATCAGAAACGTATTACATTAGAATAGTACATTATCAGAAACGTATGACATTAGAAAAGTACATTGCAAGAAACGTATTACATTAGAATAGTTCATTGCAAGAAACGTATTACATTAGAATAGTGCATTGCAAGAAACATATTACATTAGAATAGTGCATTGCAAGACGCGTATTACATTAGCATAGTACATTACCAGAAACGTATTACATTAGAATAGTACATTATCAGAAACGTATTACATTAGAATAGTACATTACCAGAAACGTATTACATTAGAATAGTGCATTGCAAGAAACGTATTACATTAGAATAGTACATTGCCAGAAACGTATTACATTATAATTGTGAATTGCAAGAAACGTATTACATTAGAATAGTACATACCAGAAACGTATTACATTTGAATAGAACATTACCATAAACGTATTACATTAGAATAGTACATTACCAGAAACGTATTACATTAGAATAGTACTGTGCATTGCCAGAAACGTATTACATTAGAATAGTACTGTGCATGCCAGAAACGTATTACATTAGAATAGTACATTGCAAGAAACGTATTACATTAGAATAGTGCATTGCAAGAAACGTATTACATTATAATAGTACATTATCAGAAACGTATTACATTAGAATAGTACATTATCAGAAACGTATGACATTAGAAAAGTACATTGCAAGAAACGTATTACATTAGAATAGTTCATTGCAAGAAACGTATTACATTAGAATAGTGCATTGCAAGAAACATATTACATTAGAATAGTGCATTGCAAGACGCGTATTACATTAGCATAGTACATTACCAGAAACGTATTACATTAGAATAGTACATTATCAGAAACGTATTACATTAGAATAGTACATTACCAGAAACGTATTACATTAGAATAGTGCATTGCAAGAAACGTATTACATTAGAATAGTACATTGCCAGAAACGTATTACATTATAATTGTGAATTGCAAGAAACGTATTACATTAGAATAGTACATACCAGAAACGTATTACATTTGAATAGAACATTACCATAAACGTATTACATTAGAATAGTACATTACCAGAAACGTATTACATTAGAATAGTACTGTGCATTGCCAGAAACGTATTACATTAGAATAGTACTGTGCATGCCAGAAACGTATTACATTAGAATAGTACTGTGCATGCCAGAAACGTATTACATTAGCATAGTACATTACCATAAACGTATTACATTAGAATAGTACATTGCAAGAAACGTAAATACATTATAATTGTGAATTGCAAGAAACGTATTACATTAGAATAGTACATGCCAGAAACGTATTACATTTGAATAGTGCATTACCATAAACGTATTACATTAGAATAGTGCATTGCAAGAAACGTAAATACATTATAATTGTGAATTGCAAGAAACGTATTACATTAGAATAGTACATGCCAGAAACGTATTACATTTGAATAGAACATTACCATAAACGTATTACATTAGAATAGTACTGTGCATTGCAAGAAACGTATTACATTAGAATAGTACTGTGCATTGCAAGAAACGTATTACATTAGAATAGTACATTGCCAGAAACGTATTACATTATAATAGTACGATAAAACTGTTTTCATATTTATATTTAGATGTATGTTTTTACAACCAGAAGTGTTTCCTATGGTCAGAACCACCCAGTTATTTTTCATTGAGTTTTCCATACATTAGACAAGAAAGTAAGATAGTTGGAATAAATATAACTAGAGCAGGATACTACGAAATTTACTCTCAGATCAGTGTTGCGGGATTAAAGAATGAAGATAATTTGCCGTAAGACTAAACCTTGCATTTTTCAAGTCGTTATTCATTCACGTATAAAGATCTTTCTATTTTACCACTTTTTGTTTCTTTGTCATAAAATGTCATAGATGAATTGAACGATTGGAATCTACTTATCACATTTCATTCTTTTGAAGGCAGTTTTACCCTTTAATTGTATCATTAAACATCTTGGCTGTGCTTAACAAAAAGATCAAAATTAATGCATGTCTTATTCATAGTAAATACATTGGTAGAGGCAATTTACTTCTTGAAGTAAAAAAATGTATAAAACAAATATTCCTATTGAAATATTTTTTTTAATTTCTTCAGAGTGTATCCTTCGTTTGGTTATGAAACGATCAGAGTACCTAATGGAGAAAGTCCTATAGTCCTGTCTAGAAGTTATATTACACAGGATGAAAGGTAAAGTCGTATAGCTCTGACTAGAAGTTATATTACACAGGATGAAAGGTAAAGTCCTAAAGCTCTGTCTAGAAGTTGTATTACACAGGATGAAGGGTTAAGTCATATAGCTCTGTCTAGATGTTATATCACACAGAATGAAAGGTAAAGTCTTTTAGCTCTGTCTAGAAGTTATATTACACAGGATGAAAGGTAAAGTCCTAATGCTCTGTCTAGAAGTTGTATTACACAGGATGAAAGGTAAAGTCCTATAGCTCTGACTAGAAGTTATATTACATAGGATGAAGGGTTAAGTCATATAGCTCTGTCTAGAAGTTATATCACACAGAATGAAAGGTAAAGTCTTTTAGCTCTGTCTAGAAGTTGTATTACACAGGATGAAATGTAAAGTCCTACAGCTCTGTCTAGGAGTTGTATTACACAGGATGAAAGGTGAAGTCCTATAGCTCTGTCTAAAAGTTATATAACACAGGATGAAAGGTATAATCCTATGGCTAGCTTACTGGATGTTACATCAAACACAATGCATGATAAAGCTCTATAGATATGTCTAGAAGTTGTATTACACAGGATGAACGGTAAAGTCCTGTATTTCTGACTAGATGTTACATTAAAAACAGGATGAAATGTAACATCATATAGCTTTGAGTCAAATGTCATATGACAATGACATTGGAATCTAAATTATAAACTATTAAATAGCTATGCTGTTATAAGATTTTGTATAAAAAAAATAGACAAGTTGAGATTTAATCATTTTTAACTTGGAACAGTGAGTTTCTCAATTATTTCTAGTCATTGCATTTTTCACACATGGAAAGAGACATGATTAATGTATCCTGTGATTACTATAACAATAAAAAGTAAAATCACAAAAATACTGAACTCCGAGGAAAATTAAAAAAGAAAGTCCCCAATCAAATGGCAAAATCAAAAGTTCAAACACATCAAACGAATGGATAACAACTGTCATATTCCTGACTTGGTACAGCTATTTTCTGATGTAGAAAATGGCGGATTGAACCTGGTTTTATAGCTAGCTAAACCTCTCACTTGTATGACAGTCGCATCAAATTCCATTATATTGTCAACGATGCGTGAACAAAACAAACAGACACAATATGTAAAAATGTCAAAAATAGGGGTACAGCAGTCAACATTGTGTTATCATCTTTATCACTATAAAAACAACAAATGTAACGAAGAAGCACAAAAAGGCATACATCAAATTTAACATCCTCATTTTGCTTATATTATACGATTTTATTTATCTATGTAAAATCCACCCATAAAGGATGGAAGGTTTTAAGTACTGGTGTAAAACTACATATGTTTCTTGTAGAGGTCAACATTATAGTAACAGTGATGGATCGAACAGCCGACCAGTAGACACGTTGAATCAAATGGGACAGTTCCGTTTGAACTGTAAGGATGTCATTTTGGTACGCCTTGTTGAACAATTAACAGCCGGGAATATACATTTTGCCTCAGATCCTCAAAGGACATATTTTGGTGTTAGACTTGTTCGACCCAAAGGAGTCAAAGACTTTAGCTGTTATTAAACTCATAATGTGTCTGTAGAAATTGTTACAGATTTTATGAGGATAATTACTTCTGTTCTTGGGGCAATACATGAGTACATGTTTTTTTTCAAGATATTTTTTTAATGAGTTTTAAGTAGATAAACAAAAACACTTTCCTGTTTATTGTTTATTTTAAACAAAACTTATTTTACCAGTTTTGTCATCAATTCCCGTTTCTAAAGGTGTTTTTTTTACTACTGAAAAACATTGGCATACGCTAAAAACATAATTATCATAAAGAGTTATTAATGAGTAAGATTCATATCATAACATTGAATGAAGTTGGTATAAACTGGCAATGTCGTTTAAAATAAAAGTTACAATCATTAGAAAAAATGTTGGCAAAATTCTTATATCATTCATTACAGATTGCAATTTTGACTTCAGAAAGATATCATTACAGGTGTTACGGTTCTGATTTTATTGATTTTGAATTTGCTAAATATTTTTACACGTCCTTTATCTTATGTATAAAATTACAAAACTTATTTTTAGTTAAGGCCAATATTGACCCTTTTTGTTATTTCATAACTTAATGCTAATATGTAATACTTATTCATGTTTTAATTATTAACAGGGCCGCCATTAAGATATAGTTCATAATTAATCCAAAAAAAACAATCAAATCGTAACAGTTAATTTTCATCATGTCCAAACAAACTGTTTTTGTATGTCTGCCTTTCGATGCTGCTATAATATTATGTAAGGGTTTATCAGCAAACACAGGAAATAAAATTTTATAATCGTGAAAGCCAATACTATTTCTATATATTTTTGCAGGTCAATTTTTATAACCTCATCACCATACTTTTTATACTCATTGTGATATTCATATAAGAAATTATCCTTCTTAACAAAATATCAGTGTCTATCAATTTTCTTATGTATATTTGGTAATGGTATTGTGTTCTTATCGTAGTTAATATTGATAAAACTTGCAATGATATAATATGACATGTTATGTATGTATAAATGTTATCACATCATTTTAAAAAGATTGATTCTACTACTGCATCGAGTTGGATACCAGATTCCTCAATCAGTTTCATATGCGAGGCTTAACGAGAGTTTAAAGATAAAAACAATCTATGTACATTGTTCGAAAATATAAGATTTATTTGTACTCGCTACGAAACAGGAACAAAGCTCGATGAGCCTCGCTTTTCGCACTGTTTCAAAAGCTCATGAAAATAAGTTTTATATTTTCCGACAATATACATATGTTGTATATATATCGACTAAACTATATAATTCAACTAATCAGTAAGAGTTATATTTTTGATTTCGTTAATTAGTGATTCGTGATTAATAAAACCCTTTCAACAAAGGGTCAATTTTCCAAAAATGGATGTTTGTTTTTTTTTTTAAGTAAGATTTGAAGTTTCAAAATACATTATACTCATGCCCATTCACACGGAACAAGCGGTTTCTCAATTTGATTGAATGACATTTGGCTACTTTGTCCATGATAACGTCGTATATATATCCGGTCATATATGATGTTATAGTAATGCAAACATCATGTTTTTATGATTCCATCCTCATAGCGTATTTTTTTCATATCAGAAATATTACAGCAGGGTTTGAGGGAAAATAAGTTGCACTGTTTGGATTTGTTTTTGTTGTTTATATCTTATATTGTGTTTGTATATTTCAAACTAAATAAATGGCAAAGTGAACACAAGGAAAATGGCAAGTCCAGTATTATGGTATCTTGTCTAAAGATTGTGTATATATTTATAAATATTATTGTATTATTTTTTTTAATTGTTGATTTTTTACTAATTTGATTGTCTCAATTTATTCTTTATCTTACAACATAATCATGTGTTTAATGAGCCGGTTGATAATTATTGTCTCAATTTATTCTTTATCTTACAACATAATCATGTGTTTAATGAGCCGGTAGATAATTGGAGACAGGATGGACAGACCAATACTTTGACAAATTGGAGACTATCGAAAGACATTGAGTAGTCAGTCCATTATCACGTTAACTGTTTTTTTTATGACGGGTATTTTTAACTTTTTTATTTATATAAATAAAAGTACAGCAATATGATGAATATGTGTTAATAGTTCAATTTAATTGGATAGATTTAAGATTTTATCGCGGCTTCATTTTATGCTCTAAAATAAATACTGTTACATGTATCTAAAAATGTATCTAACCATGTATCTAACAATGTATCTAGACATGTATCTATGTACAAAGAAGATTGTGGTCATAAAAAAACATGCGCGACAATAAAAACTGCCAATTAAAATGAAATGAGAATGAAAACAGACCTAAGAAGAAAAGACCAAAGTAAGGCGAAAAATACCGACGAAATATTCAAACTCACAAGTCGATAACAAACTGACAACACCATGGCTATGAAAGAAAAAGACAAACAAACAACAATACACAAAATACCACATATAAAAATAGACTAAACAAAACATACCCCACCAAAGCCTGGGTATGATCTCAGTTGCTCTAGAACTAAAACCAGATACTGCTGCACAACTGTCAAGTCTAATTCGTTAGGTCACATTAGGTGCAAAGGGGTTGACAATTGGATATATCCGCCGTAATCCGTGAAACAGATATTCAAAATCGATCAATCAATTCGTGGTGGTGTCCGTAAAATTAACGAAGGTATGATTTCTACTTGGAACTCTTGGTTTGATAGCTTCCTTGTGAGTAGCAACCCTCTTTTAGGGAAATCAAGCATTTAGATTATATATCTGTTCTAGAAAAGGTTGTATTCGAATCAAAGTGACTGTTTTAAAACAAAGTAAGATGTATCCCTGTCTGAGACAAGATGCTTGTATCTACGTTGGTCATTTGTTTTATGAAACAAATTAAGACCAACGCTTCTTTTCTGTTAGTTTAGAATATGGAATATTTGTGTTAAGTATAGAAAAATAAAATGTGTTATTACTCTTTTTTCTATGATTGCATGTACTCTAAAGTTTTTTTATTATCCACATCTGATTCATGCCACCTCTGGAACACATGAAGGTAGTTTCACTTTAATTTTGTAGCCCGGCTTTGACATCTGATATAATTGATGTTGGTAATTTAGACAGAAGTTTTCTGGGACAAATGGAAAACCCATCAATATAACTTTATTAGTAAGGACCCTTATGTAGAATACGTCTCTAATGCAGAGTAGGAAGATCCAGTTATTCATCTTTGGTTGAAATTCCAAAGGAACATAGAACAGACCTGTGCTTATCCAGGATCTCCTCCTTAGTATGTGTCGTTGGGGTATATGTTGAGTTTCCAAGTGAATTGTCTATAGCTAATACATTTCTCAAGCAGTTTAAGTAATGTCATGTACAAACAAAAACGATGTTCTTTGAGGCTTATCTTCTTTTTTAAGTTTAACCCATTGTCTGGCATAATCCTCGATATTTAGAAGTTGTTTTTCCACTTGATGGATTTAAGCTCACGATATATTGGGCCTTTGGATAACACATTTCGAAGTGTTATTTGACAATGTTTCGGTCTCTGGTAATAATGAGTCCAACCGGGAGGAACTACAACTTGTGCAATCAGGAGGTTTGAACATAAAGTTGTCAATACTGAGATCCTGCAACACTTATCTGTATTCAAAATTTTTAGTGGCAATTGGTTATGTAATAAGTATTGGAAATGATAGGTATATACTGACCTTTAAATAGTATGTTCGATTGAACAGATGAAAGATGAAAGATACTGCTCAGGTTGATCTCATAGAGACCTTTCTTGGCAAAGGAAATTCATTTTAGAAGGAATCTTTTCTCCTTTTCGTTATTCTTCAAAAAGAGAAAGTCCACAAATACAGACAAAGTCTAACGCTGTCAATAAACGGAACTAGTGAAAAACAACCGCCACATTCTTTACTTGGTACAGGTATTTTCTGAATTAAAATGTTGAATTAAGCTTGAATTTATAGCTAGCTAACATTCCCACTTGTCTGTGTCTGAGTCACCCGCTCTTGAAAATCATATGAGTTGAGAAATGTATGCTCTTTACGCGGGTGAAGTTGTTTCATTGTTGATAAGGTGCAAAAAAAATAGAATTTCAAATATTAACCGTGACAGTTGTCATAAATTCTGGTAATGAGATGGCCGTTGTTGTCAAATCGACTAAATTGTCTAGAACTGACGCTGGAGAAGATGTATCTGTGGTTTCTTTTATCGTTAGGTTATTATATGTTTATATTATTATCCTATATTAATTGGACCCAATCAGAACAGTTTCGATTGTTAATGAGAGAAATAATATATTAATAATATATACCTGTACGTGAATTTAACAAGTGTGTAAAGAAACTCTGACTCATCTGAAATAAGAAAAAGTCGGAAGGAAAGGTGCATAGTTTGTTCCCATAGGAATGCCGATAACACAAATCGAAGGTTTTGAAAGGATTTATTTCAGAAAATGAACGACATTTTTATTTTTCCAGAAGTTCTTTTGAGTGTTTTAGAATCCACTGGTATACGGTTAATGCCACTACTCGAGTAAACACTGTCACAGTATTTCTGTAATCCCTCTTTCACTACGGCAAACTTTTAATTAATTTAACACACAATTCTTTTGTAGAACAAACAGATGAGGCGTTAATTTACATTTGTTTGTACGAATCCTTGTGAAGTTTAGGTATCCAATTCAAACAAGATAAGTCCTCCGTTTTGTTCTTCATTGCAATGAGACCATGAAGTGACTTGTTGTCTACCAAGATCCCATCTTTTTCCACCAAGATCTCATCTTTTTCAAAGTTATGTTCTTGTAATTGAAATTACCTGAGTGATCATTTATTCTCATCTTTTTCAAAGTTATGTTCTTGTAATTGAAATTACCTGAGTGATCATTTATTCTCATCTTTTTCAAAGTTATGTTCTTGTAATTGAAATTACCTGAGTGATCATTTATTCCAAATTCTTTGAAAGGCTACTCGTATTAATAGAATTGACATTCAAAAACAATATTGTTTGAACCTTTGTCCACAGGAACAAAAACATATTTGTCGTGAAAAGACTTCAGACATTTCATTCTCTTTGTCTCTGAATACGGACTTAGATCGAACATTAATTTAACACAATTTTCAACTACATTAATTGTTTAAACCCATCCTGACAGAGTGTCTAGTTCAACCCTTTCTCGTTTTCTATGGCGTAAAGCAGACGTTATGCATAATACAAATGTCTATGACTAAATGAGGTTTATGAGCGGCACTGCAAAGAGAGTAAGTTGGATAGGGACAGACATTATCCTTGAAACAGTTCAATTGTTGAGAATTGTGAGAAAAAAGTAAAATACACAAAAATACTGAACTCAGAGGAAAATCAATTCGGAAAGTCCATAATCACATGGCAAAATCAAATAACAAAACGCATCAAAAACGAATGGACAAGAACTGTCATATTCCTGACTTGGTACAGGCATTTTCAAATGTAGAAAATGGTGGATTGAACCTGGTTTTATAGCTAACTAAACCTCACTTGTATGACAGTCGCATCAAATTCCATTCCAAAGACATATTTTTAACCTGAGGCAATCCAGTTATAACATCTATTTATTTTGATTTAGGAATTGCTATGTACAATGAAAAATATACCGCTTATTGTACATAGCAATTCCTAAATCAAAATAAATAGTTGTTTTAGTTAAATAGAATGAAGTTCAGGATTTATTCCTTTGGTTTTTTTGGTAAAGCAGGCATATAAAATATAACAACTATTTTTGTAACAGTCATTACTGTGTTAATTTTAAAGTTACATTCTGAGGCACTTATGGGCGTTTTTCATAAAACCGTGTTTTATTGTCCAAGCCACTTTAAAAAAAATGTGTTTGAACTTTACAAGTAATTTTTTGTGCAGTCAGTACATTGAATTAGATTTAACATTTTTTAGCAAAGAAACATACTATTTTTAGAGGGATTAATAAGATATTGATTCCTGAATGGTTCAAAATAACCAACATGGCATGTCCCTAGACCTCCTGTTCAACATTCATGCTCTAAAATATTGTAAAAAAAAGGTAGAAATGAATGATATTTTTACTTAATATAAGTTTTTTAATTATTCAAAAGTATGTTTAGAGACAACGTATCTTAATAAACAGCTTTTGACAAATGATTTTTGATTTTAGAAGGTGTGTCCCTGACATTCTTGACAAAATGTCCTTTACGAAACGAAGTCATTAAATTTTGCTAATAAACAGTTTTATAAAATCAATGTTTGCAAGAGATATAAACATTAGGGTCTAAAAAAGAAGTGATGCTTTTATAACGGCAGTTAAATTGTTGGCTTAGTTCGCGCTTTGATGAATAGAATCATTTTTTGTTACTATTGCAATATAGGGATTGTGGGAAAAAATAAAACATTTGAATATGTCCACTACGAAACGGTCACAAAAGAAACAAGTATGGGAGAAAAACGTTTCGTAGTTGACACTACCACTACCATGCAGACGTGTTTTACTCTTTTTTCAACTATTTTCGTGCAAAACAAATAACAAGGGTTCGTTTCGTTTAATTTTCAGTATGTTTTCATCAGCATAGAATAGGATTGATGTCAACTACGAAACTTTTTGTCCACTACGAAACGGTTTTGTCAACAACGAAACTCATCAATATTTTCACTACGTAACATGAGTTACCTTCATATATGAAGTACTGTCTGATCTTTATCAATAAAACATGGTTCTCCAATTCAGAAAAAAATCATATCTTTCTAGTATATAAAGTAAAACAAACTGGAATGTCAATAGGAGACATTAAAATGCAATAATATGTGCGTTTATAGGAGTTTCGTAGTAGACAAATGTCCCCTACGAAATACTACATAAATTATGAAAAAAATATCATTTTAAAGAGCATTTAAGATTGCACTTTTTATTTACAAACAGGTCTATAATAAAGGTATTCAAAATAATTCTTTAAATAAAATTTTAGACAAGTTGATTTTCCATTTTTTTTAGGTCTGAAATTCACACTTTTATTGAAAAACGCCCATATAATTAATTATATATCATAAAATCGTTGAAATAAGGAAACCGGAAAAGTCGTTAAACCCATATCTATTTGGAACATCACAAGCACGATAGTAAAGGGAAACTTACAAATATGGCATTACTAGAATTTAGTATTTGAGACATAAAAATGGATTTTAATCTTTAAATTCCTGAAAATAGGAAATCGGAAAATTCGTTGAATGCATATCTATTTGGAACATCAAAACCAATATTGGAAAAGGAAACTTGAAAAAATAATGAAAAGAAATTTCGTATTATGAGAAAACTAAAAGATTTTTTATCAGAAAATCTCTGAAAACAGGAAATCAGAAAGTATAATAAATATAAGCTTACTTCAATATTTTTTTGTCAATATTTACAAAAATGTGAACTCAGTAAGTAAAAATATTCAAAATCTCCCATGATAAAACCAGTTTTGATATCTTTGTCAAAAGCTTCTTTATAAAACAAACAATCCAAAACCGAAATATTAAATGAACGTATCTATTTATGAAAATGCAGCAGATCGCTATGATTTAATTATTTTTTGATTTTATATTGGTATCAATTTAAATCGAATAGATAAAATTTAACATAGACCTAAAAAGCTTTTTTCCGGTAAGGAAATAACATTATAAGTTTGCATGTACAATTTAAAACCCATTCTTGTGTGAATAATCTGTGAAACATGAAGACTTTTAAACAGTCTTGCATATAACATTTACACAGACAAAAAAATGACATTCGTTAACTATAAAATTGAGAATGGAAACGGGGAATGTGTCAAAGAGACAACAACCCGACCAAATAAAAAACAACAGCGATTTTCGCGAGTAGAAAAATAACGCGAAATTAAATCGTCGCGAAAATGTATAACTTCGATCTTTCCCTATCAAACTACATCAAGTTAAAAAGAAAATCGCGAAATTAAATCGCCGTGAAATTGACTAGCTGGGGATACACGCGAAATAAAGTATCCGCGAAAATAAGTTGGTTTACAGTAGTTTGCGATATCGAAAACCCTGGTGTAATAATTTTTCAGTAATACATAAATTTCTCTCGTTAAAATCTAAAACATTGTTACATACACGAGCGAATCGTACAAGTTGAGATATATAAACACCGTAAGATGATGACAACGGAACGTCACCATCTAAAAACGGATAATTAACGATAGGAAATAAAAAATCATCCCTTTTATCATAAATTTTAGTATTCAGCTTTTCATTAGTGATATAGATATCAAGATCGAGAAAAGGGCAGTGGTCATTGTTAGTATTAGCTTTATTTAAAGTAAGTTCAACAGGATAAATTTCATTAATATACATACTGAAGTCGTCATTATTGAGAGCCAAAATATCATCCAAATATCTAAAATTATTATTAAATTTGTTTATTAGATTTTGTTTCGATGGGTCTTTGCTTATTTTTGTCATAAATTGTAACTCATAACAATACAAAAACAGGTCCGCAATAAGTGGTGCACAGTTAGTCCCCATTGGAATTCCGATAATCTGACGATATACGGAATCCCCAAAGCGAACAAAAATGTTATCTAGTAAAAATTCAAGGGCATATATAGTATCAAAGCATGTCCAATTAACATATTTTTTTTGTTTATTGCTACTAAAAAATGACATAAAAGAGTTTGAACATATATATTCACATTCTGATTTTTTGAATGCCCTAGGTGTGTGAATTTTTTCTTAATGAGAATGTGAGGCAATGTGGTATACAGGGTAGAAAAATCTAAACTTTGAACAGATTCAAAATCACCAATATAAGCATGCAATTTATCAAGTACTTCCAACGAGTTCTTGACACTTCAAAAGTAATTTATTCCACTATTTTCGAAGGCCTTATTTGAACAATTTATTATCAGGTTTTTAATTGTACCAAGTGTGCTGGTAAGAAGAATAGACAATTTAGTAGTTGAACAATGGCTTGAAGACGAAATAAATCTATATTTGTAAGGGGTTTTGTGTAGCTTCGGAAGCCAATACATCTTTAGCAGCAGACGTCAGTAAAGAAAATCATCCATGAGACTAATTATATATAAAAGTTTACACCCGCATGGCCTTATAAGCTGCAAACACTACACAACAAAATGTTTACCTTTTATAGCTGACTATGTGTTAAGCTTTTGTTCATTGTTGAAGACCGAATGAATGTTAACTTCTAAGTTATTCGGTTACTGGTTGAGAGTTGTCGAATTGGCAATCATACCACATTTTCGTATGGTATCCTTACACATAATCTTCATCGGAAAGAATGATCAAGAATCTGATGTTTGTTATTGGAAACATTGAAGTAAGCTTCCGCTTTAATAAGTATCTAAACAAATTATAAAGCGCGACACTTTCTACACAAGGCATCGGATATTACGCCTCTATTCACACCGAGTGTAGCTGCGAGTTTATCCATCAAATACAGCCAAAAGTCTGTAGCGTGAACCTTGCATTCGACAGCAATTTTTACCTCATCGTTACTCTTTTTCGTAAGGTATATAAATAAACGTATGCTTATTTTCCATCCAAAGAAAATCTCGATAGCATGTGTACCGAGTGTCAATAAATACCCTTACTAAACATGATTTATAATCATATATATATGTGTTGAAATAGAAAAATAAACTTAGTAGTCAGACATAATATTTTATTGTTATCTCCCTTTAAACACAGTTCACATATTTACGATGTTCAGTAAAAAATGCAAGAAATTGAAATGTCAAATGTAAAAGATGGAATGAATGGTTTGGAATACTCGTATTTAACGGTGAGGTTAAAAAGTTATTATTATGCAAGATTTATAATATGCTTCAATATATGCGATATTTCCACTGAATCTGAATTCTATAGGTCATATAAAAATAGTTATTCTGTCCAAATAGCCTGAAATGATGCCACAGGCGACACATTGTCCAGATGGTCTAAATTGGCACAAGCAAAATAGATTATTGGGGTTTAGTCACTTTTAGGAGGGCTCAAACCCACGCTTTTACTTTTTATAACACAATATTTAAACTAAGAAGTAAATTAAACACACAAGTTAGGCCTACACAGTCTAGCTATAGTTTAAACAGATTTTATTTGCTGAATTAAAGCAAAATGGATTAGACACAAGTAAATCATACTTATGAAGTCTTCTCCATAATACAATATAAAGTAACAATAAAATTATAGTATAATATAATGGACATGCATATAAAGCAAACAGTTTATATGATATAATACTAGCTTTCATAGGTAAAAAAAAAAAGAGGAGAGAAAGTAAAAAAGAGAAAAAGAAGGTTTGAAAAGTCGTATAATTTTGTGACGATGACTTGTGTATTGATGACGACAATGACGTTCCGTGCCAGCAATAATAACGCTCTAGCAAGGCATAAGAAATCTGTTGGACCTTTTTATGAAGTTTTGAACAAGTTTGAAAATTTGAATATTTTGTTCGTTCGAAAGTTCCAAGTGTCCCTTAAATTAATAGTGTTGTATCTAAAACAAAGTTTTCGGATAGCCAGTTAAGTTTATTGAATAAGGTTTTTCTACATAATGTGTATTTTGGACAAACGAAGGATCATTTTTAATATTAGCTCTAAAAAGATCATTGTTTAAGAATGAAACGGAACATCGCAATTTCGTTCAGATAATATTTTAATTTCCTTGGGCCGTACAAATAAAACGTTTCAATTTTACAAAATAGACAATCGTTTTTTATTCTTTCTTAAATTTAGAAATAGAGTCGACACTGCGAATTTTTTGGATCAAGTTTATTCCATTCACGTATTGTAGAGGGAATAAACGATTCAGTAGTAAGGGAAAGTCTACAAAATGGAACAATAATATCATGATCATTTCGCACCGGATAGTTGGTTGTACTTTGTACAAAGGAGGTACAAGATTACATAGGTACTCTGGTGCATGTTTTTGGTTCATGTTATAAAACATCTGTAATTTTCTTCTCCTTCTTCTTTCAAAAAAAGATTCCCAGCCGACCTCAGAATATAAAGTTTCAGTTTTTGTAAATATTGGTAGACCTGTTACTATTTCTTGCGGCCTCTAATTGCAAATCTTCTAATTTATGTGAGTAGCCTATTCCACAATTATCCCACACTTCCGTGGCATATTCAAAAATGGGTCGAATAAAAACTAAACTCGAAGGCCGTACGGTGACCTACAGTTGTTAATGTATGTGTCATTTTTGTCTCTTGTCATGTGGACAGTTGTCTCATTGGCAATCATACCACATCTTCTTTTTTATAAGTATAGTTTTTCTAACTTGTTTCGAGATAATCGGTATTTAAGTTTACGTAACACATAATTATACTTTCAATGTTCTGGAACTCATTCATCATTTGTTTTTCATTTGATCATCATTTTATATTGTTAATGTTTCATTGCGTACATCGTTTTACGTGCTCCAGTTTTAGGAGTTTTATACAGGACAGTGTAGGAATCCGTGTTTCTTTCCCCTCTCTTCTGAATGACGAAAACTGCTCAGCAGGCCGTGTGCACAACTGCAAAGAACATTCAGCGGACATGTTGTCCAAAGGAACAATTCGTGGCTAACCACAGCGTGAGTTACCTTTAAAACATTACAAATTATGTATTTACATCAGCGATGAACTGTTTAATATTTTTTCCTATGCTATAAAGAAACTATGAACATTTAACCGTTCAAACTGTTCGTATCTGCGATAACACAATTTAATTCAAGACAGAACCCGACGTGTGCAAGAACATTCATCTATTTATTATTATAAAGAACTTTAACAGCTTTATATATCTACGAACTGTTTATCCGTATTTTTAAAGGAATTTAATTATCTTTGAACACATTATTAAATTGTATTTATATTTGTATTTTCAGTTTTTCACCATTTGGATTGGTAGTAAAATAAGTCAGCTCATGATTGTTTTATCCTTACTTAAACCCAGTCATCTTGGTTACACTCACTGGTCCGGCCAGTACATTCAATAAGATTGTTCCATTTTGCGTCACTACTGAAATTAACTCCCATGTGCTTATGAGATGTACTTAAACGTATATGTTTACCATTTAGGGAAAAGTTGAGGTCTGGAGTCTCAATATTTGAAAAAAAATCATAATTTCGGTTTTATCTGGGTTAAATGACAAAAGCCATTTATTAGACCAAATATCCAGCTCTTTCAGGTTCGCGATCGATCGATAACAGATTTAATCTGTTCTCCGTCGTGACCAGAATAATTGAAAGATGTGTCGTCAGCAAAAAGCCGACACAGTGAAGTAAGCCTATCGGCAATATCATTAATATATAAGACAAGAGAAGAGGGCCCAGAACTGATCCCTGGGGAACACCAGCTGAAACATTACAGAAGGAAGAAGACGAGTTATGTATTACTACTCTCTGTTTTCTGTCGTGTAGATAATCCTGAAACCAATTCAATGCATTTCCGTCAATACCATAAGCTTTCATTTTACATAAGGTCACTATGCCAAACTTTGTCGAAAGCTTTAGAAAAGTCCCAGAATACAAAACAATTTATATCTTTTTTTTCCAAGGAGTTTAATATGCAGTTATATATTTCTAAGAGTTGATGGACAGTTGAATGTTTAGGGAGAAATCCTGATTGATACTCATAAATTAATTTTATTAGCTTTTAAATGATTGTATAAGTGCTTAATTTTCTACATAGACCGGTGACCGAAGTCTGTATTATGAAATTTTAATCGTCAAAAATGGTATACGGCTGCTGCATATATCATTCGATTCGAAAATATGTGTACTTTGAGATTATTTTGGTCGTCAAAAGGAAATATGGTGCAGTTTTTCAGAAATCAAGATCAAAGGTCACATGTCGTTTTCTAGGAAAAACCAAATGGAATATTCAACTCTAATTTAAATACACTTTTTATAGTAGAATGATTGAAAACTTGAATTCTTTTTCTTCCTTGTTCACTTTTTTTATCAAAAAAGTGGAAACCTATCATTAAATGAGATTTTCGAGTAAACGTATGCGACTTTACAAAAAAGGGGGTAGTTTTCAGTTTAAAACGATGTATTTTGTTCAAGTAATAAGAATAACGACCGTCAAAACTTTACAAAATTTATAGAAAAAATATGAACAAATATGTATTTGTTAATATAACCATCTTTTAGTTATTGCTCAATGTAAGGGAAACAAATTTCATTTTGGTCATATACGTTGAATTCGGTACATGCAAAACTGGCAAACAAAAATTATTTCAAAACAAACTTATAATTGAGTTTCTACAATGTCATGACGATTTCTATGAAACGAAATGTATTTATAGGAATATAAAACATTGTTAAATAGACTAACATCTTTAAAAAGACATGTTTAATGACAGAACCGCCTTTTATTCGTTTAAAAATGGAGAAAGTTTTGGTTACTAGTATTCAATCCCAAACTTAGTGACGCAAGTTCATATTTTTTTCTATCAATGACAGTCACTAAATATACGTATTACTTAATCAGTAGTTCAGACCTCAAATGTCTTTTGTAATGTGGGAACGTTATAACGATGTTCTGATCCTTAGCTGGAATACATATGTTCCTACATGGAAGGTTAAGCAAATCTCGAGTCAGAATTGGTCCCAAGTGTTTAAAAACACGACATAATACTTAAGCCACAAATCCTATAATATTATTGCGAATATGGATGTTAAGATTCTGACATTGAACCTGCTGTGCCTTGGAGTAGCGTGGTGGTAAAATGTTTGTGTACCACTTCATTTTTATCCAGCACCATTGGACAATAAAATCAAAACATTTTGTCATTGCAAAATACTCTTTTGCCGTATCTATCTATTAATGGGGGAATATAAAACAACTGATACATCAGTGCACCTATAGGACAAATGTCAAATGAACCCTGTCCGGAAAGGAATGTTTTTTCCAGCTGATTGCAACTCTAAATAGTAAATATCTCTTAACAAAGGTAAAATAACCATCTCTGATCGACAATATACACTTGCCATGATCACATGACTGTAGTCTGTGGAATTTTTCCATTTTCGTGATCATTCTGCACTACAGTCACGTTTGTATAATTGATTTGATATATCTGAACTAAGTGTATCATTTATATCGCACCGCTGATGTTAAAAAAAAACTTGCTTCTGTAAAGTCCTTGTAATTCATGAATAAATTTTGAATTCAAGTAAAGCCTTTTCTTGGATATGATGTTTTAGAGAGTATTATTCCTTGTCTTGTTGCAGTTTTATTTTATTACAATAGTTGCAAGCATATGAAAGAGAGTCGAAAGATACCAGAGGGGCATTCAAACTCGCAAGACGAAAAATAAACTGACAACGCCATAGTCAAAGAAAAAAGAAAAAGAAAAAAACACTCACAGACAAATAATAGTACACAAAACACAACCTTTGATACTAGTACCCGTGACTTCGTTTCTTGACTTGAGCCTGTTGCTATTTTATCTGTTTGTTTCTAAGAAACGTTTCTAAGAAACATTAGAGGCGATGCACAGTAGTTTATCGATGGTCATGTTTTTAAACAAAATTTTGGGGAATTCTAAATATTTCAAAAAGAATTCAGTTCGGTTGTATCAACAATATGTAACACATCAATATGTTACAAACAGGAAGCAAACACAAATTAATGGCAAGTTTTCAGATCTGATCTGGTAATTAGTATCTAAACATCTTAAACGATGATTTAATGTGTGTACATGAATAGAAAAATTGTAGTTTAATTGCTTATAGCCTTTTCGATAATCCATTCATCAGCGCTTTATTATATGATGTTGGAATCAGGTGAAACTCAAATTGTTCCCGTTTAAATTTACAGAAATGTTTACCTTCATAATTTGTCATCAAAAGGCTTTTAGAATGATCTTTTTCGTCTAATGCATAGAACATTATGTGTAATGTTTGAATAAACTAAAAAAATAAGATATGATTTGAGATCAGCGTTTGAATAAAAAGCCAAACTGCATGCCACTAATGATCTGCATTTGATGTCAAATTTGCTGGCTAAAAGCTTAAATAAAAAAAAAACTGCACCACACCACTTTTTGACGACCAATCTTAAATTCAAATTCAATCATTTTTCTAGGACTGTGTCAATTGTTAGCCGTATACCCTGGTGTGAAATTAAACTCTTTAAATAATCGACTTTTTCCTATTCCGTCACCGCACTAACACAACTAATTAAGGATATCGGTCTATAATTTGATGGCAAAGATGGATCTCCCTTTTTGTAAATGGGTATTAGATTTGCTATCTTCCATCTAGTTGGGTATATCCCCTCTCTTAAGGATTTATTAAATATAATATGGAGCGGAACTGCTACATTTTCTGGACACAGCTGTATCATCTTATGACTGATCACATCAGGACCAGATGTTTTGTTTGGATCTAATATCTGAATAATATCTATTTTTTTCTTTTATATTTACTCTCATATCTGAAAACTTACTATATATATGTTAGTTTTTGTTTCAAATTCGGGCAAATCGACATGTTCTTCATCTAGTTTTGAAATCATACTAAAATATTTGTTTAACAAATTACATTTCTCCTCATCTTCATGATGCAGTATCATTTAGTTCATTATCATTTATAATATTTTGGAGAGGGAGTATGGTTTCTGAACCTTTTTTGATTCAAAATTTTCTTTGACGATTTTTTTCATATTATTTACTTTATTTCTCTGTTGTTTTTTTTTTTGTACTTAATGAATGGCTATTTTTTATTTTGAATTTATTGAACCATAAAATTAATTTTTGACTCTTCACATTGAAGCGGATTATGTTAAATGTGAAGAGTCAACAATTAATTTAATGGTTCAATAAATTCAAAATAAATTATTGCCATTGATTATAAATAAATTTCTATCAAAAATAAGGCTCAAAGAACTTTTTATATTATTTATTTTAACTGTATAAGAACGTACACACATGTTAGCGTATGAATACACAACGTCAGAGTGGGCATGTCGCCATAAAAATTAACAACATTGAAAATAAAAGTAATACTTTTAACCAATAAGAACACAGTAAATACACCATTTTTTTATTTTTTTATTTCATAATATTTTTTTCACAATTAGAATTAATCGCCTTTTTTCTTAATCTGTCTCGAATTCGAATTTCACAGTGGATGACCACTTACTTAATAAAAAAAAATAGAAAGACACATCTAGATAAAATTGTATTTAAGTGTATTACTGTCGAGTAAGCCCGGTTTTCAAGAAACGAGAGAGATACAAGGCAGGGAATAAGCGACCAATCTTTGACATGCATCTGCTGTAGACTCATGAAACACATAATAAATATAGATTATAACATGGCATTTTGCATATCAGACCCCTTATTAGTCCTAGGTCATGATATCAGCCCGAGAACCGACAGGCTCAAGGGATGATTTTGACCATGGGCTGATAAGGGTCTGATATGAAAAACGACAAGCTATGTGCTTATTATCATATACTTCAACAGAAGACATACAGACAAATACAGACTCTATTTGTAAAACCTTGAAATGCTTTTGTAATAATATTTGTTTTTGATTTTTTAGTTATATATTTTCCTGATTCCTAATATTTTATTTTTATCCAACATTGTGTTTTACACACACAAAAAACCCATTATGTTGTATTTTACGAGATTTGCCGAAAAATGAAGTCGAAATGTCATGCAATAACGTTACAGCATGCGATAATAACCGGAAACAGTTGATATGAAACGGAAGCAGTTGATATAAACTGGAAGCAGTTGATAACAAAAGTCATTTCACAAATAAGTTTTATCATGGGGTACAATTATACCATTATTTTCTATAAGTTATATTATAACAAGCCATATACATTGTAGAACTTGAACATACATTCTATATCCATTACAACACGGATTTCGTATCAAAAGATCATGCGAAACACAGTTGATTGAGTTTGTGGATGACATCACCAACAACATGAGCGCAGGGAGGCTAACATATGTACTCATTTTTGGACTTTTCAAGTCTTTGATAAGGTCAGTCACAGTCTACTGATGCATAAAGTGGAACACTGGTATCTAAGGAAAGGTCAATAAGTAGATCTTTAGCTTTATTTCTTATCATTGGCGAACACAAGCAGCGGTCGTGGATGGAGAATGTTAATCTCATATTGGTGTAGTCAGGAGTACCCCAAGGCTCTGTACTTAGCCCTCATTATTCCTGTTCTACATTAATGAAATGAAATCTACAATCCGACTATTTTCAGAAGATACAATATCTTACCTTACGATATGATCAGACAAAGATTCACATGATTAACAAAAAGATCTGGACAAGCTTGGTATTTGGGAAACCAAATGGAAAATGTCATTCCACCCTGACAAATGCAGTGTACTGACAATCAGCAGGAAAATTAACACAATTGCAACTTCATATAGCCTAATTGGACATTATTCTTGAGTCAGTCAGCAGTGCAAAATGCCTAGTCTGCACATTTACATCAGAACTCAGATGGAATGACCAAATAAATAATAACCATGTAACAAGGCAAATAGAACAATGGGCTTCCAAAAAGAAATTTAAATATAGGATCAACTACAGTGAAGGAGAGTGCCTACAAAACATCGGTGCGACCAATTGTAGTGTATCCCAGTCCAGTATTTGATCTATACCGACAGACTTCAGATGGTCCAAAGAAGAGGAGCTCGCTACGTATCATCTAACAAACATCACAACCACTCCAGCGTTAACATGATGCTATAACATCTGCAATGAACATCCCTAGAATAAAAAAGGAAAGAAGCGAGACTCACCATGCTATACAAATTGAAAACAACAAAGTGGCCATGTCAAAGGAAGGTTGTCTGATACCACCGAAAAGACTGACAAGAAACATGCACACGTACGACAAATCCTTCCAAGTACCATCATTATCAAGTGATTATCGCAAATACTCAGTCTTCCCACGAACCATCTGGGATTGGAATACTCTTCCTTCTAGGGTCTTATCAGCACCATCAGTCAAGGCCTTGAGAGCCTCGATGTCAAAACTAAATTCTAAGTTTGGGGGAGGATGTAGTCTAGAATGCGCACCAAATCCATGGCAGTATAATAAGTTCGTTAATTGTGGGACTGGTCATTATCTGGCAGAAGCAGAAGCACTAGTGAATTGTTAAATCCGAATATCTAACTGCATTAGTAAATATGTGATGCTGTAAGCCCATGTTGTTGAAAGAAGTAAATACCCTGATTAAAACATAGAATCTTTTGTTTAATATCATTTTCTTCAAAATAAGACAGTTGTCAAAGAACCAATTGTCAAAGTTTAAATCACCGCCTGTTTAAAAATTGTGAAGGAATTTATCAGAGCCATGAAACTATCTTCAATCAACACTAAATAACAGCCCAGTTATGGCGTCGTTGTTTCTTCCCTTCCACTGTCCCCCTTTTGCCAGACTATAATAAAACTTAATTTCTTTCAGTTTAAAGAAAACTTGGAGAAAAAATACGTAGTGTGTTTAAAAACAAAAGTAAAATTAATGCAAATTTATAAACATTTATTTTATTTTTTTCTTGATTTTCTGTAGTCAAACGTATGTTTAGTGAATACAAAATACGCTTTCTTTTCGCCAAAACTATCAAGAGTTCAATTGTATTCAATATTGCTTTTTACCAAAGTCACATTTGTTCACATGTTGAAATTAGGCGATGGTTCTTGAAAAAAAAGATTAAGGACGTCTAGAAGAATATTAGATTTGTTTATGAAATAAGGATGTAGTATGATTTCCTATCTAAAAGAAGAGTCGATCATACAAGGAACATAAATACTCCTCTATCTTATAACTTAAAGTTGTGACGTAGTATAAACAGATTGGTTACTTACTAAAGTCATAAAGAAAGAACACGGAAATTTTAAAAAACAAATTATCCATTGATCCTAAAAGATAATTCTGAATTACTCCTTAGTCATACCGGATATGATAACATTTACTGTATGCATGACATAAGTAAAGTAGAAAATTATCAAGGATGTTCGAATTTCAATTCAAAATATTTCAGGACTTTCACATCTAACATTTTATCACAAAATATAAAGATATAATTATATGGCAAAACAGAAATATTGTAATAATTAATAGTCCAGAGATCTTGTAATAATTAATAATTAAGTCCAGAGGATCTTGTAATAATTGTAATAATTTATAGTCCAGAGGATCTTGTAATAACTGTAATAATTTATAGTCCAGAGGATCTTGTAATAACTGTAATAATTTATAGTCCAGAGGATCTTGTAATAACTGTAATAATTTATAGTCCAGAGGATCTTGTAATAACTGTAATAATTTATAGTCCAGAGGATCTTGTAATAACTGTAATAATTAATAGTCCAGAGGATCTTGTAATAACTGTAATAATTAATAGTCCAGAGGATCTTGTAATAACTGTAATAATTAATAGTCCAGAGGATCTTGTAATAACTGTAATAATTTATAGTCCAGAGGATCTTTGTAATAACTGTAATAATTTATAGTCCAGAGGATCTTGTAATAACTGTAATAATTTATAGTCCAGAGGATCTTGTAATAACTGTAATAATTTATAGTCCAGAGGATCTTGTAATAACTGTAATAATTTATAGTCCAGAGGATCTTGTAATAACTGTAATAATTTATAGTCCAGAGGATCTTGCTAGAAGCGGAAATAAGCGTGAAACCTCATTCCACTGACAATCTTTCTAAAGATCTCAATTTATCTGTTTGACAAATTAGTGAGTCGTGATTTACAACTCCCTATTTTCTTTCAATGATAGTTATTTCCCTTGTAATGAGGTTAAAATCGAGCCGCAAAAAGTTGGATGAGACTGGCGACAATTTATTTCATAAATCTGAACTTTAAAATTTAATTTGATTCATTCTGCTTTATATCGGCGAGACTCTTCGCCGAAAACATTAACCGCTTTTTAAAAGAAGGTTTAATGATGTAAAACATGAGACATATTTTTGGTATAAATATGTCAAGAACATTATGTTTGGTAGAATATTTAATCCAATAGAAAATAGTTAACAAGATTCTAATTAAGTAAAGTAATAGATAGGAATCATGGTTGCATTGTGTTGCTTTTCAGTATTCTCTATCTTTGTAACGTGTATTTGACTTATTTATGTGGCAATAGAAACATTTGAATTATGCTAATTGTTCATGTACACTCAGTATTAACCAGTGTCAGTGCTTTGTGAAGTAAGGTTTAAAACATAACTGCATACACAATTGCAATAGTCATAAAACATAACTACATACACAATTGCAATAGTCATAAAACATAACTGCATACGCAATTGCAATAGTCATAAAACATAACTGCATACGCAATTGCAATAGTCATAAAACATAACTACATACACAATTGCAGTAGTCATAAAACATAACTGCATACACAATTGCAATAGTCATAAAACATAACTGCATACGCAATTGCAATATTCATAAAACATAACTGCATACGCAATTGCAATAGTCATAAACATAACTACATACACAATTGCATAGTCATAAACATAATGCATACACAATTGCAATAGTCATAAAACATAACTGCATACGCAATTGCAATATTCATAAAACATAACTGCATACGCAATTGCAATAGTCATAAAACATAACTACATACACAATTGCAATAGTCATAAAACATAACTGCATACACAATTGCAATAGTCATAAAACATAACTGCATACGCAATTGCAATAGTCATAAAACATAACTGCATACGCAATTGCAATAGTCATAAAACATAACTACATACACAATTGCAATAGTCATAAAGCACAACTGCATACACAGTTGCAAAAGTCATTCCTTCTTTGTTGAGATGTGTTCTGTATTGTGATTTCTTTTCTTTATGGTGATTTCTGTTGATTTGTTATTATGGTGTTTTTCGTTGAATTCATGTTTTCTTTTCCTCAAATGGTGATTTCTGTTGTATGGGTGTTTGTTTTATCACGGTGATTTCTGTTGTATGGGTGTTTGTTTTATCACGGTGATTTCTGTTGTATGCGTGTTTGTTTTATCACGGTGATTTCTGTTGTATGGGTGTTTGTTTTATCATGGTGATTTCTGTTGTATGGGTGTTTGTTTTATCATGGTGATTTCTGTTGTATGCGTGTTTGTTTTATCACGGTGATTTCTGTTGTATGGGTGTTTGTTTTATCATGGTGATTTCTGTTGTATGCGTGTTTGTTTTATCACGGTGATTTCTGTTGTATGCGTGTTTGTTTTATCATGGTGATTTCTGTTGTATGGGTGTTTGTTTTATCACGGTGATTTCTGTTGTATGGGTGTTTGTTTTATCACGGTGATTTCTGTTGTATGCGTGTTTGTTTTATCACGGTGATTTCTGTTGTATGCGTGTTTGTTTTATCACGGTGATTTCTGTTGTATGCGTGTTTGTTTTATCATGGTGATTTCTGTTGTATGCGTGTTTGTTTTATCATGGTGATTTCTGTTGTATGGGTGTTTGTTTTATCATGGTGATTTCTGTTGTATGGGTGTTTGTTTTATCATGGTGATTTCTGTTGTATGGGTGTTTGTTTTATCACGGTGATTTCTGTTGTATGCGTGTTTGTTTTATCACGGTGATTTCTGTTGTATGCGTGTTTGTTTTATCACGGTGATTTCTGTTGTATGCGTGTTTGTTTTATCATGGTGATTTCTGTTGTATGCGTGTTTGTTTTATCACGGTGATTTCTGTTGTATGGGTGTTTGTTTTATCACGGTGATTTCTGTTGTATGGGTGTTTGTTTTATCACGGTGATTTCTGTTGTATGCGTGTTTGTTTTATCACGGTGATTTCTGTTGTATGGGTGTTTGTTTTATCACGGTGATTTCTGTTGTATGGGTGTTTGTTTTATCATGGTGATTTCTGTTGTATGGGTGTTTGTTTTATCATGGTGATTTCTGTTGTATGCGTGTTTGTTTTATCACGGTGATTTCTGTTGTATGGGTGTTTGTTTTATCACGGTGATTTCTGTTGTATGAGTGTTTGTTTTATCACGGTGATTTCAGTTGTATGGGTGTTTGTTTTATCATGGTGATTTCTGTTGTATGAGTGTTTGTTTTATCATGGTGATTTCTGTTGTATGGGTGTTTGTTTTATCACGGTGATTTCTGTTGTATGGGTGTTTGTTTTATCATGGTGATTTCTGTTGTATGGATGTTTTCTTTATGGTAAAGAACCACTTATTCAGACCCGGTCGGAAAGGACATGTAATAAAGTAGAACATATTTTATACAAAATAGTTTCTACGCATAGCTGTATCTTTATTAATAGTGGGATTTATTTTGAACTTTATTTGAACTCAAGACAAAGCAGCCATTAATGTTTGAAATTGCAAAATTTGACATAAAAAGCAATAGGGCTATGAATTAGTGGTTTTATACCTTATGGTGATATCTGTTGTATGATTTTTTCTGTATGGTGATTTCTATTGTACTGTTGTGTCCTTTAGTTTTGTTTGCGTCATATTATGACTAATTTTAGTTAATGGTGTACTCATAATAATGTGATATAATCATTAACATAAATTCTGTCAATAAGTCAAAAGAAAAACGCTTAGTTATTTGTAAATCAAAAAAAAAATAGCAAATTGTGCCTAAACTGTTAACCAGTGGTAATATGACGCTAATTTCACTTGCTAAAGACTTGTGACGACTTATAATTTATTAAAGAAGAATCCAAACATTCTAAAACATAAACTACGTACCGAACATGCTTACAAAACAAAGTTAACATTTGAAATATTTAAGATGTATTGAAAATGCAAATTTTATTTTATTTATTCTATTAAAAATGTTTAAATTTTAAATTTATTTATACAGCGTTGGAGACCAGAGTTTTGCCCGGACAGAAGGAACCAGGTATTTCAACCTGATTAATGTACCCAACTGTTTTGTAAACTCTCTTAACATCAACTCGGTAGAACTATTCAAACAAATATTAATTGGTAAAATAAAATGCATATGATGACAAGGTATTTTCAACTATAGTTTTGTGAAATAGATTTTAATTCACAAGAGGTTAAAAGTAGAATGTAGTATCATTTCAAGGTCGGCGAAAAAACAAAAGACATTTTTGTCGCATTTTTGAGCCTGTCCTAAGACAGGAGCCTCTGGCCTTTGTTAGTCTTGTATACTTTTTAATTTTAGTGCATTTATATGTTTTTGAGTTTAGTATGACATCCATTATCACTGAACTAGTTCACATTTTTTGTATAGCGGTCAGCTGAAGCACGCTTCGGGTGTGAGATTTTCTCACGGTTTTTTTTCCAAACACTTTGATGGCCTTCTGTTGTTTTTTGTCCTTTGTTCGCGTTTTTGTCTCTTTGGCAATTTCACCATTTTCGTTCTCAGATTAATATACTTAACAAGGGTCAATTTTACTCTGTTCAAACCAGGGTGTGAATAAATAGACCGTGAATACCAAAGTTATGTCATATTACAGATATCCAGATATGACAAAAAAAAACATTAAGATATGACTAATGCCCGCGTCACACTGTCCCGATTTTTATATACGATGGACACCCGAATGCGAAAATTGTAAGTTCGTACGAAGTTGGTCCCGATCTCGTTAAAATACCAAATAGTGACCGAAGCAAGTACGATGAATAACGAAGTCTATATGATGGTGCCGAAATTATATACGATAGCAAAAGATGGACATACGAAGGTTAACCGAAGACGGGTATTTAAGCTTCATATCTCAGCCGAAGCCTACACGATGGATCACGAAGGCTACACGATGGATTACGAAGGCTACACGATGGATTACGATGATGGCGCGATGACCATACGATGTCTAAAAGACGTCGTGTACAGCTTACGATGCATTTAAATAAACTCATCATAGATACCAGGACTAAATTTTGTATATACGCCAGACGCGCGTTTCGTCTACAAAAGACTCATCAGTGACGCTCGAATCCAAAAAAGATAAATGGCCAAATAAAGTTGAAGAGCATTGAGGACCAAAATTCCTAAAAGTTTGGCCAAATCCAGCTAAAGTAGCTATGCCTGAGGTAGAAAAGCCTTAGTATTTCAAAAATTATATGTCGAAGGGATCACGCGTTTTATATTGTTTGATCGATATTGAATATATATTATATTATATTATTAATTCGTATATTTTAACAAATTTGATTCGTTTAGGGATAGTCACATGTTAAACTATATTTTCGAAGGTAGAGAGAAAACGGCGGATAGCAAAACGCATATTGACCTGCAAAAAGCATATTGCACGGTTATTTTTAGAATATCTAAAAACCCATATACTTTGTGACGTCATGTAATGAATTTCAGGATATTGTTTACAGTTTAACGTTTTGAAACACATGATATCTGTGATCGATTATTTGACGAAAAAAAAATTCAAATACATAAGATGTCAAAAAAAAGTAAATGAAATAACAACTAATATGCTGTTATTGTCAAGAAGACAATGTAATATCTATAAAATTCCAACAAACTTAAATGACGATTTTGATACAAATATGGTCAGAAATTAATAATATAACAAATATAGCCTTTGTATGAGGTCAATACAGGATATATCGACCCAAAGAAGTATATCGACCTCGGACTTCGTCCTCAGTCAATATACTTCTTTCAGGTCAATATATCCTTGTATCGACCTCATACAAAGGCTATATTTGTATAGTACATTTACTTTCTGGTTTAATCATAAGACGGAAGACCGTGGGTTTGAAGGGTAAAACTTGACTCTGAGTCTCTGCATATAATGCCAGCAGAATCAGGGAGAAGGAGAATATCTTAAGCGCTATTGACATTAAAGTTCAAAGGTCAAGGTCACAGTGGCAGTTGTAATACAAGGCAATATCACCCTTGTGGACACTCTAAAACCAATATGCTTCAAGAGATTTTAACCACATTTGGTATATTGTTTCTCCTTGTAATGATCTGACATTTTTTACGTTCAAGGCCAAAGGTCAAGGTCATGCAGATGGACTTGTTTTTTCTCCTTGAAATAGCATAATACACAGGAAATTGGTTGCTCATTTTTTTACATGCTGGTTCTAAAGACAATATTAAAGGTATTTCCAGTTACTGAATGTTATGTTTGATTTCTAAAAAAATAGTTTATGTATCAAATATGCATATTCAATTTACCATTGTCTGCATGTGTCAAATACATATATAGTGTCCATATTTGTCCCCAATATGTTACATACGAGGGGATGCTACGCTCGGCATTGCCATGTTTGAACTGTATAATGTGTGCACTAGTCTGAATAATCACCCATAATTATGCCCATGTTTACTGATCTATCTTAAAGGTAAGGTAATGGGTTCGTTGGTCCCTTTTATTCAAAAAGAGCTCTTTCCAGGAGAATATCATAATAATATAGACAAAAGGAAAGATGTGGGGAAAGCAACAAATGCGGCAAAATATGACATATAGAAAACAAAATGGTTATGGAGTAAACATTCGTGTGACAACAACTCAGACGATACATAAAAAATCAGAATAATGAAGAAAAAGTTGGTTTCCCTTTATACGTGTACCTGCAGTGTTGATGTACGAGGTGCGTTTATGATTTTCATTATGTTACTTGATATGAAAAATTGACAAAAAATAATATTTTACTTGTAAAAGTAAATCCTGAGCCTGTAATAGCTGCTCTTCTTGTTCCATTTGAATTAATAGAAACAACGCTGTCGCCTTTCTTGTTCTCATAGAATCATATGATATGAGCTCCATGTTTTGTAAACGTCTTTCTTAACTGTCGTATTAGACAGACCAGTGCATATCGCGCATGGCACTTTAAATGTATTTTAGCGCGAAAATTAACTTAATTACATTTAGCTGGATTTATTGCCGTCTTAGTTCCATCTTGTCGCCTTCGTACTTTTATTCGATGCCAACACGACGGGATTACGAGGTCTTCACGAAGTCGTGTTGCCATCGTAAGACCTTCGGGTAGCTTCGTGATTCATTCGTGTAGACATCGTCATGTCAAAACTGCCCGATGGAAACGATGGAAACACGAATGCAATACGATGTTCAAAGATGCATTCCCGGTGACATTACGATGGTGAGGATGGTGATACGAACTCAATACGAACCCTCAACATCGGACGCACCTTCGGGGATTTTTTAACATGTTAAAAAATTTAGAACCCTTCCCGAAGTTGTCCCCGAAGGCTAGAAAAAGTGGCCGATGGTTAAAGATGGTTAAAGATGGCACTACGAATAGCCCGATCTGGATACGATCAGTCCCGATTTTGAAAATTTCCATAATCGTGTTGCAATCGGCGTAAAAATCGGGACAGTGTGACGCGGGCATAAAGATAATCACTTAGTAATACCAGTTAAGCAACCAACAATTGATCAATTTTAGTAATACAAAAAAACGCAACATGATCCTGGTTAAGGTGTCACACCACCAATTACTCCCTCGAATTTAGAAAGTAGGCCTACTCAGACAAAAAAATAGTGCATTTGATGTCATTGTTTACTTAAACTACCCAACAAATTTGCAAAAATGAAACTTTTGGTGACAATTTTGAGCCCAAATTTACTTGTCTATGAGTTGACAATAAAAATTGAGGATTAATGCGCTCCATAGTATACTAATTTAAGATTTCAAGAAAACCAGGGGTTATTTTTAGTGGTACATCCATTCGGAAGGTCTCTTCTTTCTTATATGGCTTTAAAGGTATGCTGAAAATTGGCATGAAGAAAGGTGATACCTGTACGATTCAGGACATACCTGGTTTGTAAGAGGTTAAACTAATGATAAAAAATTTAGAAAGCTATGAAAATTGCAAAATTTGGTTGAACAGATAGGGACTTTTAATTGGTGGTCTGACACCTTAAGAGCGCAAGTATAATCAGGTGATACAGTAAGGTTAACAGTTCCTGATTAACATCGTGAGTATAGTCAGGGGATACAGAAAGGTCAACATGATCCTGATTAAGATCGTGAGTATAGTCACTTGATACAGTAAGGTTAACAGTTCCTGATTAACATCGCGAGTATAGTCAGGTGATACAGAAAGGTCAACATGATCCTGATTAACATCGTGAGTATAGTCACGTGATACAGTAAGGTTAACAGTTCCTGGTCTACCACAAAACTAATTATTTTGGTTTATTTAGCGCCTTCGAGGAACGTGTAATATAAGGAATGTCTCACGTGTTCACTGCAGTGTTTTGTAATTATATAAAATCGTTTCATAACTAGCCTAGTATACTACGTGACCAGTTTGACATATAAATGAGTAATACAAATGCCTTATCCATTCCGTTCAAATCGGCAGCAAAAATCAATTGGATTTTTATATAAAGTGAGGTCAGAATATAAAGATTAATGAAAATCGTCACACTACATGTACATCTGTTAAAATTGTTTTATTTTTTTTTAAACTTCATAAATAGTTTGCCGTTGATGCATTAACGTTATGTTCCATTTCTGTTTTCAATATTCTGTTACTAACCAGTATAACAAGTCAATAAAAGCCAATTGATGAAGCCCTCTTTTTAACAACAAAAAATCAATTTATTCGTTTTAAAATATACAATGTCCAGCGCCCTAGACCATTTGACTTGTGCAGGACATGGTGCAAAGGGGGGGGGGGGGGGGGGGGGGGTCCACGATGTCACAGAAGCAAGGGTTCTAATCACGCTTTGGGAAGAATAAAGAATAAAATCTGACATTATTTGGCTAAATTTGAAGCGACTCATGCATACATGTATATATATAGTGTAAACTTCTGTTCGTTCTTTAGGTCTCTGGTGGAAAGTTGTCTAATTCGTAAGCAAACCACATCTTCTTATTTTTATATTTAAATGTCCACAATGGGAAAACTGTGATTTGGCTCTTATTCACCTTGTTCTATCATTTACATAATATCCAGTAATAATAAATGCCTTTTATCTCTTTATCTTCTGAATAAATTTAAATTAAATTAAACCTCTGCGAAGAGCAAAATGACATGAAGAATATGGAAGCCAATGAAAATATGCTATGAAGCACAGAAGAAATTGAGGGGCGAAAGATACCAGAGGGACAGTCAAACTCATAAAAACAAACTGACAACGCCATGGCTAAAAAATAAAAACACTAATAGACAAATAATAGTACACAAGACACAACATAGAACACTAAAGACTAAGCAACACAAACCCAACCAAAAATTGGGGGTTATCTCAGGGGTTCAGGAAGGGTAAGCAGATCCTGCTCCACATGTTGCACCCGTTGTGTTGCTCATGTTATTATAAACCCGGATAATAATCTAATTCGGTCGGTCACATTCGTGAATAGATGTTAGATACATGTACCCTTTTATAAATACACGAACATGCATTCGTTAACCGAAACATAAATTATAATTATAAGTATCATAATAGGAAAAATATATATTTATAATTATAAACAATTTAATAAATAACAATTAAATCTATAAAACAAATTCAATTCAATGATAAATGGATCCTCTCGCACATTTAATGTTCAAAAGAACACTATCTCTCTAAATATTTGACAACGTTGTTCATATTATGCTAGAATACTCTTTGATCTACCCCTAAATAAAAGAGGTTATCTTCAAAGATAATAAGTATTGGATTTCTTTAGTTTTGGTAGTTTGGCACATAACTTTGACACATTTATGAAATGGCACTCATGAATAACAAATTAAAACATTTGTTGAATCAAGTTGAAGACTGGTCTTGTTTTTCCGGAAGTGGAGAAAGTATAACCAGAGCCTCGTTAATAGATTCGGTGAATCAAGACTCGTCTTGTTTTTCCGGAAGAGTAGAAAGTATTACCAGAGCCTCGTTATAAGATGGTGGAGGTGTTGTACTACTACCATCTCGGTACTGATTATACATGTCCATAACTGATAAATGCATTCCCGGAAGTTTCTTGATTCTGTCCCGGAATTGTCTGTAACAACTATCGGCTTCAGATACCGATTCGGAATCCATCGATAAATTGTTCGAAGACGGTAGTGTATGAATACAGATCTGATTTGGTCGATGTTCATTCGATAAAGGTTCTTCATGTGATGTTTGAGTCTCACTTTGAATTAAGTGTTCTGTACTAACAACGGTCGAATTATGACCGAAGAGTAAACTGTAACTAGGTGGGGCATCAAATAAAGCCTGGTTGACGATGCTATCTCTCGAACGACTTCTCGCTACAATCGGAAGTCGATTGGCGGGCTTTTTACGACAGTGTCTATGACAAACGTTTATGATAAGTGCGACAATAATCGGAAATAGAAATGTTAGACCCGCAGCTAATGCTATCATCGAACTGTTATCTTCTTTTATGATGTCTTTACCTGGAAACAAAGATGAATATGAATTGGTGTGTTTAAATATATCTATATCTAAATAATAGTACACAAGACACAACATAGAAAACTAAAGACTAAGCAACACGAACCCCACCAAAAACTGGGGGTGATCTCAGGTGCTTACATCTATCTTTAAAGAGAGTTTCCTAAATAACGACTATATATGAACAAATAATTTTATTCTTGAACACCCGTGCTGTAACTTTATTTCTCATCGTCTGTATTTAATATTTTTCCTGTCTGGGACATGTTTCCAATTCTACATGTCATTCTTGCCAAATGAACCTTAGTCACATCACAAGGCAATCAATCAAATTCGATATTTGTTATTAATACCGAATGAAACTAAAAGCTTCACACTGTTATTTGAGGCAAAAGTAAGGAGATGTGTATAGCCTAGTATATATAGCCTATGAGACAAGGAGATGTGTATAGCCTATGAGACAAGAAGATGTGTATAGCCTATGAGACAAGGAGATGTGTATAACCTATGAGACAAGGAGATGTGTATAGCCTATGAGACAAGGAGATGTGTATAGCCTATGAGACAAGGAGATGTGTATAGCCTATGAGACAAGGAGATGTGTATAGCCTATGAGACAAGGAGGTGTGTATAGCCTATGAGACAAGGAGATGTGTATAGCCTATGAGACAAAGAGATGTGTATAGCCTATGAGACAAGGAGGTGTGTATAGCCTATGAGACAAGGAGATGTGTATAACCTATGAGACAAGGAGATGTGTATAGCCTATGAGACAAGGAGATGTGTATAGCCTATGAGACAAGGAGATGTGTATAGCCTATGAGACAAGGAGGTGTGTATAGCCTATGAGACAAGGAGGTGTGTATAGCCTATGAGACAAGGAGATGTGTATAACCTATGAGACAAGGAGATGTGTATAGCCTATGAGACAAGGAGATGTGTATAGCCTATGAGACAACTCATAATGATAATAATAATCCACCAGAGTCCAACTAACTTGGGTTAAAACAACTATACGCCACCTAATGACCTCCAACAATAAGAAAACCTTTACCGTATGATATGCTAGTTTTACATTAATAGTGTCACGACACATTTTTGTAGCAGTTTTTGAAACACGTTTACAACTGTGATATTTGCCAAGGATCAACAATACATACAAACAAAATAAGATGTGTATATGCAACTGTATCATGTTTTGTTAAATATGTATAATAGAAAATGTCGGTGACTCAGTTTTTAAGAATAAACTGTGAACTTAATAATGTTTCTTCCACAAAACTTGTCATGTATGTTACAAGTACCATTAATGTACATGCACGTTTATGTTGTGAATCCGGTGTTTACATTCACTATGTTGGACAAGCAAGACCTTTTCGACGGGAGACCATTCATCACTCGCCTCAAGACATTGTAATGATTAACTAAATTAATGTTTACATTATATCAATTATAGTTTATATTTAGATAAACAACCGAATTGATAGTCTCCTGACTTAAAATAGGCACCTTAAAGATATCGGACAGCGACCGACTTAATGAGATAGACACACCCAGAATCTGGGGTGCTAAGCATATTTGCATACACATGTTTCATTCCGCCTTATATTTAGTGTGACTTTTATTCAGTGGTCATCGAAAATTGCAGTCCGCCATTATTCGTGTTTGTTTATAGTGCAAAAACAAACATGTGTTCTAGCTTAATTTTGGTCGTTGTTTTTTTCTTCTTCTTATAATTATGTAATGCAAGGATTATTTATATCTTACTATGTTGAAGACCGTATAGTGCGCTGTGGTTGCTAATATCCTGGTCTTTTGGTTTCTGATGGATGGTTATCTCATTAGCAATATCATACCACATTTCCTAGGTTATATGAATTACTCAAAATTAACGGTATCACATCCAGAAAATGTGTGTAGAACGTTATTACTTCATGTGCTTCATGCGCCATATATTTAACGTACTGGACAGAGCCTTAATCTCATCAATAATGAAATGGTTAATATACCTATTGGTAATGCACAGTAGAACCGGATCTGGTAATCCCTACACGTAGCTTCCATTGGTTGATCTTCGTTCCTGCATTCTAATCCAGTTTTTGTACAGGCGTCGAACAGTGTGTCAGGTGCTAGATGCGCATCACGTTCTGTAAATTCCAACCATTTATCAAAAATATGTGTCCTGCATTCACTTTGATATATGAAATATTGTTCATCACAAATTGATGGTCCTTCCTGTAAACAGAAATGCTTGAATATAAATAAGACGTTTACAGTTTGGCGGCCTTTATAATATATTGCTGGCCATATTGATATGAAATATAAAAAAAATCAATGTTTCATAGATATAAGAAGATGTGGAAAGAGTGGCAATGCGACAACTCTCCATCTAAGTCACAATTCGTAATAAGTAAACCAAATAGGTCAAAGTACGGTCTTTAACACGGAGCCTTGGCTCACACCGAACAGCAACTATAAACGGCCCCCAAAAAAAAGGACTAGTGTAAAACCTTTGAAACGGGAAAAACAACGTTCTAATCTATATAATAAACAAGACGAGAAACATTTATGAACCACATAAACAAACGACAACCACTAAACATAAGGTTCCTGACTTAGGACATGTGCAAACTAATGCAGCGGGTATAAAACGTTTAAATAGGTACCAAACTTCACCCTTACCTGAAATAGTATAAAATCACAACATAGAAAGACACAAACTTTTTTTGTCGAACGTTTCTTTAGAAAAAAAACATTGCAGATATATATGTAAAAAGTCTTGTAGGGAAAATAGGTACCGACTCAACATACTACATTCATCAAAGTCTGAGTGTTACATTTTATCAGTTTAATATAAGTAACTTACATTTTCTATAGCGGATACTGTCTCTACGTCACCGACACCAACTCTGGGTGTGTCTACGTCATACCACTGGGTCCAATATCCTACAGTTAAAGAAATGATCAGGATTAGATTATTTAATGAGGTCCGAAATTTAGTGTTTATGAAGTTATATTTCCTTCAGCATTAACGTTATCAAAAAACAATCAATCATATTATTATTATTATTATTATTAATTATTATTATTATTATTATTAATATATTTACATACAATAAACAATACATATATTATTAAAATTGAATATGGAAATGGGGAATGTGTCAAAGAGACAACAACCCAACCATAGAGCAGACAACAGCCGAAGGCCACCAATGGATCTTCAATGCAGCGAGAAACTCCCGCATCCGGAGGAGCATGGACATAGTGTATTTATTGAGGAGCCAGCAACAGTTCCATCAGAAAATAAACCTAGCACCATCATGTTGGTATAAAAGACAACAAAACAAAGATTCGAACAAAACAATAAAAAATAAATCTTATCAAAAAGGGTTTTCTGTGACTGAAAGCAAGTTATTCCTTTGTCAATCTCAACATAACATAAAGTGAGGCTGTTAAAGAATTGAGAACCAAAAGTTCTAGAGACTATTGGAAAATTCTTGACCAGGGAAAGTGTAAAAAAACAACCGGATATCCCAATAGAGATATTATTTGATTTCTCTAAGGATCTAAATGCTTCTCCGACGGATGATAATGGAGTTGATTTACCACCTCTCGATGAAGACCATGTATCATCTTAATTATGATTTGAATTTGTATATAGAAAAAGGAGAATTTTGAAATGTATTCAAAATTTGAAAAACGATAAGTCTGGTGGTGAAGATGCTGTTATAAATGAACACATAAAAGCAATTTCAAACCAGCTTATCTATATTTATGAAAAATTGTTCAATTTGATATTTGATACCAGATTTATACCAGAGAGTTGGTTAGTTGGTAATAATATGAGGCAGGCATTACCTGTAAATGGGGACGAAGTCTGTATGAATTATTTTTTTGTAACTTAAATATTTTGTTTAAAAAAAAAGAAACGGAAATACCGTAACGTTTCCGATTTTGGTTCTGTTGTAAGGGATTTAGTTGTGACGTTATTTAAATTATGACGTCATATGCAATGTAAACAAAGAAACGCTATCATCAGGTAACGTTTTTTCATATCAAGGAATTATTAAAAATGAAATTGGTATTGCGCGTTCCTTCCTATTTTATACTAGACTGATAAATATATATTTTACTCAAAGTTTCATACAAACGAGACCGGAAAAAGGAAGTACATTGTACATTTCTGCGCAGGTCCGGGATTTCAAAACACGACAAAAAAAATTTGAACGATTTTGAGTTCATTAGTACAATAAAAAATTCGGGAAATTTTCCCGTATTTTTTTGTTATTGAATTTTCTACTGTTATTGGGGACTCCGTCCCCATATTATACCCCAATATCTAGCAATAAAGGAGACCGAAATAATCCTAAATATTTTCGGCCAATTACCATTGTCAGTTGTTTGGGTAAACTGTTTACGACTGTTCTAACCGCGCGTTTGAACAAATATTCTGACGATTTCCTAATTTTACATGAAACCCAATGTGGCTTTAGGCAAGGCTATAGCACTATGGATAATTTATTTATGTAACATTCTTTGTTTGAACTTCTGAAGAAAAGAATGAAAAAACTTTATTGTGCATTTATAGACTTTGAAAAGGCTTTTGATAAAAATTTGGAGGGATGGGCTTTGGCATTAACTACTGTTAAACAATGTAAACGGGAAAATGTTAAATTTGATTCAAAGTATGTACAAAAATATTAAATTAAATATTATTTTTAATAACAGCAAGTCTGATTATTTTCCGTATAATAATGGGGTAAGGCAAGGGGAAAATATGTCCCTTTTTTGTTTGCATTTTTTTTTTAAATAACTTGGAAATATTTTTACAAGCAAAATACTGTAAGGGCCTTTTCACAGTTACAGAAGAAATAGAACATGAACTTGATGTATTTCTCAATATCATTTTATTATTATATGCAGATGTTACTGTTTTGATGTCTGAAACACCACAAGATCTTCAAATACAGTTAGATTTTTTTAATGAATACTGTAACTACTGGAAATTAAAAGTAAATGTATCCAAAACCAAAATATTATGTTTTTCATATGGAAGATTACCGGACAATTTACACTTTGTTTTAGATGAACAAGAAATAGAAATCGTTCAAGAGTTTAGTTATTTGGGTATCTTATTGACAAAAACGGGAAATTATAAAAAGGCGATTAAATCACAAGTTGAAAAAGGGACAAAATCGATGTATGAGATACTTAAAAGGGGGAAATTTCATAGCCTATCAGTTTCTTGTCAGTTAAATCTTTTTGATAGAGTAGTAAAACCTGTTCTTTTATATGGATCAGAAATATGGGGATTCAGCAACTGTGATATTATCGAAAAGGTTCATCTCAATTTTTTAAGTTGCTCCTAAATCTGAAATCTTCAACTCCCAACTGTATGATATACGGTGAGTTAGGACGTTTTCCACTTGCTTTTGATGTAATTTTAAGGATGATATCCTACTGGTCTAAATTAATTATGGGAAAGCAGTCGAAGTATTCTTGTATTATTTATAAGCTACTGTACCACTTGTATTGTACTAAAAACATAGATTTTTAAAAAAAAATGGTTTAAAAGTATGTGTTAAAAATATATTCGATGAATGTGGATTTTCTTATATCAGGAACACACAGCTCTTTTTAAATGATGTATGGTTGAAATATAATATCAAAGTAAGATTGTGTGATCAATTCAAACAAACATGGAACGAGACTATTCAAAACTGTTCCAAAGCCTTGAATTATCGTATTTTTAAGAATTTATTGTGTTTTGAAGAATATTTTAATATTTTAGACGAAAAAGATTTTTTGACATTATAATTATGTAAATTTAGAATATGTAACCATAAACTTCCAGTCGAAATTGGAAGATGGTACAATATAGAAAGGAAAAAAAGAAAGTGTAATGTATATAAGCTAGATATTGGAGATGAATGTCATTACATTATTAATTGTTCACATTTTAGAGAAGAGAGAAATAAATTTATCAATCGAAATTTTAGTATAAGGCCAAATATTATATTATTTACTGAAATAATGTTGTCTACAAATAGGACAGATCTCATAAACTTATGCAAGTTTATACGAATTATAAACAAGCGAGTGTGTCCTCCTGAATAAGTTCTTTATGTCTTTGTCGTTGTTGTATATGTTGTATATTCATGTTTATGTAGTTAATATATTGTATTATACATGCATTTCTTCTCTGTATCTATGTATTTGGTGATGAGAATAAAGAGATATATATATGCTATAAGACTGTATTTTTAATCAGTTTCTTCACTATTATATTGTCGACTGAACTGTCGGCTAGATTTCATAGAAGTGTTATATACAATCAGGAAGAGATTGCATGTTTCAAACCTGCTATGCCACTTTTATTATATTTGTAATAGAACAGTCAAGTAAACACGTTTGTACATTTAAATAATATATCCTTGTTAAAATATTTAGTCTTATATATATATTATTGAAGTCACTACAAACATAGTTATACTGAACAAACCATCAAATGGAATCACCGGGAAAACATCCCAAGTAAAACAAAGGTTAAATTATCTTATATTCTGATTAGAAGCTTGTCATGAGAAATATCGCTTTGAACCTTGTATTAAGTAAGTGTAAAAACATACGAATTAAGTAAAAGTAAATATATTATCCCTTTTAATCTTGAATTAAGTAGGTCTTAGAGTCCATTGAGATTGATATTTCATTTTAACCGGTCGTTATAAAATGCATGTCTACGAAGTTGAAATCTTGGCAGAAAATTATGGAAATACAAGTATATTTTACAGGAATCAATCAAAGAATATCTTTGGTGAATTCAGCAAAGAATATTATATAGGAATTAAAGCAGCCTATATTTAGAAGTGTTTATTCCTATAAAATATCAATTCAATCTTTAGTTACCCTCGGTCAAGGTGACAACTAGGTCTTTCAGTACGTACCGGGTAACAAGGAAGCTTTCGAGGACATAATTATATATACTTGAAATATGTTAACGTGACGTTTTACTGTTCAAACATTTTATATATTGTACTGTTAGATCTAAACATCTTAGAAATGTTATAATGTTTAACTTTTAACATAGCTTCTTCGATGAATTAAATGAATGAAGCACGAAGAACATGTAAAATATCACGTTCGTGTCTCAGACATTAAGATTAAACAGACTTTCAATCACTTAAAACAAAAAACAAACAACTAATAAATCATGTATTATTTCTAACCTAATAGATCATGTATTATTTCTAACCTATTTATTTGAATAATGACATACATGCAATATGTGATATTACAAACCATTAAAATGATTAAAAGTTACATTTTGCTTTATTTGAAAAAAAAAAATGTTTTAAGATGAAAATGAGATTTTTTTACGCACGAACTCGTGTATCATAGACATGATCGCTGAGTGGTCTAACATAATGGACATTACACACAATTTGTTCCTTTTCATGTTTCTACAGCTTCAACACGAATTCCGTTTAGGAAAAGTTATACCATTTGCAGTTTACCAAATGGTTTGAGGAGTTGTTTACATTATAAAGAAGAAACGGCGTGCAGTACAATGTCACGATGTCACCAAAGCTTTCAAATTTGACTCTGCAGATCTTTTATTGTTGTTTTAAATTGTATACGAAGTATATATGTGTCAAGAATCATTTTTGTTCTGCCACAATCATTGAAGCTTAAAGGAACATGAAGGGCTCAGGCTTTTAATTGTAACAGAAATCATATTCTTGAATTCAACATTTATCTGTTATCAATTTTAGCTAGTATTTAAAATAATGCCTAGTATATGTATGTCCATGAGAGTTCCTCTATACTTTGTGGTCAAAATATTTCAAAATCTAATCAAAGAAAATAGGAATTCCTATTGCGACATTTTCCACCTTTATATACAAGTAACTGGAAAAAACGAAACACGAAAGTACAGGTGCTTGACGTCACATTTAAAGTGTCAAATGATAAAAGTACAGGTGCTTGACGTCACATTTAAAGTGTCAAATGATAAAACAGGCTGAGTACATTTAAGTGTCAAATGATAAAGTACGTGCTTGACGTCACATTTAAAGTGTCAAATGATAAAAGTACAGGTGCTTGACGTCAATTTAAAGTGTCAAATGATAAAAGTACAGGTGCTTGACGTCACATTTAAAGTGTCAAATGATAAAAGTATTGACTAAACCATATAAATACACCTTACCAATCATACACAATTTAAACAGCTATTTTTAATACCCAAAAGTTATAATTAATAAAAAAAAAAAATAATATATTCTCTCAAAACTTCCTAAAGTTGAAAAAAAGGTTTTTGTTGTTGATAGCTAAACGTCCAGTTGCAATTATTTCATATATGTTCAGGATAATAAAAAAATTGAGTTGAAAAATGGTACTGGAAAAGCACTATGACGTGATGAAATGATAAGACCTAAAAAGTAACCACAGACACGGATCATTCTGTGTCGTTATCTACTTTCAATAAGTCAGATTTAATGTAAAAAAAATTTCAATATCAGTATATTAAGGTCGTATCTATACTGACATACCTTAAAAACACAGCACTACTACTAGATTTATTTTCAATTTCAAATATGCAGTACTTGTAAAGTACATATATAATTAAATCAATGTGAATCGCACATGCAATTAATCTCACCTCAAATGAGTTTATACGTGAAAATCAGTTGAAATCAGTGCATGCGTGTTTCAAGTAAATGTGGTGTGTAAAATCACATAATTGTTATATCACGTGAAATTCAACGTGAAACTCACGTGAATTTTAAAATAAAGTTATTCAAATAACATCAATATTCCAATGTCTTGGGTAAGTCAGGTATACAATTTTCTAATCAGAAAGACATATTGCAAGTATGATAGTAACACCATGACGATTTATCATGCGTAGACAAATCGACAAGATTGTTGTTGCGTTTTTAAAGTCCGTCAGTATTATTAGAACAGCAGCTGATCATTCCGTTAATACCGATACTAGATATATGTAGAAAATGTCTTGTGAGTTCATGTAGAATTATCTATGTTAATGAATTGGGAAAATGTTACAAATTATAAATATTAACTGGTTGAAACAATAGTAATATTGAAAAAATTGCATAATGTTAATATTTTTACATCTAGTTACGAATATTTCCATTTTTCAATATCACTCGAGAACAGACATAGACTTAATTAGGAATATCCTGTTTTAAGGGGGTAGACATATGTAGATTATATAACATGGTTTTAGGGTAGTACATGCTGTGGGGGATTTTAAGGGGTAGTACATGCATGTGGGGTGATTTTTCACAGGGTAGATACAGACATATTTACAATTTGTCCAAGGAGCAGGATACATGATTTTTTTCAACAGCAGGAATACAGAATTTAAAATTCCTCAAGACAGAATACAGACTTTTATTAACCCTCAAGACAGAATACAGACTTTTATTAACCTCAAGACAGATACAGACTTTTATTTAACCCTCAAGACAGAATACAGACTTTTATTAACCATCAAGACAGAATACAGACTTTTATTAACCATAACAATACAGTTTATTCCTCAAGACAGAATACAGACTTTTATTAACCAAACATACAGATTTTTCCCTCAAGACAGAATACAGACTTTTATTAACCAACTAAGTTCCCTCAAGACAGAATACAGACTTTTATTAACCAAACTAATGTCCCTCAAGACAGAATACAGACTTTTATTAACCAACTAGTGTCCTCAAGACAGAATACGCTTTATAAAACCCTCAAGACAGAATACAGACTTTTATTAACCAACTAAGTTCCCTTCAAGACAGAATACAGATTTTTTTAATGACCAACAGTCCCTCAAGACAGAATACAGACTTTTATTAACCAACTAAGTGTCCCTCAAGACAGATACAGACTTTTATTAACCACATTACAAATTTGTCCTCAGACAGAATACAGACTTTTATTAACCAACTAAGTGTCCTCAAGACAGAATACAGACTTTTATTAACAACATACAAATTTGTCCTCAAGACGAATACAGACTTTTATTAACCAACAGTCCTCAAGACAGAATACAGACTTTTATTAACCAACATTACAAATTTGTCCCTCAAGACAGAATACAGACTTTTATTAACCAACAGTCCCTCAAGACAGAATACAGACTTTTATTAACCAACTAAGTGTCCCTCAAGACAGAATACAGACTTTTATTAACCAACATTACAAATTTGTCCCTCAAGACAGAATACAGACTTTTATTAACCAACTAAGTGTCCCTCAAGACAGAATACAGACTTTTATTAACCAACATTACAAATTTGTCCCTCAAGACAGAATACAGACTTTTATTAACCAACTAAGTGTCCCTCAAGACAGAATACAGACTTTTATTAACCAAACATTACAAATTTGTCCCTCAAGACAGAATACAGACTTTTATTAACCAACATTATTAACCAACATTACAAATTTGTCCCTCAAGACAGAATACAGACTTTTATTAACCAACTAAGTGTCCCTCAAGACAGAATACAGACTTTTATTAACCAACATTATTGCCAAAAATTACTGTTTATTAAAAATTACATATTTTCTGTAATGGCCCTGTTTTTCTGTAATGGCCCTATTTTTTTCTGTAATGGCCCTGTTTTTCTGTAATGGCCCTTTATTAATGCCCAGTTTGTTTGTACTTTATTTGATTTAGTAACCAGCAACCAACGTTAAAAAAACATATAAAGGGATCACTGTTCATCCTGTTTTTCAACACAACTTCTTTCAACTTAATATCTTGGATATTTGGTATATTAAAAGCTTTATCATGAGTGTGAAGTACAAATTATTTTTTTCAAACTAAACTGTCATTAAAAGAGAGTACATCAAGTTGGCAGCAACACATACACTTTTGTTCAGTTGGTTAATAAATGTATTAAGAAATGGGTGTTTTTATAATGGTCCTGTTATATGTCCTCGGTCAGTAATAAAGGCCATTACAGACTTCCTCGACCACTATTACAGGCCTTGGACATATAACAGGGCCATTATAAAAACACCCATTCATTAATACTATAGTAATCTATGATAATTTATTGTAATGAAGCCAAATAGAATATCGATCATTCTTAGTCTTATTTGACCGCAAGTCTTCATAATTCAGTGTGCTAGTCATTTGAGGTGGTACTATATTGATATACATGTACTCCTTTAAAAGTGCAAGTCAACACGTCAATTTTAGTGATAAGTGATAAATTCCCCTATCGGTCATAACTTGTGATTGACAAGTAACAATTGTCGTCACACTGATATGATGTTTTGTTGTGATCATTCTTGTCTTTCTATCTAATGTAAACATATGAAATGTTATTGTTAGAAAAACGTTTGTTTAACCACAAAAACAAAACAGATTTCAAGTTTTTCTGTGTACCATGTTCTGGTGGTGTTTGTTTTTTAGGTGATTTTTTTTCTGATATTTTTTTCATGTTTCTCTATTTATCTTATTTTATTTTATCTATTTATTTATATATTATTTTTTTTTTGGGAGGGGGGTCTATGGCTTGAATTTTTGTCCTTTGATTTCTTTAATTTCCGTACATCTTTAGTATTGTCTCAGTTTGTAGTACATTTATAATGTTAATTTACTTACTATATTTCATTTATATCCTATAAATCTTAAAATCGAGATATATTATTTTATTTTTCAAACAGACAATTCGAATGTAAGTTTAATATGTAGTTTATGTATATATTTGATAATAGTATAATTAAATGAATAATCTGTCTCTGATATATACATGATGAATAGGAAAAGCTTTTCTTTACATTTTCAAAATACTTGTAAAGCTGATCATACCCCATTTCGGTATTACACTTGAACCAACAGCTGTTTAAAATGGTAATTAATAATAGTGTAACATGAAGGGTCCTTACTTTGTTTACTATCGACCTGAACATCATCAATATTAACGGTTATCTCATTTGTATATATACCGGTTGTATAATCAATTCTGTCATTGTCCTCAATTTATTTAGTCTATCACTATGATAAGTCGTCAAATAACTAATGTTATGAATATTTATTCAAAGATAATTTAATAATGTGTATGAGTTACAGATTTTAATTAAATCGTCCAAAAGGTATCTATATGGTTTTGGTTAAAATATTTAAAGCTTTGTTTAATGAACAAAGAAATGACAAAGCATAGAAAAATACTAATACCAGTAATTGTAGAAAAAGATACAAAATAATGAATCTTACCAGTTACGGTTGTATTTCCTTGTACTAGAATGGAACATATACTAATTGATACCACTAAATTATAGACAATATATTTCTTTCCCTCCATGATATTATTATTGAATATGAATCTCTTTTTGTCTTTTTCAGATATCAGGTATTTCCCTTTTGACCACGTGGTTTGGATACAACGTTACTCATTCATTTCATCATTACAATAAAGGATTTCTATTATTAGACATGTTTACCTGTATGACATCATGGGTCAGCTCAGGTAAACACGTAGGGGTTCATTAAACAATCGAACTTTATAGTTTAAATAAACATTAGGAAACTGCACCTTGGCTCTGTTGACTGGGTATTACCTGTTCATTCAAATAAACTTTTCATTTAGTTTTTTTTTTATTATATGCAAAATATCATATTATCGCGGTTTAGTTTATACTTGAATATTTAATACATATTACTTCTTCATCGAAATCGATACGTACGTTTTAACCCAGTTTTCCAGTTCCGACTAGTTAGAAAATTTTCACACTCATTATTCTTGATTTTGGTTTAATAAGTGGTTTCTGCCACTTCTTGGGTATATCAAATAGTATCTCCTCTTTTGTGGTTTTTATCAAATAATTCTCTTAAATAGAAACAAAGAAATCTTTGATCGAAAGTGAAAGCTTCCTTCCCAAGGTCTTTCAGACGGACGGTGTAGAGTAATAACATTCTAGACATAGACCTGCTTTGTCGAAAAGAATGAACAGAGCATCGGTAATGACTTTTTTCTGTTTTCACTCAAATATGTAATACTTAGATTTGTTGTTCCTCCAGTGATATATTGCATTATAGACATTTACTCCTATAACTATTACTACTTTATCATTTGCATTGCAATAAAAAAAAAAAGTGTGACAGAGTTGATAATTCTTATGCTTACTTCTCTCGTAATAATGAGTGGCTTGCTTCATTGGTGGACCAGGATCTGCTAACCATTCCAGCCTGCGTTTACCCAAAGATGTGTTTAAATGCAGTGTAACATTATATGCTGAATTATTTTCAAACTTGTTGTATTCCCTATAATTGTCTTTTCTATCATTTGTTTTCATTTCTAGTTTTCCTTTTTGGTCATATGTGTGTTACAGAGCTTGGATATTTACAAGGATGCCAAGTTTATTCAATAATATTTGAGTGTCTGAATAATAACATAAATCCACCGATATCTAGAATAAAATAGTTATCAAAGGTATCAAGCTTATAATTTAATACGCCAGACGCACGTTTCGACAACTCATCAGTGTCGCTCAGATCTAAATAGTAAGAAAGACAAACAAGAACAAAGTTGAAGACCATTGACGACCCAAAATTCCAAAAAGTCGTGCCAAATATCCATGCCTTGGATAAGAAAATCCTTAATATTTGGAAAATTTCATATAAAAATGACCATATATTTGATATTCGTGTCAACACCGAAGTGCTTACTACTGGACTGGTAATACCCTTGAGTACGAAACGTCCACCAGCAGTAGAATCTACCCAGTTATATATATATAGTTATCAAAGATAGCAGGATTATATTTGATACACAAGACGAGCGTTTCGTCTACATAAGACTCATCCATGACGCCAGTATCAAATAGTTAGAAGGCACAAGTACAAAGCTGAAGAGCATTGATGACCCAAAAATCTAAAAAGGTTGTGCCCAATACGACTAAGGTTATCTATGCATGTGATAAGAAAATCCTTAGTATTTCGAATAAATCATACTTTTGCAAACAGCTGATTTTTAAACAATGACCATAACATAATTGATATTCGTGCCAACACCGAAATGTTGACTACTTGGCTGGTGATACCCTCGTCCACCAGCAGTGGCATCGACCCAGTGGTGTAAATAGTTATCAAAGTTACCAAGCTTATAATTTAGTACGCCAGACGCGCCTTTCGTCTACATAAGAATCATCACTGACGTTCAGATCAAAATATTTGGAAAGCCAAATAGTACAAAAGTTGAAGAGCGTTGATGAAAGTAAAATTCTAAAAAGGTTGTGCCATATACTGATAATGTTGTCCTTGTCTGGGATAAGAAAATCCTAAGTATTGCGAATAAATGTTACTTTTTCTAACAGTTAATTTATAACGATGACAAATATAATTTATTTTCATGTCAACAACGAAGTGCTGTCTTCTGAGCTGGTGATAATCTCAGGGACGTTCACCAGCAGTGGCATCAACTTAGTGGTGTATTTAGCTATCAAAGGTATCAGGCTAATAATTAATTGCGGAAAACGCGCGTTTCGTCTACATAAGACTCATCAGTGACACTCAGATCAAAATAGTCAAGCCAAACGTCCAAAAGTACAAAATGGAAGAGCATTGATGACCCAACATTCCAAAAAAGGTGTGCCAAATATGGCAAAGGTTAACTATGCCTGGGATGAGAAAATCCTTAGTTTTTGGAATAATTCATAGTTTTCATACAGTAAATTTATAAAAATGACCATATAATTGATATTCGTGTCAACACCGAATAAATAAAGTATTTAAATTATAAAATGAAACATTCATTTCTAATTAAGATATTGTGACTTAGGATAGAAATCTTTTAGATATAGCCTGCACAAAATTTTTAGTTAGCAGCGTATGTAAAAAAGCATAACAAACATAACAACAATAAAGACAAATCAATTGAAAAAGAAGAATAGCAAAAATACTGAGTTCCGAGTAAAATTCTTAACGGAAACCACCTTAGTAAATGGCAAAATTGAAAGCTCAAACACATATAGCAAACGGATAACAACTTTCATATTAGGTATTTTCTTATGTAGAAAAAGGTGGAAGTGTCTGTTTTATTGACAGTAAATGCAAGAATAAAGAAATGTCTGTTTTATTGATAACAAAGGCAAGAATGAATAAATGTCTGTTTTATTGATAACAAAGGCAAGAATAAAGAAATGTCTGTTTGAATGATAGCAAAGGCAAGAATAAAGAAATGCCTGCTTTATTTATAGCCAAGGCAAGAAATAAAGAAGATATGAAAAAGAAGATGTGGTATGATTGCCAATGAGACAACTATCCACAAAAGACCAAAATGGCACAGAAGATTCTGTTTCACTGAAAGTTAGACACGAATTTGGAAGTAGATATAGGAATATGTGGTGTGAGTGCCTATGAGACAACTGTCCATCCAAACAACAATCTACAAAAGTAAATAACTATAGGTCAACGTACGGCCTTCAACACGGAGCTTTGGCTCACACCGAACAAAAAGCTATAAAGGGCCCCAACATTACCAGTGTGAAACCATTAAAACGTGGAAACTGTCTGTTTTACTGACAGCTAAGACAAGGAAATTCAAGAATATGTTTAACTGACAGGAAAGACTTATATACGAAGTGTCCGTTTCACTGACAAGAAAGACAGAAAATTGAGACATAAAGACAAGAATATATGGTGGTATTTATTTTACTTGTTGTAAAATGGGAATAAATAATGGTCTGTTTAACTGAGAGTAAAGATAAAAATTTTGAAACGTCTGTTTTTAGAAATACCTTTAACTGAAAATAAAGACAAGAAAATAGAAGCGTTTTTACAGTAAGTCAGTTTTACTGACAATAAATACAAGAATAAGGAAATGTCTATTTTACAGACAGTAAGACAAGAATGAAGAAGTGTTTCTTTTAACTGACAACAAAAACAAGAATATGGAGGGGTTTGTTTTACTGACAATAAAAACAAGAATATGGAAGTATTTGTTTTACCATGGAAGTATGATGAGAAAGACAGGAATGTGGAAGTATTTGTTTTACTGACGAGAAAGACAGGAATGTGGAAGTGTTTGTTTTACTGACGAGAAAGACAGGAATGTGGAAGTGTTTGTTTTACTGAAAATAAAGTCAAGAATATTATCGAGTGTATCTAGTCTAGTGTGGACAAAAGCTTTGCCGTAGGAACTTTGCTATGAGAATTAAATAAGGGGGATGGTAGGGTCACCCGAACCCAACTTTGGACCTAAAAAAAAGATCCATAACTTTACCCACCTGGATCTTTGGGTCCAGGCAAGCTAATACAATTGCCTATCGAGTAAACCTATTGTGGACAAAGTGTTTCCTGAACTGACAATTAGATAAACAAATATTAAAGTGCTTTTTTTATTTACAACAAAGTCAAGAATATGGCAGTGTTTTTTATACTGACAAAACAAATCAAGCATATGGAAGTGCCTATTATACTGACAACAAAGACAAGAATATGGAAGTGTCTATTATACTGACAACAAAGTCAAGAATATGGACATGTCTATTATACTGACAACAACAAAGTCTAGTATATGGAAGTGTCTATTATACTGACAACAAGAATATGGAAGTGTCTATAATACTGACAACAAAGTCAAGAATATGGACATGTCTATTATACTGACAACAACAAAGTCAAGAATATGGAAGTGTCTTTTACACTGACATCAAGAATATGGAAGTGTCTATTATACTAACAACAAAGACAAGAATGTGGTGTATTTTATACTGACAACAAAGTCAAGAATATGGAAGTGTATATTATACTGACAACAAAGACAAGAATATGGAAGTGTCTATTATACTGACAACAAAGACAAGAATATAGAAGTGTCTATTATACTGACAACAAAGACAAGAATATGGAAGTGTCAATTATACTGACAACAAAGACAAGAAAATGGAAGTGTCTATTATACTGACAACAAAGTCAAGAATATGGAAGTGTCTTTTATACTTAAAACAAAGTCAAGAATATGGAAGTGTCTTTTATACTGACAACAAAGACAAGAATATGGAAGTGTCTATTATACTGACAACAAAGTCAAGAATATGGAAGTGTCTGTTATACTGACAACATCAAAGTCGAGAATATAGAAGTGTCTATTATACTGACAACAAAGTCAGGAATATGGAAGTGTCTATTATACTGACAACAAAATCAAGAATATGGTAGTGTCTATTATACTGACAACAACAAAATCAAAAATATGGAGGTGTCTATCATACTGACAACAAAGTTGAGAATATGGAAGTGTCTATTATACTGACAACAACGACGAGAATATGGAAGTAGCAGTACACGAGATATGAGTGTCGATTGTGTTACTTGCCACAAACAATTTAAGTCAAAAATATATTTATATAAATTTACGTTATCATAGTGTTTTACGTATTAACATTTACACGTTAATAAATGACTAGAGCGATGGTTTAATCAAGTCGTGGTTATCTTGACCTGCCGCTAGTCACTTCCGAACATCTTGTATTGTTATTCATTGCGATGATTTTAACAATCGCGGTTATTGTGACCCGCCATCAAGACACTTCCGTACATCTTGTATTATTATTCATTGCGGCGGTTTAACACAGATCAAACTTCGTGATCTTCGTAAGACATGTCAACCAAATATGTATGCACAAATAAAGTCAAGCTTGTTAAAAAATAAATCTCAGCTACTGATAGTGAATAGGGAAAGTTATAGGGAGAATCCCTGTCATTAGAACCAAATCATTGTTGTAACTCATTTTGTATATAAAAAAACAATTTAACGCTATCAAACTGTACAAGCACGTGTCAAACACTGAATGACAACTTTGATGTATTGACAAATGTAAAATGTCGACTCATCTTAATTGATTATTTTACATAAGATTTTCTTTAAAAATTCAAATTAATGATTTAATATCTTCTAACGTAAACATTGAAAAAAGGGATGGACAGTGCATCTGTATTGATAAGAATAAAGATAAAAAAAAAAAAGGTTTTTCATAAAGCAAAAATAAACTTCGGCGGCAAAAGAGTGGGACATTTAACCGATTGCACACTTTCTCGCAAGAGAGAGAACAGTTGTGTCCATCCTCACATTAAGAAGTACAAAAAAAATGTATTTTAAACTTATGTACTATATACTTGTCGTTTAATCCTCCTTAATCCTATATTTTGCAGATTATAACTTGCATAACAATTTGAAATACTTATGGTCAGGGTTACCTTACCTACATATATATGTAAACGGAAAGATACGACTTTAAAAGCTGTATTTTTATGACAAATGCCCTTCCTTGGAAATCAGAATGCATGAATTGCCTTTTAATAAGACAGTTGTATGTGTGCTGCAACATGACTATAACATAAGTCTAGTAAAATTAAACTTTGAATATTAAATATTGAAAGTTTAGTAAAATTACATATTTGTCCTCTCATCTTTATACTTCTGCTCACGCTAGCGAACAATAAGCCAGAAAATATACCAAAAGTTTCTCATTTTTTCCTTTTTAAATCACTTTTTGTTACATTTCCATAGTTATAACAAATTTGTGATATAATAGATATACTATAAGAATAAGAATAAGGATATGTATTGTTCCAATTTTGGGCCATTGATGAACTGCATGACAATAAAAACACACAAAAAAATGCACTATGATTTCGATTTGTGACCAAACATTTTTTTTTTATTATCATAAAACTACATATATTTCTTCAACTAATAAACATCATGCGCATTTTATTACAGCAGTACAGAAACATAAAATCATCTCAATAATAATAGTTATTACGTATATATGTTTACGTTTTGTCAAACATCTAGACATTCGATAACATAGTTCCCTAAATATTTGAGGATAGACAAATTGTCATCAGTCAACACCAAATTAATTTGTAAAGTATAACGCATATTGCTTATCCTTGACAACAATTTCTCTATCATATTTTTGATTAACATATATGGTCCTTTTTTATTCTACACCAGTCTATCGCTATAATTATCAACAGAATCAGTACTTTCCTGCATCTGGTATTTCATTGAACCTACATACGTATAACTATTTTCATATTCTAAACATAAGACAGTCTATCGCTATAAGTATCAACAGAATCAGTACTTTCATATGTGCTTTTTCATTTTATAAAGATCTTAAAAGGATTCAGACTCAACTAATCCTATTTCAACAAGTAATAGATAACATATAGTTATAATTTCCATCCAAATATTTATTGCTGCCTGACAATGGCGCTTCAACTCTGTAAAACTCTTTGCAATATATCCAGAAATGAAATCAAAGCTTACATAAAAAATATTCAAATTACAAAATGAAACTAACCCGAGCTAAAATTTATTGTAACTTCGGATGGATTTAAGTCATTTCCTGCAAACACATTTGAGTAAGCAGCGTATAAAAAATACACAACCAACATACCAACGATAAAGACAAAACTATGGAAAAAGTTAAAAAAAAAATATTCCGAACTCCGAGTAAAATTTGAAAAATTCAATAACTTTTGCAAAAGATTATATAAATAAACACTTCAGTATATTTTTCGTATCATTTGAATAATTGTCAAGTGTGTTATTGACCTTGATGACATGAATTCATTAACCTACTTAATTAAATTACTTGTCATTTATTTCAACATATATTGTCATTCATTAATGTTGTGGTTAAAAGATTGTTTTTATGACAACATTCAAATTCCCGGTGTTTTCCTTTCCCTTGTCTGTTGTTTTCTAAGAAATCTTGGTACAACCGTATTTCATTTATCTTTAATAGCATACCGATGTTATATTATATCTATAACCATGATAACATTGAAATTCTAAACAATACCATTGCTTATCAACTTATCTATCCCAAATTTATGTATTTAGTTTGATATTTGTAATTCTCATCGGATTTTGTCAAAAGTGTCTTTTTTATTATATTCATGTGTCAAGGTAAAGAAAACTAATCACCGCAATCATTTATTAAATTTGATTTGGTTAACGTAATCTGTACGATGTTTTACGTTTAAAGTTAGATTCCAAACAAAACGGACATAGCTATATAATATAGTTGATTGCTACCTCAGTTTGCTATTTTAAAATAAGTATTGCAATGTGCAATGTTAATAAATGTAATATCAGTATTTAGTTCAAATATAATCTTAAATCAATCCTAAATCTATCTTATTTTTGAGATATAGTTTTAGTCATTCAATAGTAACGTCATTTTTGTGCTGTTCCAGAATTTAAAATGTGACGTAATGTTTGTACCTTTTCACCACTTCGTAAGTGACGTCACTTTTTTCCACGTTTTGCGTTGAGGCCTTGACTAAGTCGGGTGTGTCTATTTTTCGTGTTGGTCTATGTAATGTATCCGGGTTTTGTTTTCTGTAATTAGTTAATACTTCAGTTTTATCATGTATATCTTTTATATTCATTTAATAAAATTTACTGTTTGCAATAGCATAAATTGTTCTAAATAATAAGGATGTTCTTATCCTAAGCAGAAAACTCTAGCCGTTTTTGGCATGACCTTTTTGAACTTTTGATCCTCAGTGATGAACAACTTTGTGCTTGTTTTGACTTTCGAACTTTTATATCTGGCGTCACTGGTAAGTCTTGTGTGGACGAAGCGCGTTTCTGCCGTATTGAATTTTAACCCTAATGCCTTTTGTTAGCTATTATTCATATGTTTCTTTTTCAAAAATGTTCCCCTTTTTATTTGTATTGTAGTCTTGTAATATTATGCTGTCATTTTAATGTTATATTTAATATTGCCATTAAAATCCGAGGCTTGGCATGCCACAAACCAGGTTCAACCCACCATTTTTTTTAAATGTCTTTTACCAAGTCAGGAATATGGCCATTGCTAAATTATAGTTTGTTTCTATGTGTGTTATATTTTAATGTTGTGTTTCCGTTGTGTCGTTTGTTTTCTCTTATATTTGAGAGTGAATTCAGATTACTGTTAGACGTGTCACGGTACTTTTCTACCCAAAATTCATGTATTTGGTTTGATGTTATATTTGTTATTCTCATCGGATTTTGTATAATGCTTAGTCCCTTTCTGTGTGTGTTACATTTTAATGTTGTGTCGTTTTTCTCCTCTTATATTTAATGCGTTTCCCCCAGTTTAAGTTTGTTACCCTAATTTAATTTTTTTCCCCATGGATTTACGAGTTTTGAACAGCAGTATACTACTGTTGCCTTTAATGCACCAGCCAATGGCTGGTGACGCTACCTTGCATTGTATGCCAACGCGTTCATCGTTTGAAATTACAAAGTCTCCACTGACGTTGCTAATAGCGGTGAATATAAATACTAAGGTGCTCATCGACATTTCCCAAACTTCAAAAATCCTTAAATAATAATGAGCGTATCCAACTCTAAACCACAGATAAACTTTTGTTACTCTTGTATCAACCGTAAGTTTTAAGTTTGAATGCAAAATGTATCTGTAAAGATAACATTCCATTCAAAATCACTATTGTTCAAGCCTTAGTATCTTACCCAATATCATTCACATTACCAATGTGAAGTTCCGGATTACTTCACAGAAAGTAAAAACACATATATATAACTAAGAGGAATAAAAGGATTGTATAGCAGTTTTCTATCAACGCATAGACATCATTGACCTTGTAGAAATATTTTGTTGTAAAGTAAAACTGTACCTTTTATTCTGTGATTCATTCCGATAATTTTTTAGGCATCTCCTTCAATTTAGATAAAAGCTGAATAATGATATTAAAAATGAAACAGTTTATTTTTATGAATTATGTTTTTTTAAGAATATGTCTTTATTCTGTCTGAGCAGCTGACGTCCATTCGTCAGTTAGTTTTAACCAAATTGTTGTTGTTTAGGTCATATTTTGTTGATTTGCTTGAAATCAAGATACAGAGATGATAAATACAGAGATTTATTTTGAAAATAAACAAAGTTCAATATTTCAACAATAATCAAACTTCTTTCTGTAAAACCACGACCAACCGTCGTTTACTGGTATCAAAGAATAGAGAAATGATTTATTTTTGAAAGCTTTTTGGTGTCTGGCACACATCTACTTAACATCCATACTCAGGAGGAATTTCCCGTACTTCTCTGTCTACCTTAGTAATGATAGGATTTTGACGAACCTGTCTATTTCCAATTTTGAATTTTGAAATTGTTAACAAACTAAGATTTCTAATCTCTCAGACAAAGTTCAGCTTAGATCAAACTACCTATTATTTAAGGACTTTTGTTTTCTCATAGCTCTTTAACTGTAACAGTTTTTATACATCCTTACCTCAGAAATATTCTCCTTTGAGCGTTCACGATACGGTAAATACAGAATTGGCCTCCTGAAGCATGAAGTGTTGTGACCGAATTTATCGTGGGCTCAGTAGACATCACACCGGAGCACCTGAGATCACCCCTAGTTTTTGGTGGGGTTCATGTTGTTTATTCTTGGGTTTTCTATGTTGTGTCATGTGTACTCTTGTTTGTCTGTTTGTCTTTTTTCATTTTTAGCCATGGCGTTGTCAGTTTGTTTCAGATTTATGAGTTTGACTGTCCCTTTGGTATCTTTCGTCTCTCTTTTGGTACTGACAAGATTTATAACAAAACAGGTAGAATAACAAACATACTAAACTCCTAAGAAAATTCAAAAAAGAAATTCCATTCAAATGGAAAACAACTGTAATATTTCTGACATTTCCATGTGTAGATTGGACCTGTTTTTATAGTTAGCTAAACCTCTAAAGGTCTCAAAGAATTCCATCATATTGACAACATTGTGTGAGCCAAAAAAAACAACCATAATAGGGGTAAAACATTCAACATTGTGTTAAAATCTTTATCACCATAAATATCAAATGACTATTTCAATTTGTATAAAAACCAGAATGTCATGTAGATACTCTAAAGACAAAGTGTATTAACAAAATGAAATAAGGAAACCAAAATAATCGTAACACAAAAACACAATAGCGGAATGTTTAAATGCCGAACCACGTAAATAAATTCTACCAAAAAGGGATTTAACAGTTACGGATAAGATATACAAAGACAAATAAAAAGAACATTAAGATGATAAAAATGTTAGTGTATAGAATCTATACTTGAAGACCATAAAAAAAACTACAGATAACGTTGATATATTGCTGCTGAGATTGAGTACATTTATAATTTCTAAATTAAATCGCCTCATTTTTCATAGATTATGTTACTGAAATAAAATGACTAATTTGACTGAAAAAATATTCCTTTGTTATGTTTGATAACTTAATTATTTAATATATGAACATATTATGTCGTAACTTCCATAATTTGCCAGGTCAAAATCATGTATGAGTATAAGTGTGTGTATGTGTGTGCGAAATTCTCAAACCAGGAAGGGTTGGGTGCGAATACACTGCATTGAAAAAACCATTTTCCTTAATAATTGTTAAGTGTTAATTTTTCACAAATCCCAACTGCATGTCACCATGTGATAGTTTAGCACTCAAGTCTGTACTTGGTACTAATATCAATAAACGTACGTCAAACACGAACGAAAGTACTATGACTCTACAGGAATTATCTATCAAGGTTTATTGCCCGACCAAATGTAAACAATAAACAACTAATCGAGATTTAAAATCCATGGCCTCATAATATCATTCACCTTCCCAATTTAAATATATACGGAAAGAAGCGATTACACATAAGTCAATAACAGAGACCATGATTTTATACCATTTACATAAGAAAAAATATCCAGTTGGAGATAAGCTAGAAATATTAGAAATTTGTAGTCTAAAAGAATGTTTGGAATAAGTAATCTAATTGTTTATAGAGGTGTACATATTTGTTGAGGTCCATATGGTACCCCCAATGAATTAAACTGTTATATGGCATTGCGTTCATTTACATTTAGTATGACTGTTGTCAAATTTCTTAAATGCTGGCTTCATATCTGAAAGGTTGAGTTATGCCGCTTTGTACAAATACATTTTCCTCATTGTTACTTTGACGATTATTCAAATCAAAATTAAAAATAAATATTTATGATTACTCTTGCTTCATTTATCTTCACATACCTCAATTTAATGTAGATAATAACTATCTTGCCTACAGGAAAAATATACAGCCAAAACCCAAACAATATAGTTTCTTTAGTGTAAATCCCATCGTTCGAACAGCGGTATACTACTGTTGCCTTTATTTAGACTGTTTGATTATGTAATTAGGTATTGACAATTTACATGCCTACCCTACTCTAATGACACTAACAAAGAGGAAACCATAAGCAATCCTTGTTAAATTTCCATCAGAATAACAAATAAGGACAGAAAACTGGATCTTCCCTAAATCTTATGAGTATCAAAAATAAATATCAAAAGGTGTAAACATTTCATGCGTCAGGATTGATTATCTTCATTTGTCCTTATTAAGAACGCTCAATTAATACGCCAATGATGTATTAGAACTGCAACAATTGAAGAGCGTTATGACTAAAAGGGACATACAAATAATAGCAACATCCAGCCACTATCAACTTAGGGAGTTGGAACCTTACTTTCTTTTTATTGTATAAATAAGAAACAGACAATTGAAAAACCAATATTATTAATTGTAAACCAAGGTTTGGTCTACGTTTTAACCATCAATTAAAAAGGCAAATAAAATCATGCTACATACTCCACTAGCACTATGAATCAAATGTGAATTCTAAAAGAATCAAAATATAGAAAAGAAGATGTGATATGGTTGCCAATGAGGCAACTCTCCACAAGAGACCAAAATGACACAGGAATTAACAACTATAGGTCACCGTACGGTCTTTAACAAAGATCCTTTTCCTCAGAAGTCAGTACTTCGGTACTGGCATCATTTATAACAAACCTTTCTAAAACTATCCGAAATTATAAAGGAACTACGGTTTCAACTCCCTCAGACAATGTTAACTGTAAATTGAATAGGGTATCTTTGACCCTTTTCACACATGGTTATAAATATATTATGTGACTGTCATATAAATGATAGATTTGGCTTGCTATCAAATAAAAAAAATAAGCCCCTATTTTCAGCATAGGATAAGAATAAGAATAAGGATTTTATTAGTTTAAATACATAAGAAAATGTCTGTACCAAATCGGAAATATCACAGTTGTCATCTTTTCGTTCGATGTGTTTAAGCCTTTGATTTTGACATTAGATTAGGTACTTGTCCGTTTTTCATTTTCCTCAAAGTTCGGTATTTTTGTGAATTAACTTTTTTCGATATTATGGCTCTTCAATTATTTCTGTTCTGAAACACAGTTTGCTTTCAAAATATTTTACTTTGAGTGTTCCTTATATGGTTAATTCAGAAAAGGGCACTGCACGCATGAAATTTATGTCATACTGGTTTTTTGGGGTTTTTTTTTTAAAGAACTTACTATTTATGTCCCTTTCCTTCAATATCATAAATTAAATTCTCTACTCTTTACAACCACTTTCTTAGTCTTGAAGACCGCTTTAAGAAATGAATCCACTTTTATCTTTATCAGGATTGACCAATGTAGATTCAAATAAATTGATTTTGCGAGAAAATCGTACTTTGTTTTAAAACAAAATGTTTTAAACACATTATAATTTAAATTCTAACATGGTTAAGCTGCTTATTTTTTGTTATTGAAATCATGTTTGAAACGACGTTTGTATGAGGTATACTTAATAAAAATGAAATTTCAACAGACACCATTGCTCCCTTATTAGTAAGAAACTTCATACAAGATTCTAGAGTGAACACAACATTTCTTGAAAGCTTATTCATTAATAAATGTTTGTCTCCTCAAAGATTATCCCATCTATTCAATAGAACCTAAATGCAGGTTTTGGTCGATAAATCTGTACTATCATTATTTGCAAAGAGACCCGGCAAAAGATAGTACGTGTATTTCAATGTTTGCATTCTAAAATTTTCCTTCAAATTAGCATTCCTTGGATTATCTGTTTAACATATATTCCAATCGTCGATTCTACAGTTCTGTCCCTATTTTCCACGTATGTGGTCTACCGAATTGTAAACTTGGAGTTATCTCAGGTACATCATTTGTGGAAGCTGTTATGATTTGATAGGCAGTTATAAGACACCTGTGTCACAGATGATAATTTGTATTGCCCACTTGTCGCCACAATCCATTCTCTTAGCTTTTGACAACGTCGAATGAGAATTATAATTGTAGATATGTAAGCACAATCCATGCCCATAAGTTAAGCAGGATCCGCTGTGCCTTCCGTAAACACTTTTTGGGTTTTCTATGTATTGCTATTATTTGCCTTTGGTATTTTTCTGCGTTATAATGTGTACCAGATATGCCTTAATATTTGAAGTGATCAATTTCGTCATTATTTTCTTTTTATAATGATTTCACAATACACACTTAAAGTTAAACAATGTAAATTATCGTCTTTCTTAAATAATACCTGATAGATACCATTTACTTGGGGGGATTTATTTCCCCGAGAGTATCACTATCCCAGTAGTCTACTGGGTTGACTTGAGTTATCATTGATATGTTTATAATAATAAATTAACTGTTAACAAAACTTTTAATGTTTAAAATACTAAGGCTTTTCTACCTCAGGAATAAATTACCCTAGCTGTATTTAGCAAAACTTTCAGGAATTTTTGGTCTTCAATGCTTTTCAACTTCGTACTTTATTTGGCTTATAAAACATTTTAATTCAAGCGTCACTGGTGAGTCTTTTAAATGTGAAACGCCCGTCTGGAGTTAAAATAAAATGTTAATTCTGGTATCTATGATAAGTTTTTTTACGAACTTTTAAAAAAATCCCAATAATCTAATACTAAAAAACTCTAATATTGTTTTGGTCTATGTTAGTCTTTCGTTGTTGGTTCGTTTATCAGTCTTGCTACTTTTTTCTCGTTAGTGTTTTTGAAACTGCATTTTGATATATTTTCCCTTTCGAAATATTCGTTGCCTCTTGCTACATTCTTAAATATTTGTACCTCGTCTCTGTTCGTTTCTAATTAAAGGCTGTCATTTTGTTTGATGTGTTTTATCATTTGATTTTGACATTTGATTAGGTACTTTCCTTTTTAAAATTTTCTTCGGAGTTCAGTATTTTTGTGATTTCACTTTTTTTACAAGTCTTCACGAAAATAAAATTGAAATGAATTTTATGTAACTTCTGTTGTATGTTGGTCTTTTAGGGTTAAAAATTTAAAGCTGATGTTTGAAGAAGTGTATTTTTCTCTTGCATTTTCAAGAAATTGTCGCAAACTGCGATTTCCAGTACCTTCCTTTTTATATCAGCATGAACCTGATGTTTTGTGAGATTCATTTGTCAATGCTGAACATAACTCATACTTAGTCAAAATACATGCCTAGTCAAATTTCACAAGAAAAGAGAATATCTGAGATAGTACATAATAAAGTATTTTTCAAACTCAAAATTGTGAGAATAAAATTGTCGTAGAAATAATGTCACTATAAAGTTTTGACTGGATATATTATGTGATCACTAACTTTTACTTTTGTAAAATGAATCGGGTTTACTTAGAAGAACTAAAGACTATATTAATTTCATACTTTGAACGACAAAATTATTTGATATCTCTATCAGTGTGACGTTTACAATCTGACGTCAAACGCGCGTTTTTACTTTAGAGCCATGTTGAACTTGCCATTCGGTCCCAATGCTTGAAATCTTTCAATCGTTTATGGGTGGATAACCAGGTTCAATCCACCATTTTCTACATTTGAACATGCCAGTACCAAGTCAGGGATATGATAATTAGTGTCCATTCGTTTCGTGCGTTTATCATTTGATTTTGCCATTTGATTAGGGACTTACCGTTTTGAATTTTCCTCGGATTTCAGTACTTTTATGATGTTACTTTTTAACATACATAAATAAAATTCAAAAATAAGAAAGCAATGAATGAGGTTGTTAAATTTGAAACATGCCTTTTTGTGCTTCTTTGATAAATATTTTTTTTGGTTTTATTGTAATCGAGACGTTTGAGGTACTTGTATTATTGTCTTACATTTTTGCTTATGTGCTTTTTCTATATGTTGGTGCTACTTCGAAAACTTGTTTGTTGCTTGTCTTTCATTTTTGTTTTGTGCTTTGTCTATAAACTTTTTTTTCTTTGTTACATACATTACGTGTCTCTTTACTTATACATTCCGTCAATGTGTTATTGTGCTATGGTAAATTTGTGTTTTCTTGTCTTTAATTTTTGCTAATATGCTTGGTCTATATGCCATTTTTTGCTTCTTTGTTACATAAGATTATGAAACAATGTTGATTGCTGTATTTGTGTCATTTTGTCCAATTATGTCTGTTTGCTTTTTGTTGACACATCGTTTTCAATATAAAGGAATTTGATGCGACTGTCATAAAAGTGAGAAGTTAAGCTAGAAGTAATATATGTTCAATCCACCATTTTCTAAATGACAAAATGACTGTACCAAAACAGGAATATGACAGTCGTTATCCATTCGTTTGATATGTTTGAGCTTTTAGTTTTGCCTTTGATTTTAGTGATTTTACTTTTTGGAATAAATTAAAATACAAGTTAATATTGTCTATTTTGTTAAATATATAATAACATATACTCATAAAATCAATTTTATGTCACTATAGGTTTTGTTTCATCAAGAGACAGGAATGGAAGAGTGAATCTATACTTAAGCGTCGGTACAGTTTATACCAGCAGGACAAGTCGCTAGGTCTGTGTCCAAATAGTCCTGAATTGTTTTATCAACAGTGTCACAATTTCCTACAATTCTGAATCGTGTGCGAGTATGTCTGTCATTTTTAACATCAAATAGCCATTTGAGTCCGCAATTGCATTCAATTTTATTGTTTGACAAATCGACAATAATGTATCCAGGTTGATGTCTTCGAATCATAGCCTCTAATGCACATGGTACACGCTTAATCGCGATACCTTTTAGTTCAAGTCGGCGAAGTTTTGTTTGATTAACGAACGCTTTATCAGAAATGTACAAAATAGGATTATTATTCAGTTTGAGGGTCAGAAGCTCAGCAGACTCCTTTAGGTCATTGGTTTCTATTGCATGTATACTGTTGTTTGACAAATCTAAAATATTTAAATATGTTATGTCTTGAATTGCTCCCGGAATCCGAGTTATTCCAGAATGTTGAAGACTAAGGCTGGTAATTTGGGTAACAGATTTAGCCGATTTGTCACTTACGAATTTTAAGTTGTTTTCGTCCATGTTTAGTTGATCAAGTCGATCAAAACTTTGTAGAACTTCTGGGAATGTGGTGATATTGTCATCTTTGAGTGACATTTGATTGAGAAATGGTAGAAAACCTTTTATGAGAGGGATCCGAACTCCATAATCTCCTACGTTTTGGTTGTGGTCAAAATGTAAATCTTGTAGATATCGGAGTCTTGATATAGCCAATGGTACCGATCGAAGTTTGGTATTTGCTAATGTCAATCGAAGCAATGTTCCTTCAAATCCATGGAATGAGTTGGTTGGCATGATTGTAATGTCGGCAGCAGTAAGGATAAGCTCTTGTAATTTAACCAGATGTGTCAACGTTAATGGCCACTGCGAAAGCTCAGTTCCACCGATTTTTGTTCCAAAAGAAAATGATAATAACGAATCTCCAATATCACGTAAAACATCTTCGTTAAAATTATAGTGATTAATTGGATTTCCAGAAACGTCCAGTGTTTCTATGTTTGTGAATTTTGACAGAAAATTTGGGAGTCTAGTCAATTCATTGTCTTTTAAACTTAATAACCGCAAACTATTTTCCAAACCATTAAAATCGCCAGGATGAAAGCTGGAATCCGTAAGCTGACAATTTTCAAGAAGAATTTCAGTGAGCCCCCAACTATCAAATGAAGAAGCGTTAATTGATAAGTTACTGTTTCTAACTTCTAATCTTAGAAAAGCACTGCCTCCAGTCTGTGTCGCTATGTAGTCAAGATCTTCACATTTAACGATATTACCTTGGCATTGGCATTTACCTTGCATTACGCCAGGTAAAGTGCATGTTGCACGGGTAATTGACGATACTAACTGACACAGAGAAAGTGAAAGAACCTAAAAAGAGAGCATAAATGATTAGTAATAATATTAAACTAAAGAATGTGCGCAAATACCTCATGAAAATTACTCAAAATGTTTATATAAAATCATAATGAACTTTTGATACAAACTCAGATGTCCTCTTTAAACTATCAATTTTCTTCACGATAGCAGCAACTTACCAACAGTGTATTTATATTTTGTATACTCAAACAATCATGAACCTACTTTTCAGACTTTGTAAAACGTTATCAGTGTCGTATCAACAATAAATGAGCCAGACCAATAAAAGATAAATATTCAGTGTCTTCTTCACAAATAATAGACGATCTTAAGACATCGATAATAGGTGCTAGCTCCAGACCTCAATTCAACTAATTGAAAGATTACGTCTATATCATTTGACAATCAAGCACATTCCTTCCGTTTGAGGGTTTAGTATCATCCCGTCATAAAATATTTGAGAAGAACATAGTTCGTATGATGCCCACAACTGGTTTTAGAATAAATGTGTTTAAATGTATAAATGACGCTAAGGTTTCTCCCTGCTTTATTAATTGCTAATGAAACCAGAGGATTTGATTAGCAACATGGATCTTATATTTATATTTTGTGTTAGTTGCATTTTACAAAGTATTCATACGAGAACTCAATACATATACATTATTCAGTAATCCTATGTATAATCTATTATATAAGAAGAAAACAAACGGATTTTTGTCCATTATTTGTTTTTATATGGAAAAAAAAACTAGTTTTAAACGAAATGTAGAATTTATCATACAAGCATTGCTGGCCACATGGCTCGACATATATTTTCATGAAATGATGAGTAATTTATTATAGCCATTAAGTCACTTATCAAAAGGTCAAATTTTGGAACATAGAATAATCGAATATTTTAGGTAAGTGAAAAAATTTAAATATAAAAGAGATCGAGGAAAAAGCAATTGATTGAATCTTTGTTATTTAAATACTTTAGTTTTATTCAAGGCATAATTCTCATAAAACAATACATATAATCAAAGTTCTGATATTTTCCTTTGTAATTTTCTCAAAAACAGACTATCTGGATGATATAAAAGAGGGACGAAAGATACCAAAGGGACAGTCAAACTCGTAAATATAAAACAAACTGACAACACCATGGCTAAAAATGAAACATTTGTGTTTCAATTTATTTTTTTAGAACCGACAACATATTCACAAAAAAATTTCTGATAAATAAAAACAATTATAACTCACAAAACAAATAATTATAATTCAATATCTTCAATTTTTTTAGACAAAATACATGAATAAAAAAAAATGAATAAAATTATCACTTTTGGAACAAATCACACAATTTGGATTATCAGATATTTTGCAATGGTACAAATTATGATAAATTGCTATAATGTCATGCAATAATTTGCATCTTAACATTTTCATTCGATAATCTTTTAAAAAATGGAATTTAAAAGTAAGGTTCTTCTTTTTAAAATAAACAACGTTTTCAAAAGTGAAATGATTTTTCCATACATAGAATCCTACTGGAGGCTCTTTATTATATTTAATTATAATATCATATAGTTTTTGATTGAATGAAGTTTTGTCCAGATTGTAATACAATTCTTGGCAATTCATCTTTATGTCTTGTTGAAAATTAATTTAAGTATTTATTGATGTTTTATTGTTTAATTTTACTTTCCTTGATTTAGGTATAGCTTTTCGGAAAAGTACATGTCTATGCTGTCCTATTTTGTTTCTATTTTAGTTTATCTGAGCTTTTTAAGAAATTTCTCCTTTATCGTCATTTATGTCGTTATTTAAAATTATATCTTCTTCTACCCAATGTTTAAAATACAAACATTTGCCTTGATTCTTAATATATTGATTACCCCATATTACTTCTTTCCAAATATCTCTATAGTTTTCTGGGTTGTGTTTGTCTTCTCGCCTCCATTTTTAATCCAGCCTTTTAGGATTTCTAGTAAAAAGTGGGCCGTTTTTTTTTGTTTTCTAATGATTTATGAGAACTCAGATTCACATCAGATATTAGGTTTTTAACCCAAAAATCACTGAAACAGTAGGTTGGAATAATTTTTCAGTTTGTCCAAATTTCATCTGTAAGTCTTTTAACCCAATTTATTTCCAATGCTTGAATGTAAGAATCAAGATCAGTCATTTTTAACCCCGCTTCTAAATAATCTTTTCTTAGCACTGAACGTTAACTTTCTCACTACCACCCTCTCACAAAAAAAATATATTTAAACTTAGATATAGTTTCTTTAATTGAATGAATTGTCCTTGATATGGTTATATTTATGAATTTACTGTTTACAAAATTTTGAAGTTTTTGAAATACTAAGGCTTTTCTACCTCAAGCATAGATAACCTTAGCTGTATTTGGCAAAACGTTTAGAAATTTTGGTCCTCAATGCTCTTCAACTTCGTACTCTATTTGATCTTTTTAACCCCTTTTTGGATTCGAGCGTCACTGATGAGTCTTTTGTAGACGAAACGCGCGTCTGGCGTATATACTAAATTTAGTCCTGGTATCTATAATGAGTTTATTTACACAGATTTTAGTGATGCAATATATATTGTATTAGGTATAATCAGTGCTTTGATGACAGTTGCTTATTTTCCCATCATTATTTATTTTCTATTATTTTACAACTGTTTTCTATATTAAGTATTTGACATTCTTTCTTGTTAGAGACAAAAACAATACCGAGGCTTCTTACATTATATTTCCAATTAAAGTTTTCAAATTTGTCCTTGAAAAATACCTTCTATTTTGTTTCTATCGAGTTTGAGTTCAGAGAGCGATCCAAAGGTTTCAATAATATTATGTGAATGCTTAATTCCCGTTTAAGACTTTAAGAAAAGGCATTTTATCATCTGCTAATTGTGAGATTTATATTCAAGAATGATGTCCTTGTACCGATGTCTTTTGACATGACTTGGTTGGTATTTATGCATCAAGCTATCAGTTTTTCTGGTGCAGTTGGTTATTTCTGTGCGATTCGGATACAAAAGTTTTTTTTCCAAATGTTTCATTTTTTTGTGTGCCCTTGTGTTTAAATTTAATTATATGGTACCGTGTATAGAAAGTGTACACTGTACATTTTACTCTATTATGTCTGTTTAGGTTGGTCATTCAATTTTGTCAATATTACGGCATTTTGCTAAGAAATAGTAAGGAGATAAAGGGTATTACTATAGATGATACAGAGTTTGTAATTTATCAATATGCGGTTGATACATCAGTGATATTAGATGGCTCGCCAGAATCGCTCGATGTATCTCTTCGTGTTCTCCAATTGTATGCTGAAATCTCGAGACTTAAGAATAATATAGAAAAACAAGTGTAATTTGGATAGGTAGCAAAAACATAGCCAGGATCAAATTTGTGTAAAGTGGGGAGTAAATTGGGCTCCAGTATATTTGAGCTGCTTGGAATTACGTTTTCAGTCGACCTAGATAGAATGATTAATTTAAATTATAGGCCAGTTTTAGATAATATAGACAACACTTTGATTAAATGGTCAAACAGTATCTCACCCCCTTTGGAAAGATTACCATTTTAAAAACTTTGGTCATAGCTAAATTAAATCATCTGTTTCTATCTATCCCTAGTCCAGATGAGAATATGTTACGTAATTTAACAAATAAAATGTATGCTTTTATTTCGGATAATAAACCAGATAAGGTCAAGCGAGATCTTTTATGCCAAGATTATTATAAGGGTGGTTTAAAAATGCTAAATTTAAAGGCATTTATACAAGGACTCAAACTTACATGGGTAAGACGTCTATATAATTCGAATTCAAAGTGGGTGAGATTGGTCTCTATTGTGGAGCAATTAAATTTTATTGAATTAATTTATATTGGGCCTATTTAAAGGTCATCAAATAAATTTGGCAAGAGGTTTTTGATGCTTGGAAAACCCTTAATTAAAATAGAAAACCAAGATGTATTGATGAAATTCTATCGTATTCTTTATGGGAAGTAGAAAACTTTAGAATTGGTGGTTCAACAGTCTACTATAAAAAATGGGCAAATGCGGGAATTTGGACAGTGAAGATTTGTTAGATGACCAGGGCAAAGTTATGTCATTTCATAATTTCCAACAATTATATCAATTAAGGCCAACTATTTTACATTATTATGGAATAGCGCACTCGCTAAATGAGTGGTTAAACATGATCAATATTGAAGTAAAGGAGAAAAAAATTCATGCAATACTACCTTTTAACATAAGTATCTTTTTTTAATCAAAAAAAGGTTCAAAGGAAATGTACAAAATATTGAATGAAAAATATGTTACATTTGCTGCAAAAGAAAAAATGGGAGAACCATCTTAATATGACTGGTATTAACTGCAAAAAAATACACACTTCGTGTACAAAATAAAGTAAAATCACTAAGCTTAGCTGGTTCCAATATAGAATTATCCATAGAATTTTGAGAACTAATTCACTACTTTACAAGATGAAAATAAATAGTAACAACATATGTAGATTTTGTTAAGAAGGACCAGAGATTATAGAACATTTATTTTGGAGCTGACCGATTGCATGCTCTAAACATTTGGATTTTTGAAATGACAAATATTGAACTGCCTTTGAAGATTATGATTATTTTATTTGGTATGTACGAAAATGTTAAATTGAATTTTGTTAAAAATAAGATTATTCTACTTTCAAAATACTATATTTACCGAACAAAACTTCAAGAAGTTGTGCCAAATTTAAATGCTTCAAAAACTATTTAAAGGAACACTTGAATTTAGAAAAATACATTTCATTTAAAAACCTCTCTGTAGTGGAATATAACAAATACTGGAGTCCCTGGGCCCCTATCATAGAATAAATAATAAATGTTAAAATTTGATTGAAAAACCACTTAGGTATATTGCAAGAACACATAAGATTTCAATGTTATAAGATATTTATTTATGTTCAACCTAGTATTGCACCATCATACATATTCATTTGTTGTTTTATTATTTAATACTTCTTTTGTGTGAAAATACCACTCTGTATACCTTTGTTCATATGAACATGTTGTGCTAGTCTATTTGTCATAAAATTCATCATAAAAAAAAATATTACGGCACTTTGAATAACTGCGATACATATACTAGTAGGAGGTCTAAGTAGCTTTTAAACAAGGCTGAACCCCAAATTTGCATCGGATTCGTTCCGTTGTAGGGTAAAGTCAATCGTTTGATTTTGTCAGTTTTACGGTCTTCATCGTTTTGAATTTACAATATAGTTCCGTGTTTTTATACTTTTTACACAAAATAAAACATACACCAACGCTTACCTTACCTTTATTTGGCAAATCTTTTTAAGAATTTTGTGTCCTCGATGGTTGACAGTTTCATTCTTTATATAAGGTTTTTATCTTGATTTATTCGAACGTCACTAATGAGTCTTTTGCAGACATATAAGTTTATCATACAAAATTAAAATGCTGAAATCAAAGACACATATTTCTCTTTTTTTAAATTAAATAAAAATCAATACTATTTATACTCATGTCCCTGAGTCTATACTTATGTCTCTTTGTTTAGACTACACTCATATATCTTTGACTTGCTTTATATCTCTTACCACAATAAAAGTCTTCATTCTGTTTCTGAAAATACATGAACATATACCTTAATGCGTTGTTGTACATATTCTTTTCAAACAGCAGAGTTGAACTCACGTATATTAAATTTATTGTCGAGATACATAAAGCATCTTTAAAATTTAGTCCTGGTATCTATGATGAGTTAGTTTATAATATTTCCAAAACTTTTTGTAATAAGCCTCTCGATCGAATTCGTTTAATTCTTTTTTTAGAACTGATGCTATGTCGATAAACCTGACTTTAGTTTGAATATATGATTTTAACAATTGAAACATAATTTGTCGTTCGTTAGAAAAGTATTAGTTCAATAAAAAATTAACAAAAATAACAAAAATGTGATTGATGAATCTAACTGACATTTGTGAGCATGCTTTATTTTCTACTTTTTTTTTTATTAATTTTTGAAATGCTCGCATGTGTTTTATACTTTTAGCTCAGCGGATTTATTTCCGCAATTTTTTTTAAATTTTTATCGTGGACAATCAAATAGTCCATTTTTGTCTTAACTTCTAAAATTGCTTCCCTACCTTTCACAGATCTGTCCAATTTACAAAGTTGGACTTCCTGTAAGATATGCAGGGCCAATACATTTGTGCTGATAAGTATAACATTTGATAGTCTTCCCAGCACGTAGACAGGGAAACTACTTAGATAATCCGGTCAATGTAATCTGGTTTGGGCTGCATGTCTAACTTGCACAGCAGGTACAATTCACATCTGACATTTATTGTTTTTGTTTTCGTTTTCGTTTTTGATTTGATATTCATCATTTCTGCTTTTGCCCCTTATAAGTCGATCTACAATGTCAACAGAGATAAGCGCGATATATGGTTCCACCTTCATCTAGAAGAGTGTTTTATGAAACGTACTCCACAACTTGCATTGTATCTCTAAAGAGTATACTGTTGAACATTTTCTTCCCTGCTGATACATTGTTTAACATTTGAAGGTTCATATTCGCACGAAGTACAAGATGGAAACTCTTAATAACGAAAAGTAAAAATAACAGGGTTTTTCAAAAATATTTTTGAATTTGATAGAATGTTATAATAGATATAGGAAGATGTCATGTGTGTGCCAATGAGACAACTCTCCGTCCAAATATTCAATTCAAAAATGTAAACTATTAAAGGTCAATGTACGTCCTTTGAAAAATGATTTTTTGGTCGTTTTGCGTTTACCGTTCCCGATTTATTTGTACATAATTGACGGTGAAAAATTGATAATATGAAACATTTCAATTGAGAATAATATTAAAGAATTATGACAAATATAATCAAAACAACTACAGGCTCCTGACAGGCTTATACAGAATGGGGCGGGGTTGAACTAGTTAAAAGGGAGGCCAATCCATGGGACAATAGTGTAACAGAACAAAATAAGAAAAGGCAATGATAATCGGTCCTATAGTTGTAATTTCTGTGTCTTTTTGGTTTCTTTTGAAGATTTGTCTCATTGACAACCACTTCTTCATCTTTATGCCCCATTTATGTGCATTATGTTTTCTGGTCTGTGCGTTAAAGTTATGGAATTTTGGATCCTCAATGCTCTTTAACTTTGTACTTGCTTGTTACGCGTCTGGCGTACTAAATTATAATGCTGGTACCTTTGATAACTATTGATTGAGGTATTTTTGATAAAGTTGAAGTTCTATCAACTTGAAACTTAGTACACATGTTTCCGATGATATAATCTTTCTAATTTTATTGCCAAATAAGGGATTATCCCCCATTTTCACAGTCCACTGAACATAGAATATGATAGTGCAGACGGGGAATCCGTGTACTGGGGTCACATTCTTGTTATATCATCAGATCAATACACAGAAAAAAACATCACACAAAAAGTCAGAGCGGACATGATATAGTATTTATTCATCAATAAAACAAGAGCGACACAACGTACAGTTCCATCGCTTTTGGTTTATGACCTGCATTTGGTTTTTTTTATCGATTTTTTTAACATCGGTATACTACTGTTGCCTTTATTTACAGACCTGAGATTTATCTGAATGGATTTCGCCTTGAGTGTTTTTAACTGATAGTGAACAATGTGACACTGTGCAAGGTAAAACATAAGTATCGACAGATGGCAGTACCGTGGCAGTGCATTTGTGTATAAAAGTAATATTGTGTATGTGTTTATTTTAATCAAATAAATCAGTTGACCAAGTGGTGCTCTTGAGCTGTTTTCTTCTATGTGGTCTGGTTGTTGTCTCATTTCCAATTTCCGTTATCAATTTTTTTATCAATACTTATACCAAAAGAAACAATATTCAAAGCTTTTTTTAAAAAGCAATAGTAAATATTTACCAGAACAAAACTAAGAAAATACCAACCAAAACATAACATGTTACCGAAACAAATTTAACACGTAATTAATATTTTTTAAAAATCCACTTAATTGAAATATATCAAAACAAAACCAGGTGAGCGTTATCTAAGACAAGCGTAGAAACATTAACAAAATACCTGGTTGACATATATTAAAACAATACTTAAAAAAGATGAACCAAAATACTCTGAAAGAAAATGGAAATGTTTATAGGTAAAATTGTAAATCTTGGTCATTTCATAAAAGATAAGGTCAAAGATATTTTCAGAATAAGACGACATAAACGCCACCTATCTTTAAGATAGCTCAAGATAACATAGTGCAGTCTGACAGACTTCTGTTGGAATTTAAGTGAACAAGAGACAATTCCAATGGTAAGTTTATTAAAAACGTTGTGTTAATGTTTTTTTCTGTAACTTATTATTGTTGTTAATTATCAAAACTGCTTCTGATACTTGAGCTTAGTCTGTAGTAAATCTTCACAATAGTGGTCAGTAATATGAATTGTGATATTCAAAATACTTACATCAGTGCTACACATCAACAGAAAATCGGATAAAATCAATTAATTTTAGAAACAAAAAAATATTGTTAACACTCAACTTGGTTGTTTGTTGATAACTGTATACCTCTAAAAGATTCATTGTGAAGTATTAATTTGTAAATACAAACCAGTATCCTCGAGTGTGTTTTCGTTTATTTTCTTATTGAGACGGTCACAAAAAACATGGGATCTAGATTTTTTTTTATCTTATTAATATAAAAAAGGAGATTGTCAATGAGACAATTCTCCACAACAGATCAAATGACACAGAAATTAACTACTGTATGTCATCGTACGGCCTTTAATAATGAACAAAGCTCATACGTCATTGTCAGCTATAAAATGCCTCGAAATGACCTTGTGATATTTAGGACAAAATAGAAAGAAACATACGTTTTACCTGCCAAATAAGTGTTTTCAATTCATGCACAAGGATATGTTTGACTCTATCTAATTTGTTGCATATATAAATAAGATGTGTATATTCTTCACTCATATCATCACAATAAAGTGATTCACTGGTTTATTGACATTATTTAATTATATCAAACTGAGGTTACTTCTCCTTTAACTAACAGGCTTTGAGTTCCGATGCTCAGACATTATAGAGAGTATATTGTTTTGTACCTTTTATCTCGACCACAGCGTAACAATTTTTTTTTGTGTAAGATAGATAGTCCCAATCCAATGAAACTTTCTGTAAGGTCTACACAGTTCACCCAATGAATTTTCATGGTAAAACATATATACTGTTATGAAAAATTTCTATACACAACATTGCAACATTTTACGCTATTTATTTGCATTGGATTTCTATCCTTTTTAATTGATACAAGATGTGTGTATTGTCCTTCATTTTCTTTAAGCCTTACAGAGAAACTTCTTTGATCGTTCTCTGAATCATTGATATGTTATCCCTGCATTCGAACTGACATATATATGTATTTTAGTTATTGTATCTTACATTTTATGCTGAGGTGATTTTATCCTAGCGTTACAGTACTATTTCACCTAAGTTTTGGTATGGTTTTTATATATATTTCTTTTCTGTATCTAACATAATTTTTATATCATTTATTACTCGCTTTATATGAAGAATTTTAATAAGATTGCTGGAACGGAATGTGCATTTTACCTCTTTCTTTTACTTTAATTTCAGAGGTACCTACCGTTTATTCTAGTGGTGATTTGTAGTTTTGCTACCGTACACACGTGTCCAAGTTTGTGTACATGCATTGCAGATACAATATCATGCAATAACCGAGGTCTTACCGTTGTTCCCGCTTTCAGTAGTGCCGATATGTCAGGTGTCAAATTATTAGACCTAAGTCACAATAACTTTACTACGTTACCAGTGAATGCTTTTCCGAATAGTCATTTCGAAACACTCAAGCTAGACTATAATCGACTCCGGACACTACCAAATGGTACCTTTCAAGGTGTTGCTAGTGATATAAAGAACCTTGACTTAAGCAATAATGAGTTTTTAACCCTTCCAGACGCACTTGCGGCTCTAGATCACTTAATATCATTGAACGTGTCCAATAACTATCAAGGGACAAGTGATATTAACTTGCCAAACAATGTAATGAGGGCCTTAGGGGATACATTGGAAGAGTTTACATTCGGTAGTATTAAACAGAAGGATTGGCCAAGAACTCTCAACCATTTCCAGAACCTACATCGCTTAGAGATCACATCTCTCCATCCGAACTTGATTATACTTCCACCAACAGGTTTCCATGGCTTCGAAACAACTCTTGTTGAATTGTCTATTCATGATACAAACCTGCTAACTGTTCCAATTGGTATTTCAAAGTTACGCAATTTACTTACGCTGAACTACGACAACAATCGAAATACTGGTGACAGTGGAATCCTTCTACAATCATTCCCGACAAGCAGTAATTCAAAACTTTCAACATTATCGCTAAAAGGCGACTCACTCACAGTTTTTCCTCTTGTATTGAAATATCTTCAGAAATTGACCAAGTTTAGCATTGATAATAATCCTCTTGATTTCTTAAGCGAAACGTCTGTGGAGGGACTACATACTCTCCGTGAATTAACAATAAGGAATTGTTCTTTGGAGCGAATACCGGCTGCTTTGGCCACAATCGCAGCATTAGGCTCTATTGACTTCTCATTTAATGCAATAGAGACGGTAGAGAAACGTGACTTACAAGGCTTCACCAATATACAAAAGCTAACTCTTTCAAATATGCCGCTGAAATATATTTCAAGGGACTCCTTAGCGCCATTGCATAATCTACAAGTGCTTGAGCTAAATAATACTGCCCTCACAGAAGTACCACTTGCACTTAATTTCACAGATAGTCTTGCGAACGTTAGCATTGGACATAACCGTATTGACTGTATGTGTGAAAATATGGTCTGGCTATTCCACAAGGCAGTCGAGTGTAACCCAACTGGAGTCCATGGGTTTCAGGTCATCGGTACATGTGATACAATTCATGCCACTATTGAAGAATATTTGACGAATTTTGTAAAGAGATGCCCGGGCTACAAAGAAATTTGTAATATAATGCCGTATGGCTAAAACCATGCTATATGGTTACTATCTGACCCGTTCTTTTATATTAAAATCAAAACTGAAATAAACTTTTCTCGTATAAATATTAACACAATTGAATTGTTTGTGATTATCATTCTCTTGTATTTTTATACTTATGTTTTAGTAATCTTCACCAATCATTTAATAAAATACAATGCATACATAAAGAATTTCAACAATGGTTATGACTGACAATATGTATGACCAAGTAAATTTAACTTCAATCAACATTATTTTACCACTCCAATCTATTGCACTTTAGGCAACAGTAGTTTACCTCATACATTAATTTAACTTTAGGCAACAGCAGTTCACCTCTAAACTCTTGAATTTGAGGCAAATATTAGTTACCCCATGAATCTCTGACACTTCAGGCAATAGTATACGTAGTCTACCTCACAAATATATCTAACTTTAGGCAACAGAAGTTTACCTCATTTAACTTTTGGTCTTTAAGCAACAATGGATAATATTTTATAGATCAACCAAACACTACGCAACAGCAATTCACATCCTAGATCTATTGCATTTTAGGCGAATAGTATTTTTACTCATAAACCCATAACACAGACAACAGTAGATTAACTCAATGGCGCAGTTAAAAATTATCTCTCTTAAAATTGTCCCCGTTCTTTTTTACATGTAACTATATATTCAAAAGTACAAGTCATTAGCTGACATGACCTGTTACTAACAGTTCATTATCTTATTTAATCAGGTGTTTACAAGCATCTAAGCAGCAAATGATTCACTCGTTAAATAAAATCAAAAACCTTGATAATATGTTTGAAACAAAATAATATGCAAAGTTATTTGAATGGTTATCAAGCATAAACAATATGTTTTTGTAAGCTTGGAAAATAAGATTAAATGCATGTTTAGTTTTGAAAACATAGTCTGAGAACACATGTCACATTGTTCGTGGTCCATCTTATTCATAGTTGGTTGTTGATTGATGCCATTATCTGGAAGAATCATAAGACAATAGTGTTTTCAAGGTAACTATTCAATTGCAAGATTTCACAAAATATTCTACACTGCATTACATACACATGAATATAAAATTGAGAATCGAAATGGGAAATGTGTCAAAGAGACAACAACTCGATCAAAGAGAAGAAGTATATGCATTTGTTAATGTACAAATTGGAATTAATTAGTACCTATAACCCTCCTCGTTTACACATGTATTGAAATTGTATCTGGTGTATTGCATTCGAATTATTACCTATATTGACAAAAATCCAGTTTGCTTAAATGATTCTTGATGTAAAAAAAAATGAAATATGATATTAATAATAGATCATCTGCATTCCTTCAAGGTAATGCTTATAAGAGTTTACGTTGTGGTTATGGTTAGAGTAATTATTCAACTTGTTCTTAACACATTATTGTGTGAGTGTGACAGGTTGCAAATATTCATAGAATAAATAAACTAAGACAATCATTGGACTCAACAACAATACAGTATCTCAGGAAAGCCTTCCGTTGATTCGGCCATCAGAAGTAATCGAATCTCGCTAAAATTATTGCAACAGGTTTTTAAATTAAACATGCTTGAAGGGTCAAATGCAGGTTAAAATTTACTACAATGGAGATGATATCCCTGAACTTAACTCATCTTCGATTGTCAGGTGGTCATTTAGAATTGGTGTTTGAATTGGTACTTTTGTCCTTAACCTGTGGTATTTAGGGTTCATAGCAAAGACGGATTCAGAGAAATACATCTCATCAATTCTGTAACATGCAATAAGTACATTTGTACAATGATGCCCGATTTGATTAGCGCATGCATACTTACAACTTCTCGTCCAATCAAATTGCTTGAATTTGCCTTCTTATTTTCATAGTACATACTTTTTCCGTGTACTAAGTAACTACGCATGAATGACCACAAGGGTAAGATTTCATTGCATCGTAATCAAGATATTGAAATACTACTGCTCCTGGCTATTTTGAAATAAATTCTGTGTTCCAAATTTAACTAAATATTTTGTAATTAGTTTTCAAACAGATTTTTAACATCCTGCTAATCAATCTTTTGATCTTAATTTTGTTTTGACATTCATTTAAATAAAGAGTAATAATTATGGTGCTTTATACCTTGATTAAAGTACAACTCAATCTAAAATTTGTAATCCTTTATCTTCCATGCAATTACTTTGTACACAAAAAGAGTCAACCATGTATCTTTTGAGGGAAAATTATTAATAAAGCAATTTGATATATTTAGTCATAAATTGGTCGATAATTGGTTGCCTAATGTCCAGTGACAAATATTTCATGCATATAAACTATCCACTAGACTACCTATGGGTACATACCAGGGGCAGATCCAGCCATTTTTAAAAGATGTTTCAACCAAAGATGTGGGAGGGGGATCCAACTGTTTGTACTCATTCAAAAGCATTTTCAAGATAGTTTTAGTTTTTATGTGAAATTAAAAAAATGTTTTCAAAAATGTAAAGCTTTCACTGCAATTTAAGAATTGTCTGCTCTTGGTCAATTCATTTTGTCATCTTACCATGTAAATAGGAACATGTTTAGTAAAACAACGCTTCGTTTATATCAATAAACATACTTACACCAGCAGCTACCTTCTTTACATTCTAAAGTCAAGGGCCTTTTGAAATCCCATTTTTACAATGATATTATAGTGAGTAGATTTACAAAACTACGTAAATGAGCTACATCCAGTCAGCCAAAACATATCAATAGACTAGTTACAGGATTACTCAAGTTGTAAATATGTGCTAAATTGGATATTGTATAGAAAGGTATATACTATGAAAATAAGAGCTTGGGCAAAGCCCCGCGCTCTAATTTTCATAGTAAAAACCTTTCTATGCAATAACCGAGACTTAGAATCATTTTCAAAACAGTGTGGCTGTGGCTATTGATTGACGACCTAAATTATCCCATTGACTGGAACAGATTAGGTGAACGTTTGTCTGTAACAACAACTGCTCACTACTTACTTACTATAGAATTTAAATCGTAGGGTCATCAAAGGTTCTTAAAACCTTTAATGATAAAATTATTCGAAAAATTAATCAGGGACAACCTTTATGTTTTGATTTATATTATTGATATAAATCAAAACATCGTGTTATTCCTGATTATTTTTTCGAATTACTTTATTTAGGTGTTGAGACCCTTCGGTGACCCCACAGTTAAAGTTCCTTTAACACATATCCAATGTTCCAGTCAATGGGATAATTTAGGTCGTGAGCAGTGGTTGTTACAGAAAAACGTTCACCTTATCTGTTCCAGTAAATGAGATAATTTAGGTCGTCAATCAATGACCACAGCCACACTGTTTTAAATATGATTCTATTGTAATCCTGGAAGTTCATGTTATTTGTCATTAATTTTGCTGTCTTACTTATCCATAACGAAACAACCCCAGTACGATATACAATCATATTAGGTACAGTTTGGAAAGTTCAAAAATCGTATGTACTGGAAACTTAGCACAATTACAAATTAACCTGATACAAATATTGACATCCAGAGCTATTCTGCCAGTTGTTAGTGTATATCTTGTTTATGACAGAAAGATTCGTGATCACAATTGTCTTTTCAATTTAAAATATATTTCTTTACTTGAATGGAACTAACTTGATAAAAATATTTTCTTTCAAATTGAATTATGTTATGATTCCTTTCTTTCCTTTCTTGGGTTTAATTGTTGGTTCTACGTCCTCATATTCTTCGCCTGATGCTATTTTTTCATCTTCAAGTTTTAGATATAAGTGTGTTCTACTTGGATGATCCAGCGGTTCTTCGTAGCCTAGCACTTCCAGTTCTTGGACATTCTGATAAGCGTCCGTATTTTCACTGTTATCCCTGCTGTTTATTACGCGTTGTTTTTTATTTATATCTTCATATTCCTTGTGTCTTTCATTACTGTATAAACTGCCAGTATGGACACCTGTTTGTTCGTCCTCCATAGCCACATATTCCATTTGAGGTTCCACGTTTTTATCGTTATTCATATTGCTATGGCCTTCCATTGGCATGTACTCTGCTACAGGTGTATTGTCTATCACTGTATCCGCCTCGTTTTGATAAATTGTACATGTATTTAATGATTTCTCCTCATCTTTATTACAAATGGTTTGCTCAGTGTGCTCATAATGGTTTGGCTTTGATTTCCGTCCAGTTTTGAAAACACCTTTGTTGGTGCTATTCACTTCTTCACTTTTAAGAGCTTCGTGAGATGGAACGGGATCAAATTTTCGTCTATGAAATCTGAAATGATTTTGGTAATATACATGTTAGTTATTTCGCTCCGATCTTGTACCCTTAAACTGTATATTTTTATTCTGAAAAATAAAACTGTTTTATTGTTATAATATCAGTTTTCAATTAAAAAAAAAGAAAAAAAGAAAAAAAGTCTTTTGTCTTTTTTTAACTGATCCCGGCAATGGTCTTCTCGGTTGAATTGTTTCCCATATTTCCAAGTCGGGGCCTTTTATTGGTGACTACGCGTTATGGATTTTGATCATAATTTAAAGTCAAACAGTGAGGTGGAGTTTCTGTGTGATGAACCAATTGGTGAAAATATGAAGCAAAACTCCTTATTCTTATCTAAAAAAAAAATTATTACAACTTGACGAATCATATTTTATATGTTTTCATAAATCCTACCATTACTTTTATCCTATGCATGTGTATACCTTTTGTAGATGATTATTGTCACGGTAACTATAATAACCATGAAAACCGTAATACTTCCTGCCACTGCTGCTACTAATGTAACTAAAAATGTAATAAAAGTAAGTTACAATTAACCTTCTAATAATGGATGAATTTACAATTAACCTTCTAAAAGTGGATGAAGTTACAATTAACCTTCTTATAGTGGATGAAGTTACAATTTACCTTCTTTCTAAAAGAGGATGTAATTTCATTGACATAGAGAAAATCAAAATATTAATCACATATAAATCAAGTTTAAGATATTTATGGAAATAATAGAATTGACACATACGTTTGTACTAACTCTATAGCCGACAATACGTTATTTCTCATTAATGAAGGCCGTACGGTTGCTTAACTTAGGTCTACTTCATTCAACCTTGGTGACAGTTGTCGTTTTGATATTTTGATAGAGCATAAGATACCTATCATGTGTAAATACAATCACGAAATTCGTTTTTAGTTTTATGCAATTGACGAAAGTTTTCCATCGTTTTTGTGTGTTCCACAACACCGCGATATATTCCGATGTATGATGTCATTGTTTCATTTTTTGTGAGAAAAAAATTGCTGACATTGTCAGTCAAAATTGATTTCGTACGTGTACCATGCAGTACAACTTTTTTAACATGTTCATTTGTTTACGTCGAGGACTACATACACTCCTTTTTCACCTGCTCATCCGTCAGGCATACTAAATAGAAAGCGTAATTTAGCTGATTATTTTGTTTGTCCGTTACGTTGTACTTACTGTTTATTGCGTCTTTATGATTGTTGTCTGTGAAGAATAGTAAAAATAATAGAATTATATACAACCAAAGATTATTAAGATTTTTTTTGTGAAATTGATATTTATCTGCTTATTCACAACTTTTAATGAGCTATATTGTCCTGACGTGTATAGTGGACTGTGTGATGCCCTTTAGAGACAGTTATAATTGTTGTTATGTGGTTATCTCATAAACGCAATACGTTTTATTTTTTTTTAAATTCACAAGCATCTGTTTATAAATTTACCTTTGGCTTTTCGAATTTTGCCATTTCATAAATTCCTTATCTGGATGACTTTTTATATCATTTACAAGGACAATGTGGTTAGGGAACAAGGATAAAAAATATCATTACCCATAATCTCCAACAGGGACATTTCCAGGAATACACGGAAACATAGTTAATCCAATAATGTGCCAAAATCAAACGCCTATATCACTGGCAAACTTAAAATGAAAAACTAATAAACAAATGAGTGTCCTGATTTTATACCGATTTTCCTTTGAAAGTGATTGGTTGATTTCTTACTTGCGTAATATTCATTTCATTTCAGATGGTTGAAAATATATATATGGGCTTACACTTCTATATTAATCAGCTTTAGAAATATAGGTGGCAGTGAATGCTGTGAAATAAATTGTGTTGCATAATAACTGGTTTAATTATCAATTCTTCTAGTCAATTAAGATGTATTCAAATTTTTTAATTGATTCTATGTACCTGTTCCGATCAACATCATACTCACCCGTCTGAGATGCTACTTTATAACACTGAATTGACTGCAAGCAAACTCTCTGAACAAAACTGAATTTACCGCAGTAGAAAAGTTTGAAAATTGCCTGAAAAGCTGAACAAGAATGCATAATCCATTGTTCAAACTTTTCAGATCATGAACAAATCTAAATGAATGTTACAGACTAAAGAAAATTTATTTGTGTATATGGAAAGTACACATACCGTCTTGAACAATACTGTACATTGAAACAAATGTTGTATTTTGACCTCCGCATGTTTCATTTCCATTTCCTGGACAGGGAGAATTACAGAATGTTCCGTTGATTTCAATATGTGCTGGTTCTTTACTGCAGCTGCACTTGGCGACAGTATGTGAGTCCATCACACCTCCATCCACCTGACCCTTCAAATCAATAAATTTAAACAAATACATTGAGGGCTCTCTTTCTTTCTGTCACATTTCTAGTATATAACTTGAATTAATAATAAATCAAATAATAGACTGCCTTTAAACTACTTCCTATACATATCATATTTTGTAACTTGGCCCTTGCTATTCTGATTTGATGCATTTCATGTAAAATTATCAGAAAGAAACAATTAAATGTACTTTACTCAAATGTAGTATCATAATGTCCGATTGTAGTTCGTATGGTGACCAGTATGGTGACCAATACTTTTTTACGTCTATGTCCTTTAGTTTCGGATGAAAACTTGTCTCTTTGGCAGTAATACCACATCTTCTGATTTCTAAACTAACTATAATTACTGCTTACAATAGATAACTTGGAAATGAAAACTTCCAAATTTTGAACTTCTTTTTTCTTTGTAGCAACACTCAAACAGCGCCTGCATGCAAAGTATATATCTCCAAGGAATCGATAACCTTATTTGTATTAAGCAAAATATTTCGGAATTTTAGGTCCTCAATGCTCTGCGGCCTTTTAATTCTTTTTTTTTATTCGAGCGTTACTGAAAGCTAGTTCAAAGACAACTAATATAAAAGCCATGCATCTGAATAATATCAATCATTACACATCCAACTTCTATTGGATTAAGTATAAAGACGTAATAAAATATCAGAAAAATATGATCTCTGTAAAATTAAGAAATAATTTATGGGGGCTTGAATATATCGTTATTTTACCACGGGTTGGCCCTTTATGACAAATATTTTACCCTGAGCGATAAAATCTAGATATATTCAAGCCCCCATGAATTATTTCGATTCCAATAGGACAAATACGGCATTTTTTTTTATTCGAAGCGCTCTAGGCGGAGGCCATTATTTGCCGTTACCATAAATTAACGCACTTTTAGATTGGCGTAAAAGAACGGAACAAACAGAATAAGTGACATGCTCAAACTATTCACAAAACGTATTTAGATAGATTTGGATTAATTTTAATGATAACTTACTTGTATGTCTTCTATGTATATAAAAAATGGGCTTATACCACATTTTAGCAACGTTTGTTTACGTTTCCTTGTTGTGATGATTTTCGGTATCAAAAGCGTGTATTTTCCCGTAAAATGCTTAAATTATAACGTCATCATTCAATGACGTCGGGTATTTCATTCTTTAATAAACATATGACGTGGGAGTACGATCGGAACAGCCAATGCAATATATTCATATTTTACCACGGGTGTGTACTCAAAGCGTTTGAAAGACGTCATGTTAGAATGCCAAATAAAGCCTGGTATATATGTTATGGATTTTTGATATTTGACTTTATAGTCTGTTAATAAACATCGTATGTTGACCTCAAAATTATGTCGATTTTATTTTTTCTGTCTCTTTTACGTATACCTACATGTACATTTATTGATTAATATCTAGATCTATATGGGTGTGGCTGTGATCGTGAGAGACATATACATAGAACGAAGAGTGAGAACAAACTAAAATAAAATAACCTACCGACGTTGCAGCCCAGGTATAATGTTGTTCATCACAAAATTTAGAACACATTTCAATCGACATATAAGTACTCGTAAAGGACATATTAGAATCAAAACCAGTAAAGCATCCATGAAATAGAGACAGCGAACCTGTAGAAACAAAACAAAAAAAAACATTTTGCAACCATCTTTTAATTGTTTAGTATTTGGAACAGACATATCATTTTCATAAGGGGTTTTGCTAAAAAAAAAAAATGGGAGGTCGAGAGTAGCATTTTTTGGGAATTAGAATGTTGAGATTTTCCCAGTTATTATCATAATGGCATTGCATTTGCGTAAAATTGTAAAAAGACACAACATAGAAAACTAAAGACTAAGCAACACGAACCCACAAAAAAATTAGGGTGATCCAGGTGCACCTCGATTTATATCCCTGAAGTTTTTAGATTTATCTTTTTTTTCTGGATATTTAATATGCTTTACATCAGGAAGTTTGAAGGTTACATATATCCATTTAAAAATATAACAATCAGTTTGTTCAGCTCTAGTTGAAAGAAAAATGTCATTCAAATCCGTGAAATAGGTCATACATGTAGCATTTATAATAAATAGTCTATATTTTTGGATTGAAATTTTCCCTACTATCATGCATAGTCTGACATAAAGTCAAACTTTATTTTTATACCGTAGTCCGAGTTTTTACATTTGACAGACTGAAGAAAACAATTTGAAGGGGAATCGTCTTTCTCTTTACTCAATTTTCAAAGTTTGAAAATTCAAACAAATTCAGTAGAAATAGGACTTGAAGTTCGCTTGACATTTCACAACTTATTTGTAAAGAAGGCTGATTGATTGACTTTTGCATTACAGTGAACAATATTTTTAGAATATGTGGGACGAGAAAAATGAAAATTAAAGTTGCTTCTAAGTGAATTGACCAGGATAAAAGGTGGAGATAAGACTACCACAGGAAAATGAAGACATGGACTGGAATTGCTCTTGCAACTTGGCACCCATGTAGACCTATCAAAGAGCGGTTGCAACAGTATCTTAATGTGCAGAGACCGTGGCATTCACAATACACGAGCCATTGCATTTCATATTCTGACAAGACGTGGCTTCGTATTTATACATCCTGTACAACCAAGACGTCTCTCTTTTGACAGTTTTATTCCCAGATGAGAGTATCCATAATATCTATACCTAACCAAGCCTTTTTCATTTTAAAGGAAATGTGGCGGCGGCTACAGTAATTAGGAACATTACGTAGTCTACTTTTTTATTCTTTCTTTTAAACTGACAGTGATAACAATAACCCTAAATACAATACTATACTCACATTTAGACTGTCCCGTATAAAAAAATAATAATATCAAAGCAACAACATAACCATTCCTTTCCATAATTATCACAATCGAGTTTTGTCAGTTTAAAGTCGTCAAAACACACCAATATCGTGTTCCTTTTGGAGTGTTTTAAAAATAACCTATTCACAAAAAAATTGATATATTTATTTTATTGCGATGTCACCTATTGCGTGTGTTGTGTATAAAAGGTAAATTGGTAAAACGCTAACGATACTGGTATGGTATCCGGTCAATTTAAGAAAGTTTTGGAGGATGGAAGGTTTTATTAATTAATGATATATTCTCGTTTGTTCATTATAAAAGATATATAATGTATATGTTGTCAAAACTACTACGGATTCTCTAGACTCTGGGTGTGTCTCCCTATGGTCAGGTAATTATTGCAGATCTTTATAAAGTCCATTTAACCATACAATTTAAAAAAAAAAAAATGAATTTATGTATAAAGAAAAAACGCGTCAAATGAATTGTGTAAGTTTAACGTTTCTGATATATAAAGTATGTGACCTTTCTAATAGATAATATAGATTAGTATGTCAATGATGTTTGGTTTTCGTTTGACCAAAAGGTCAATAACACTATGTACAAAAGTACGTTGACAGTAGACTACGATGTCATATTCGGTTTTGTGTTAGTGTCAATATTCCTCATATGTGTACACTACTTTATTTGTAGTTATTGTTAGAGTGTCATTACTCCTCATTTGTGTAGACTACTTCGTTTGTAGTTTCTTTTAAAGTGTCAATATTCCTCAAATACATGCACCACTTTATTTGTAGTTTCTGTTAGAGTGTCAATATTCCTCATTTGTGTGCACTAAATAAAGGCAACAGTAGTATACCGCTGTTCGAAATTCATAAATCGATAGAGAAAAAACTAACCCGGGTAACAAACTCAAACTGAGGGAAACGCAGCAAATTTAACGTCGCTGGGCTTCACATAACATTTTTTGTCGAAATTTTTTTTGTCAAAATACATACTTCCAAAATGTCGTATGTGAATTTTCTAAATTTTTAAAAATTGCAGTGAAATAAAAACTTTGACATTTCTGGATTAGTCCAAAACTTAATTATTTTCACAGTAATAAAGAAATGTATATGTGTTAGATTCCAAAAGCCATTATACATTTTCATACAACATTTCGGAACCAAACTTTACAAACAACTGACATTGGAAATTGTGTTACATGTCTTATTTCAAATGTTTAATTTGGTCTAATTGTATGCTTCTTTGGAATATCAGAGATGTCCTCCAGCCAAGACTATTTGTGTCAAAAAGTATTTTTAGCCAAAAAAAAGTCATATATGACATTTTGGAAGCCCAGTGACGATAAGAAAACTACGACACAACAGAAACACACCACCAAAATGTTACACACACAGAAACGAACTATAATGTAACAATGGCCATTTTCCTGACTTGGTACAGGTCATTTTTATGAAAAAATGGTGGGTTGAACCTGGTTGTGTGGCAAGCCGAACCTCCCGCTCTAATGGCAATGTTAGTTATAACATTAAATTGACAAGGGCTACAAAAAATAAATGGGAGAAAATATTTATTTGTAGTTTCTGATTAAGCAACAGAATCATCATCTTTGCAATCTAACTGTTGATGAAGCTGATTTAAATTATCACAGGAATGCTGTCTCTTTTCTGTGATGTCGTTAACCGATACGGCTTTGTATTGATCTGATGAGTTAAGCCTTTTCCAAATGATTTTTATAGTTTGTTCTCATTGTGTGCTATGTCAACTTTGAGCATAGGAGGATTGAAAATGTTTAACCACGACAAATTGTATATTGGCCTGTCCTAAACCATGAGCCTGTAGTTCAGTGGTTGGTGTCGGTTCATGTCAGTCATGTTTAATTTTCGCGAATTGTTTTGTTATAAAACCGGCCGTAAGTCTTCTCAGTTGCATTGCTTAGAATTAGCATGTCGGGGTCTTTTATAATCGATTATACGGAATGTTGTGTTTTTTTTTATTCTAGAAAGTCGTACGATTGCCTATAACTGCTTACATGCATCCACTTAATTTGAATATGAGTAAAATTGAGACATTGCTTCGAACAAATAAAAATGTGTGAAAAGTAAATTATTAGTCAAAGAACTTATCATATGATCAACCCGAAAAGCAGGCTATAATTATTATAAAGGGCCCAAAAATGACTGGTGTAAAACAATTCAACCAGGACAACCAACGGTCTAATTGATATAAAAACGAAAAGCACTTATCAACCACATCAACAAACGACAAACACTGAACAAGAGGTGCAACCAAATGAAGCGGGGTTAAACGTTCACCATAACTTGAAATAGTTTTGTAACCTTAAAACATAGAAAGACACATGCCCTAAATTACTGATAGTTTCCATTTGAGCATTTTTACTTTTTCTTGTATAGCCACAATCGTGTCTTAATTACGGCTAAGATTTCATCGACCCAATTTTATTGACATTTGATCACTCATCTTTGACTTCATGCAGGAATGTTAATGCCAGACCAAACGCTGAAAATGAAAGTTTCTGAAGAGATATATGTTCGTTGACGTGCGGTGTCTATGTAGTGATGACGCAGAGGTTAAAGACAGGAACATATTAAGAGATTCAGCCGTTGTCATTTTATTTTATTTTTAAAATGTATACCTCCACGAGAAAGGTCTAGCATAGAAAGCCTTCGAATGACCAGAAACATGATTGACGTTTGTTACATTTCTAAATGGAGTTATTGAAAAGTTGTGTACATATTGTGTGTTTCATAGTGGAATGCAGGAACTTTGATGTGTATTTTAATTTGAATGGAGAGCGGAGTTTAGTATTGAAAGCACACACATACTCCGAAATAGTTATTCCTCTTGGATGTTTAGTACCAATAGTCTTGATTTATTGTTCGATTCAGCGACCGAGACCTTTGCTAACGGTTGTTTGGATAAATACTGTCAGTATGTAAGTTGAATTGATTCTTTTAAATAAAATACATCCAAGGCAAAGTATCACAAAATATTTTTTTTATCATTTTCTTTCACTTTTCGCCATAACTAGCAGTTATCTTAAATAAAGTAACACATTCATTATAAACCAATCAATCCCGTTAGTGTTATACACATGGACAATGAATTAACATAATGAATTATTTTTGTTGTTTGTTTTATCTGTACACTAGTCAAGTATGTTTAATTCGTCCTTTGACTTTTCTGTTCATTTGTACCGTCTCTTTTTCTTTCTGTATGTTTGTCCCGTTTCTTATTCTTTCTGTTTGTTTGTAACGTTTCTTGTTCTTTCTGTACATTTGTCCCGTTTCTTGTTCTTTCTGTACATTTGTGCCGTTTCTTGTTCTTTCTGTTCATTTGTGCCGTTTCTTGTTCTTTCAGTACATTTGTCTCGTTTCTTGTCCTTTCTGTATGTTTGTCTAGTGGTTTTTGATTTGTCGGTTTATGACTCCTTGTCAACATAATAGGATAGCTCTATTTTTATCCACTGTTTAACACACTTCTAAATGATTTGTCTATCGTTATGATTGATATTTTTAAGGGAATGAATTTGATTTTGGTTCAATATAGATATTCACAAGAATTGCATTTGGCAAATAATCGTATGCAAACCAATATCATGATGCTTACTTCTGGTCTTTTTCAATGTTTACTGTGACATCATAAATTCATATTCTTCTTCCGTCTTTTCAAGAACTTGTGTATCACTTTTGATGGTATCTTTCTCCGAGTTAGCATTAAGCTTTGAATAAAGATGTGGTTCGCTTTCTGTTCTCATGGGGATTTCATATTCTTGAGAGTTTTGTTCGTCAATGTTGTAATACAGCTCAACATTGTCATTTGACTTCTGATTTAAATTTCTTTCGACTTTATTAGAGTTTTCAATAATATTTATATATTGCTGGTTAATTTCGTTCCTGTTTGTATTTCTGGCAGGTCTATCCCTTAAGGTTTCCTCCACGGTTTCATATTTGACGTCGTCTTCGTCATCAGTTTCAGTCTTCATCTCTGATTCATCAGTACATTTGTTGATCGACTGATTAGTTTCACTTTTGTTCTGATATCCAACAGTCTCATAAGGTTCCCTTTCGCTTATATTACTATTACTGTGATCAGTATCGACATAATAATTAAGCTTTCCTTTATTATCTGATTTCATGTTACGTGACTTCATTTCATTGTTTTTGTTTAATATCAAACTCTTACATTTAATGTTAGATGCTGTAGAACATGTTTGATATCTGAAAGAAAGTGAGAAAATGAAGAAACAGCAGTGACTGAAAATGAATAAGGTACTGAAACAGAACGTTCACCCTTATTCATGTATCTTTTTTAGTTTCTTCCTCTATTTCTTTCTAAATTTGCATAATCCAGCCCAGAAATATTGAAATAGAAGATGGTTTACATGTGTTTGATTTTGATTTCATTTTGATTTTATATTATGATATTGTAATGCACTATTATATGTCATATAAACAGAAGATTTGACTAGGCGTTCAAAAAAGGTTTAATCCCCTATTTGTTCTAAATGTCCTGTATCCAGTCAAGAATATGACAGTAGTTATCAAATAGTCCGTTTCTAAGTATATTAGCATTTTCTTTTGTTGCAGTTTAGTGCTTCTGATATTCAGTTGTAACCCGGTTTTGTTTTCCCTTAAACGATTTATAACTTATGAAGAGCGGTATACTAGTTTGAAAGTTTTCTAATATTTTGTTGATATTCTTTAAAAATGAGGGGAAATATTGCCGTTTTTTGTTTATATATATGTTATATATTATACAATTTTGTAAATTTCCAGTAACAAATAACCCAGGTTTCGTTGACCACCCTGCACTGTGACAGCGACCTAGACAGTGTTCGAGTGATAAATTATTAATTTCTAACTATTTTCTATCATGTTTCTTACCTTCTGCAAATAATCAAAATAACAACGGCTACCACCATGACACAAATAACTGCAAAGATTGCTCCTACCACTATACCAATAGTATTGCCTGAAGTAAATACGATTACTTCAAATATTAAGAAACAACATACACGGCTTCTTTCGCATCAGTATTTAGACTTATACCTCGAATTTGACATACACAGTCATCTCAGTACGAGATTCTATGACATACGAGATGATTTTTATTTTGAAATTATCGACTTCCCCATATTAGTAGCACTATACTAACTTCACCTACACATGAGATATACATTTTCAAGCTTATTCGGTGTTCAGGTTGCTGCAGATACTTCTCCGACTTTGTTAAACGTCATTTTATAAAATTTACTGTTTGCAAAAGTATAAATTATTCTAAATAATGCACGACTTTTTTTTAACTTTGGTCCTCGGTGCTGTTCAACTTTGTACTTGTTTTGGCTTTCAAACTTTTTTATTTGGGCGTCTCTTATATTTGAATGTGAATTCACATTACTATAAGACGTGTCACGTTACTTTTCTATCCCAAGTTCATGTATTTAGTTTTGATGTTATATTTTTTTTCACATCGGATTTTGTCTAATGCTTATTTCGTTTCTGTGTATGTGACATTTTAAAGTTGTGTCGTTGTTCTCCTCTTATATTTAATGCGTTTCCCTGAGTTTTAGTTTTTACCCGGATTTGTTGGGGGTCTTTTTTTTATCGATTTATGGGTTTCGAACAGCGATGTACTACTGTAGCCTTTATTTGTACAATTGACCAAAAATATGCCATTTCTATTTAAAAAAAAGCGTAGATGGAAATCCGAAAAACAAGATTCGGTAAATGCCTGTTGTTTCCTTGGTTGATAAATTTCATAAAAAGTTTTATTTTATCAGTTTTTATGAACTTTACCCTGTTTAAATGTACCTTGGAATTCGATATTTTGAAAAATTGTTTTTTCTACAATATGTATTATGACATCGTCCAAAGTGCTATGACTTATAACTTTATTTTATTGTTTTCCGTGCATACTTATAAACAGGATATTATCATTAAAAATCACTTACGATTATTATGTCCTGTGTTCTTGTAACCTATAAAACATAATTATTAGAATGGTTATTTTTCCCTATAAAAACTATATTCTTCTCTTCACACTACACAAAAGAGAAATTTTCTACAATAATCTTTGATATGAAAACCAAATCAGCTCCCAACAAAACATAAGTTGCTATAAAGCAAATGATGTCACTAATATGTATACTTTAATGCTTGAAAATTTCGTAAAAAGGGAAAAAAATAAGACAATAAATAAAAAGATGACATCTTTATGCTATCAACGACAGAGCTTCACTTCTACTAATTACTCTCAACCAAAAGTTGAACTGTTTGGGTATATGCTTTTGATTTGTGTCAAATAATGCAGTTTCCCTGTGGTGTGTTGTTTACAAGATAGACAGAAAAAAGGTTTATCTATATATTCAAAGAGTAGTTTGAAATACTCAAAATGATTTTCAACCGGCGTCGTATCTGCTGATCCCTTAACACACGAATAAACTTTAAAACACGTAGTCAGCTGCTTCCAACGTCATTTGACATTATCTATGACAATAAATATTGTACATACCACCCATAGCTATACCATAAACAGAGAAAATTGTTTGGTTGTAGCCACCGCATGTTTCATCTGGACTTTTTGGACATGGAAAACTGCATAAACTTTCTTTCACTTTATTCCTAAGAGTTTCATTACTACAACTACAAATGCTATATGCCTCATAAGCATTTGTCAGAAAAGTGCGCCAGTTATCTTGATCTAAATTTAAGAAAAAAAATATTACTAATATGTTATGAAGTTATATGAATGTTGAGGTTAAAGGTTTCAACCTAGATTTTAAGGAGAACAAAACATAAAATAGAATTATATTGAAGACGTTTGATTATACCAGCTATACAAATGATCATACTGAAGTAATGTATGAATTTATACAATTTAAAAAGAAAAAAATTCATATCAAAGATTCTCATACAATTACATGGCACAGACAACATTTATCTTTCTACAAATCATGAATATTTTTATGATGCAGTGGTTATATCATGTGATTGACAAACTTAATACCTTTCCGGTCTTAAACTGTTTCAAACGTGTCATCAATCAACTTATTGGTAAATGTAAACTTACAGATAACGCAGCTAGGCTATAGTGACCTATTTTACAATATTCTATACAAATGGAACTGGACATAAATGTTTTATTCACAAACGAAAAAATTTCTTCAAAACTCATGTAACATCCATAGTACTCAAAATTTGATCCTGTTCAAAAGAAATATAAAAAGCATAAATGAATACTGTTCCATTTAGAGGAATTTTATACTACACTTTCTTTTTCGCTGTTCCCGATAATTTAGTTAATAGCAAAGTAATATTTGTATAAGTCGTTAAATTTTAAGTACCGATTCGCGTTTGAACAGTTAGCAATGAGTCACATGTTTTATTATTTTGGTACTTTTTCCATCAATTTAACAATTGACAATGTTTATGGTGTTGCAATCCGACTACCAGAACACTCAATTCAAATTTGATTTATGGAAAAGTTGGCATCGTTATTTGTTATCCAGACTTTTAATTTGATTCGGGACTTGACATTTTGAATTTTTCCTCGGAGTTCAGTTTTTTTTATTTTATGTTTTCAATAACAAATAATCTGTTTTATTTGTATTAATTTTTAAAGTTTCTGGACTCGTACTGCATGTAGTAAGCAATACACAAAGCGTGTCTAGCACGTTTTGGCATGTTTTATCGTCTTTAACGTTAGTTGTTCTACCACGGAAAGTTGTGTGATACTGGTTGACCGACTCAAGGCCATCATAAACAAGGTGAATGCATATGACTACAAAACATATAATTTATAAGTTATCCTAAGAATAATAGCATAGCACGCAAATGTTTAAATTAATTGTTGTCTAATACGTTGAACCGGACACAAAATAAATAAAATAAGATAAAAAATTGAAAAGGCGACACCAAGTCGTGAATTTCATGGGATCAACGAGAAAGTAGCAAAAACCTGAATATTTAGACTGGAGGAAGAGTTATGTATTTCTATGATCCATCAATGATAAGCCTATTCTTTTAATTTAAAATATAATCTGAGAAGTACATTTTTAAAGTAGTGTAAATTTATCCAAGCTTACCTTGTACGAAAATTACACAACATAAGTAGAACGTACACAACTTGAAGATGAAAGTCATCTTTCTCAAATTTGTAAAATTTATCCGTTGTACTTTACATTAGTCAGTTGTACACACAAATTTGTATTATTATTTAATTGGAAAACAAACGATTATAGTACATTACACTTGTTTATGTCTAAAATAATCGTACGCATAAAAAACACACTTCAAAAACTTAAACGTTGATCGTTAATATATGTCAAAGCTCAACGCAATAGGTAATCGTGAATAATACAGTGTACTTTATGACTCGTGTTTTGATGGTTGACAAGATGTAATTACTATCACAGTATTTCTTTTGTGCTATTATCTCCGATATTTGAAATCTTATAAGGTTTTTTTAAGTTATTTTTTCATATTAAACTTCTTTTGCGGCGGATCTGTTACACGTTTGAGCATTCCCCCTAGTTATAAAACCGAATACGTGTTTAATTAGTATACTTTTCTGATTTTTTTTTACCTACACTTTTTTTGGTTAGCCCCTCTGCCTGCATCTTCTTTTCCCTCCCAAAAAAACATCAAATCCCCGGATCCGTTAATATTTAAATGATCGCTACTAAAAAGGAAGATTAGATATAAAAACCTGTGTATTGCATTTGTACCCATTTGTATTTCATTTGCTCCAGTCACCATACATCATTTGCGTCAAAATTATATATTCCATTTCCATCACAACTGGTAAACGTATAAACAATGCACACTTAAAGGTAACACATGTGTGCTATTCAGTTTATATTATTTAAAAGGTATAAATTACGTACCAACACCAAGATGGACGCATCTATAGGTCTTTAGTATTACGTTAAATTCCCACTATATATAATAAGTTATAAAATTCTACTACAATACAAGTTTTTTAATATATAAAATGGCGGATTAAGCCTGGTTTTATAGCTAGTTAACCCTCTCATTTGTATAACAGTCGCATCAAATTCAATAATGTAATAGTTTAAACTGATAACAATTGTGTGAACAAAACAAACAGACATAACAGGTTAAACTTTCAGCAGTCAACATCGTGTTATAATCTTAATCACTATAAAAAAACAAAAAGCAAAAAGACAATTAGACAAAGCATATTAGCTACACTGAAAGATAAGAATACAAAACCTATTATAGAACAACAACACAATGACGGGATGTATAAGTGCAGAGCCACGCCATGTGTATAAAAAACCAACAAAAGGCACATAGACAAAGCCCATTAGCAAAAATTAAATTAAAACATTCAACAATTATCAGAGATCAATACCTCAATAACGGGATGTTTGAGTACAGCCGCGTCTGATGGATATTACTAAAAACAGACTTAACAGTAAAAGTGTTATTCATAAAGACAAATTAAAGAATACTAAGTATATATAACACGTTTTTAAGATGATAAACAACGTCGGTACCAATAATCTATACTTCAAGACCATCGTGTATTATTGGAAACGACAACCACGGAGTAAAGGCGTCTGTCAGGTCTGTTTGATTATAAGTCATTGAACAAACATTTTTACGCCTGTCCCAAGTCAGGAGCCTCTGGCCTTTGTTAGTCTTGTATTATTTTAATTTTAGTTTCTTGTGTACAATTTGGAAATTAGTATGGCGTTCATTATCACTGAACTAGACTAAGTCTAAAGAATAAACATCCATTCTGTGAACGCTTTTAAGAAACACCTGAAAACTCATTTATTCAGACATGCTTTTTCATAGTTTTAAAATATTTTATATCACTGTAATTTTTAAAGTTTTAAGCAAATACTTTTTTTTGATTTTTTTAAGCAAATATTTTTTGAATTTTTAAGCAAATATTTTTAACTTATTTTTATTTATACGGGTTCAATGTCTCCTTTATTTTAAATTTGATTGTTGATCAGTAAACTTAATAGTACACTTTTATATGCCATTTATTTTAGATATGTTTGTTTTTAGGATCTCATAACATGGGCTTTCATATTTTATTGTTTAATACTTGTATATCTGTATGAGGGTAATTTTTGATATTATATAATGCGCTATTATAAATACTGTATAATAATAATAATAATAATAATAAATAATAATAATAATAATAATAATATATTTGTTTAGGGGACAGCTGAAGGACGCCTCCGGGTGCGGGAATTTTTTCGCTATATTGAAGACCTGTTGGTGACCTTCTACTGTTGTTTTTTTTTTTTTTTTTTTTTTTTTTTTTTATTTGGTCGGGTTGTTGTCTCTTTGACACATTCCCCATTTCCATTCTCAATTTTACTATGTAAATCTTCAGTATACCTGTAGAAGATATATTAAGTGTTGGCCCAATAATTCAACTAAATGAATTTTCGTGTTAAATCCTTTTTTAGCTCACTTGGCGTCCGGCGTCCGTCGTCGTTAACTTTTACAAAAATCTTCTCCTCTGAAACTGCTGGGCCTTATTTAACCAAACATTGCCAAAATCATTATTAGGGTATCTAGTTTAAAAATTGTGTCCGGTGACCCGCCCAACCAACCAAGATGGCCGCCATGGCTAAAAATAGAACATAGGGGTAAAATGCAGTTTTTGGCTTATAACTCAAAAACCAAAGCATTAAGGGCAAATCTGACATGTGGTAAAATTGTTTATCAGGTCAAGATCTATCTGCCCTGAAATTTTCAGATGAATCGGACAACCCGTTGTTGGGTTGCTGTCTCTGAATTGATAATTTTAAGGAAATTTTGCTGTTTTTGGTTATTATCTTCAATATTATTATAGATAGAGATAAACTGTAATCAGCAATAATGTTCAGCAAAGTAAGATTTACAAATAAGTAAAGATGACCGAAATTGTCAGTTGACCCCTTTAGGAGTAATTGCCCTTTATAGTCAATTTTTAACCATTTTTCGTAAATCTTAGTAATCTTTTACAAAAATCTTCTGCTCTGAAACAATTGGGCCAAATTAAACCAAACTTGGCCATAATCATCATTGGGGTATATAGTGTAAAAAATGTGTGGCGTGACCCCGCCAACCAACCAAGATGGCCGCCACGGCTAAAAATAGAACATAGGGGTAAAATGCAGTTTTTGGCTTATAACTCAAAAAACATAGTATTAAGAGCAAATCTGACAGATAGTAAAATTGATTATCAGGTTGAGATCTATCTGCCCTGAAATTTTCAGATGAATCGGACAACCTGTTGTTGGGTTGCTGCCCCTGAATTGATAATTTTAAGGAAATTTTGCTGTTTTTGGTTATTATCTTGAATATTATTATAGATAAAGATAAACTGTAAACAGCAATAATGTTTAGCAAAGTAAAATTAACAAATAAGTCAACATGACTGAAATGGTCAGTTGACCCCTTTAGGAGTTATTGCCCTTTATAGTCAATGTTAACCTTTTTTTCGTAAATCTTAGTAATCTTTTACAAAATCTTCTCCTCTGAAACTACTGGGTCAAGTTAATTATAGATAGAGATAATAGTAAGCAGCAAGAATGTTCAGTAAATTAAGATGTACAAACACATCAACATCACCAAAACACAATTGTGTCATGAATCCATCTGCGTCCTTTGTTTAATATTCACATAGACCAAGGTGAGCGACACAGGCTCTTTAGAGCCTCTAGTTCATTTTCAATGTTGATCTTCTTTACTTTTTGATAACTGAAAATGTATGAGTATATGAGCATATCATCTCCAACTTACTTAAGCGTTAAATATATATCAAAAATTGCATACGTACCCGTCCGTGGACCCAGACGATGTTACACTATTGACTGTTTTTAAAATACGAACTATTAAAGAAAATCTTATACGGTTTGGGGTTTTCTCATTGATCCAGTCAAATCCTTGTATCTTTAAATAAATTAAGTAAAGGTTTTAAGAAATTTATGATAACGGAAGCCCTGTCTTAATGGGGCACAAGCTGTCAAATTCGTGTTCATCGATTGTACTTCGTAATATGTAGCTTTGTTTAGCAGGTATTGTAGTCTTGACACCATTTAATTGACTGTTGAGTTGGTCTCCGAAGAGCTCCGATGGTCATATAAGCGTAGTGAACATAAATATTGATAAAATAGAAAGCGAAGTCGTCCAATTGAATATTTCTAGGTCTGTTTAATTTCATATTGTAGATAAAAAAATATATATATGTTAATCGTTGTTTTTACCTGTATAAGAATGATTTTTTTGTCGATTGAATCAGTCAATAAATGATTTACATTTGGTTTTACTTTCAATGTTGACATTCTTTTCCTTAGAACAACCGAGCACGCATAATTCTTTCGTTCTCCATCCATGGCTAAGGGATTAAATTGAAGGTCACATGAATACAGATTCAATGAGGTTGGATTATCCACTTTCAAGTGAATAATTCATTGTCAATGTTGTTTAGCTTAATTTAACAAAATTGAACCATACTGGCTGCTAAAAGCGAATTATTATTTTCCTATTTCTCTATCATTAATCTGAGAACGAAAACAAAATCTTAATTTAGATTTTGCATACGTCTCGTTGCTAGTGCCTCTTTAATTAATCTTTTACAAGGTTTAATAGTTATCAAAGGTACCAGGATTATAATTAAGTATGCCAGACGCGCGTTTCGTCTACATAAGACTCGTCAGTGAAGCTCACATCAAGCAAACAATTACAAAGTTGAAGAGCATTGAGGATCCAAAATACCAAAAAGTTGTTCCAAATACGGCTAAGGAAATCTATGCCCGGAATAAGAAAATCCTTAGTATTTCGAAAAATGTAAACTTTTGTTAACAGGAAATTTATAAAAAATAACCACATTATTGATTATCATGTCAACTTATGGCGATCAATGAAATTTAATAGGACACTACTAACACGGGAATAGCTAACGAGTTGAGTAAATATACATATGCTAAGCAGTGGGCATTTCGTCTCTTTTGCCTTCAATTTTCGTATACATTTCCCCGTGTGAAACAAATATGTCCAAATTTAGAAAAGGACAATTCCAATTATTATTGCATTCTCAAATTTGAGCATGTAATGAGATATGATTTTTTCTGTATATAAGAATAATTCTTAAATTGGAACGGACATTTATTATGAGGAATTGTACGGTGGAAGTTAAAGTGACCTTCAGATAAGCCGAACAGTATCTTCCTGTTTGACATGTGCACTTTATAGCAAACCAACAAAATCTTCGGTACACTTTGAACACAGACAAGGAATAAATCGGGGTCACTTTAACAACATGTCAGTTCTCAGACATCTAACCAGGAAATAAACTGACATAATCATTGGTCAGCTTTCATCCAATCATATCAAAATACAAAATCTGTTGAGAGAAAGACAGACTTCGTAGCATGACTTTAATGCCCTTGGTCACGTCTCAGATAACATTTTGGAACTTTGATAATGCATTTCGCAAGGCACTGCATAGGAAAGACGACAAGGAAACCCCAAAATATTATTTTAGAATAATCTTACTGGTGACGATTGGTCGTATTTATTGACACTTCTTTGCAACACATGTTAAATTTATTTCTATATTGAACTTTGGTAGACTTGTTTTGACAATCAAACATTTGTTAATCGTGCATTTACTCAAACAAAAAGATAATACTTAACTTTATGATGCTGCATCTAAAGAGCTTATCTGTATTACCTGCATTAGGATCACACAATCAAGTTCTTAGTGACTTAAAAGTTAAAATCATTTAAAGTAATGATTATGTTCAATACTTGAGTTTCACCAGTGTTCCTTCAATTACAAAATCCGAAATTAAAAACTAAATGTTCTTTCGTGCCTTTTTCGCTTACCTGGAACTAGATGCATCTTCAAATTTGAACACTTTAGAACAGAACTCCTTTTTAAATATTGATCTTGATATACTGACCAATGCATCGGTTTTTAGTTTTTCTCTATCTGCTTAAATAGTTTTTACCTCACGCGTAAAACAAAAAGGACAACGATCGTCGTTTCCGGCAATAACTTATATAATGAGTCGACTGGCATTTCGAACAAAAAAAATGACTTATTTATAAATCAATTTCGCCTTTTACAGTTTCTATTTATCTATGAAACTATTTGTTTAACTGTGTTATTAGAAATATACATTCAAATACAAGATATTTTATGTTCAGTATTAACCGAGTCACAGTAATTGCTTTGCAAGCTTGTAAAACTTAATTTTAAAAAGTTCCAATCTTTACTGCATATTGATTCAAAACCGGAAAAATTCATTAACTAACAAAATCGAAAGATCTTTCGGGTCACCAATATTTGGAGTGTTTCAAAATGTCCCTCAAAAGTTAAAAATTTCCAAAAGTAGGCTTATTTTTCTTACACCTATTTTACAATAGTCTTACTTCGAGAATACCGCACATTATTGTACAAAACTTGAGACGTTAAAATTAAAGTTATCGAGCACCTATGTCTTTTCTTGTCACAGTTACAGTAGCCAGTAGTTCGGTATTGGCTTGAAAATACGGATTTTTTGTGTTATTGAAATTTGCTGTTACAAAATGTTACAAATTAAGGAATGTATCTTCCTCAGGCAAAGCTCTGATTCCTTTCACAGATTTGGTTATACTTTTTGCAGCTTTTGGATTTATAGATCTTCACCTTTTATATAATCTGGATTTCAAATATTTTGGCCACGAGCATCACTGAAGAGACATGCATTGTCGAAATGCGCATCTGGTGCAGGAAAATTTGGTACCGTTAATGTTATTACATTTATAAGAGAAGTACTGTATTCTCGAAACATAAAGAAATTTAAAAGTCAGTCCGTTGCAGGTTGAACAAATAAAGATTATTATTTTTATAGAGAATATATCTTTCTACTATTTTGTAAAAAAAATTAAGAAAAGGTCGTCTCGAGTTTTGTACAAGTATTTGTGGTCTCCTCGATTTATGCATATTCAATGTTTCCATCGAGATTGGGTTTTAAATTTCCTAAGTAACTTAATTTCATAATTGCCAATCTTTGCTACATATCAATCGATTCCTTTTCCCATAATTTCCTGACTTTTTCTGATCTAGCTGTATATATATATAAGAATGATAAGTTAGTCCAGAGATATACAGACTGAAGAACATTTAATTGAAGTTGGTACTCCAGGAACCTATTATCATAGCAATATTTTAAACCAATTTTTCAATTGATTGGCAATTATGAAATTAAGTTACTTAGGAAATTTAAAACGACCCTATCTCGATGGAAACATTGAATATGCACCAATTTTTTTTTATGTTATTTCTTCATAGACAGAAAAAGTTACAGAAGGAATGAGTGTAGTAAGAAAAATGCCTTTGAGTACGTAATATGCCTTTGAGTACTTAATAGTATTTATTATAGACAGAATGACCCTGAGTTCTTAATATTGTAGAGATAATGACCTTGAGTACTAAATATAATAGACATAATGACCTTGAGAACTTTATGTTATAGACAAAATGACCTTAGGAACTTAATATTAAAAACAAAATGCCCTTGAAAACTAAATATTATAGACAGAATGACCTTGAGTACTTAATATTACAAACAGAAGGCTCTTGAGAACTTAATATTATAGACAGAATGCCCTCGAGTGCTGAATATTATAATCATAATGCCCTTGAGAACTTAGTATTATAGACAATTTTCTCTTCATAACTTAATTCAGAGGCATAATGCGCTTGAGTACTTAATAGTATAGACATAATACCCTTGATTATTATATATTATAGACAGAATGACCTAGAGAACTGAATATTATAGACAAAATGACCTTAGGTACTTAATATTATAAACAGAATGCCCTTGGAAACTAAATATTATAGACAGAATGACCTTGAGTACTTAATATTACAGACAGAATGCTCTTGAGAACTTAATATTCTAGACAGAATGCCCTCGAGTGCTGAATATTATAATCAAAATGCCCTTGAGAACTTAGTAATATAGACAATTTTCTCTTCATAACTTAATTCAGAGGCATAATGCGCTTGAGTACCTAATAGTATAGACATAATGCCATTGAGTGCAAAATATCATAGACAGAATGGCCATCATATTATATACAGAATGCCCATGAAAACTTAATGTTTTAGACAGAATACCGTGAGAACTTTAATAGTATAGACAGAATGCCCATGAGTACCTAATATTATAGACAGAAAGACCTTGAGAATTGAATAGTTTAGACAAAGTACTCCTGAGTACTAAATATTATAGACAAAATGCCCTTAAGTGCTTAATATTTGAGACAGAATACCCTTGAGTACCTAAAATTATAAAGAAAATGCCCTTGAGAACCTAATATTATAGACAAAATGACCTCGAGTACTAAATATTATAGACAGAATGCCATTGAGTACTTAATATTATAGAAAATAAGGCATTGGGAACTGAATATTATAGATAAAATACCCTTGAGTACTAAATATCATAGACAAAATGCCCTTGAGTACTTAATATTATAGAAAATAAGGCATCGGGTACTAAATATTTTAGACAGAATGCCCTTTGTACTTATTATTATAGACAGAATGCCCTAAAGTACTTAATCTTATTGACAGAACGTCTTTGTGAATTAATAGTATAGGCACAAAGACTTTAAGTAATAAATATTATAAACAATATGCCCTTGAGTACTTAATATTGTAAGCAGAAAAGCATAGCGTACTAAATATTATACATATAACTAGTTTTGTTCATACATTGTTGTCAATATTATGGATTCTATGCGATTGTCATACAAGTCAGAGGTTTAGCTAGCTATTAAACCAGGTTTAATCCATCATTTTCTACATCAGAAAATGCCTGTACGAAGTAAGGAATAGGACAGTTGTTGTCCATTCGTTTGATGTGTTTGGACTTTTGATTTTGTCATTTGATTTGGAATTTTCCGTTTTTAATTTTCCTCGGAGTTCAGTATTTTTGTTCTCTAACTTTGTTTCAGTAATTGTAGTGACATATATATCTGGTACTACAATGAAGAGATATTCAACTTCTCCTTATACAGCAATAGGAATATCATTGGTTATTTGCGAATTCATGGAGACTGTGTATCTTTAATACTTTGTCAGTGAGCGTAATTTATTTTAAATATGGTTAGTAGCAGTGTTACTTCCCCTTATCAAAACAATATGGCTTTGACGGAAAAACTGACATGTTTTGCACAGACAACATATGAAAATAATTTTAGATTGATGATAAACGATTTAAACTAATGTGGTCACGCGCACATCTCAGATACTATAAATAATGTGTCTACTATATTTACTTTTAAATATTGTATGGAATGATTGTTAAGTTTGCATGTCTAACTGACAAGTGTCATCTGAACTTCATTTTTATGGTTCAGTGGTTATTGTTAAGTTTTTGAGTGTGTGTTTACAACATTTCAAGTATTTTTGTTGTATGAATTTTTTTAGGAATGTACATGTTTGTCTGGCATGTTTTATTCAGCCTTGACCTCATTTTAATGGTTCATTGCTTAATTTAAACTTTTGTTTTTTTTGGCAAGTTTTTCGATTTTCTTATTTTAAAATCCCATATTATTCCGCACATTTTGGTTATATACACGACACTGAAGCTCTAATTTGTAGGCGGCGGCGGATTTGCACATTTTAATGTTTTGCAAATTAAAAGTGTCCAGTGTTTAATTACAGAAAACACATTATTGGTAACAAATTGATATTGTGTGCATTTGTATGTGTAGATGTTGTGTACAAGTTACCATTTTGTACAAACTATATCATTTTGTACAAATTATAATTTGTAATTTGACTGTGTACAAATTGTAATTTGTACAAAAAGAGCCTGTACAAATTACAATTTCTACAAAATTTGACGAAAATTCACTTATTAATAACTTGTATAATATTTTATAATGTGTAGTTTTGTGAAAAAAACATTGATGCACACTTCAGAATTGTCAATAAATGATACTAATCCCGTATATACTACCACATTGTGTAACCAAACCTAAATAATGAAAATCTAAACCCACTTCTTAATGAAGCTTTCAAATTAACTAAAAGTTTAGATACTAAGGGAACATGCTCTTGGTATACTTTTGCAAAAAGTGTTTCGCAAGATATAAATATTGACATCAAATTTATTGATGAAACTAAGACTTTAAAACAGACTTAAATGTTCAAACCCCAATTAAAAAGGGTTATATATTAACTATTATCAAACTCTTATTAATAACTTGAACGAAAATAATAAAATATATCTATATAAATTTCTTAATTCTAATATAAATAACCAAATGAAATACTGCCGATCGCACCCAAGTAAAGAAACAAGAAAAATATTAACCAAATTTAGAATAAGCTATTATTGTCTCTTAATAGAAACTGGACGATATACAAAAATACCACGAAATGAAAGAAAATGTAAAATATGTAATATCTTAGACGATGAATTCCATTTTTTCTTTCACTGTAAAATAAATAAAAATAAAAGAGAAATCTTTCTGAAATATTATATACAAAAATATGTAAATTTGAGTACACTTATTTTTACTGATAAACTCGTGATTATACTAAATCCATTAACACCAAATGATGTAAAAGCTGTTGTTTCTTTTATTAAAGAGTCATTAGAACTGAGGAAAGGAGAACAATAACTGTTTTTATCATATCTCTTAAAATATTGTCGTGTTTTCATTATATTTGATCATGTTTGTTTTGTCAATGTATTTGCCATAACCAAAAATTTAAATTGGTTTTTGTTTCTTTTGCAAATAAAAAATTACTATAATAATATAACTATCATTCTTTTGAATCATATAATCCGAAGAAAAAAAGCCTACCAGTTTACTATGAACAAACATGTATAGTGATATGTACCACAATAAGTATCCTATTTACTGTCGTGCCAAAAATACTGGATGATACTTAGTTTCTATGCTATTCAAGTATAAAAATATAAACTAAATATTCAAATTTATTTATTAACGCCTTGCAGGACAGGTTGGTACTCGTGACTGTATATAAGTTTCAACAGGTTGTTCAATAGTTTCACAAGTCCCAAGAAATGTTTTTGCGGGAAGACGGGACATTAATATCCACGTCAAATCACAGGTGCATTCGATAAGACAATTAGATAAGTTTAAAGTCGTAAGTGCGGGGGTATTTAAGATTGCTCTCGGAATCTGGGTCATTGCTGTGGATGAGAAATCAATTATCCCTAATTTGGGCAATGATTGGAATGCTTCTGTAGAAATGTATGCCAGAGGGTTGTGAGAAACGTTCAAGTGAGTAATAGTAGTCTGGTTACTCATATCATACCGCTCAATACTTTGTATATTATTGTTCGATACATCAAGCTCTGCCATGCTAGGTAATTTAAGTAAAGCTTGTGGAATTCTGTCAAGATGGCATCCACTTAAACCCATTTTTGTGATAGAAGCATTAATTAGAAGTGACAATGCATCATCGGCGACGTACCATAAGCTGTTCCTACCCATATTCAAGTCTTTGAGGTTGACAAGATTTCTTAAAACTGCCGGGAATCTTGATAATCCGTCATTTTGTAGACTTAACACTCGAAGTGGACTAGTTGTATGAGTTAGGGTGGCAAACGCTTGCGCAAATATTCCACTGTCATGTACATAGACATTATCATCAAAATATAGTTCTTGGAGCTGCGTAAGTTGTGATATTGCCAGTGGTATTTGTCTAAGCTGTGTGTGTGATATGTGCAACTTTTCTAACGTGTGTTCAAACCCATGAAATCCATCATAAGGTATATTGGCTAAAAATCCTCCTTCGTAGTTCAAGGTATTTAATTTCGGAAAATGGGTTAGGGCAACTCTCGGCCAAGTGGCAATATTTCTTCCTCCAAAGTGAAATTCGGTTATAGTGTCCCCAATTAGACGAAAAACATTATCAGTAATACCTCTATCCAAACTTGTTCCATCTGGAAAATCGTTCTCCTTTAAATCTAAATACGACAGCTTATTCAATTTACCAATATCCTGGGCATGTGACAAATCCCTCAACTTATTAGATCTAAGTGTAAGTTTTACAAGTGTTTCGTAAACAGCATCAAAAGCGCCATCCTGAATAGATGCTATCTGATTTTGACCTAAATTTATCTCTAAATCTTTGTGTGTTAATCCATTAAATGCATGAGCTGAAATGTTTCGTAAGTTGTTGTTATTGAGGTTTACAGTTGTTATTGAACCAGGACTTGGGATAGATGTAAAATCTGGTATCAAAAATAGTCCCGAGTTTGAGCAATCGTACACACTTCCAATCGTTTTACACGCTCCTTCCACCCTGACCGTGTTACTCAACAACACTAATACCAATAACAGCAACATCTGAAACAAAATATTTTATATATAATTAATAATATTCAATATTAATTTAAATGTATTGTAAATGTATTTTAGGAATTTTGGTCCTCAATGCTCTTCAACTTCGTAATTTATTTGGCCTTTTTAACTTTTTTGGATTCGAGCGTCACTGGTGAGTCTTTTGTAGACGAAACGCGCGTCTCGCGTATATACTAAATTTACTCCTGGTATATATGATGAGTTTATATATTAAATCATATAATATTATTTAATAATGAAACTGACCTACCGATATAGCAGAATTCATAACCATAATTGTGTTGATATCTGCATCTTTTTTGAAAATGCTAAAGAAGTACTCGAACTTATTTACACTGTGTAAAATGTAGAAGGTAAACGAAGGGGTTTCCTTTTACTATTTGATTAAAGATAAACACTTTATTGTTTAATCTGATTTTAATTGATATCCATTTGACGTGGCTCGGTACTTCTACATCCCGTCATGGTGTTATTGATCTAAGGTTACCGTAATTCTCGTGTTCTTGTATATGACAACTTTTACTGTTTCTTTGATACATACATGACCTGGCTCTTTACTTATACATCCCGTCATTGTTTTATTGTACTATGGTAAATTTGTGTATTCTTGTCTTTAATTTTTACTAATATGCTTGGTTTATATGCCATTTAGTGCTTCTTTGTTACACATTTGTTTGTGTTTATAGTGATTAAGATTATAACACAACGTTGACTGTTGTGCCCTTATGTTTAACATTGTTAATTATGTCTGTTTGTTTTGTTCACACATCGTTGTCAATATTATACAAATTAAGAGGTTTAAATTTGTTTAGCTACCTTTAAACCCAGGTTTAAATCCACCATTTTTTACATAACAAAATGCCTGTACATAGTCAGTGTTATACATTCGTTTGGTGTGCTTGAGCTTTTGATTTTGCCATTTCATTAGAGATTTTCATTCTTGAATTTTCCTCAGAGTTCAGTTTTTTTTAGATTTACTTTTTTCCAATAAACCTCTTCAGATGAAATTATTTATTTAAATGTTTATCTAACTTTTTTTTTAAATTTTATTAAATTATATCGTATTGAAAGTTCTTGTATATATCGTTATTTATCAGATGACATAATTTCTTCAGTGGATATTTGTTGTGGATATTGTATTAATTGCTGGAGGAATAAATAATGATGACCTTCAGTTGTTAACACTTGTTCACTGATGGAAAGTCGACCTCTCAATGGCAGTCATACATTTTTTTTTGTATTTTTTGTAACATACTTTTGTATCTTTTTTATATTAAACTCAAATTGTTAATAGCTATCAAATGTACTAGAACTATAATTTAGTACGCCAGACGCGCGTCTCTTCCACATAAGACTCATCAGTGACGCTCAAAATCAAAATATTCACAAAGCCAAACAAGTACAAAGTTGAAGAGCATTAATGATCCAAAACATCTTGTATACGTTGCATGTACAAAATGAAAAATTATTATTAATACCAAAAAATATGTTTACGATATTTGTATTCATGTTTCCACACATCAGCTACAGTATGCTAGGGATAAAATGTTCGTCTTACCTGTTAAATCGTTGTCACAGTTCTAAACGTAAGGGTACAGTTTGTCATGTGCACATTCTCTTATCTTAAAGATAACATATATTCTACTTATATCTAAACAATTCATAGGAATTAATTTTTTTATGCCCCTGCTACGATAGAAGAGGGCATTATGTTTTCTGTTATGTGCGTCCGCCCGTCTGTTCGTCCGTGCGTTCGTCCGACCTTTCGTTCGTCTGTCTGTCCTGCTTCAGGTGAAAGTTTTTGGTCAAGGTAGTTTTCGATGAATTCCAATCAACTTGAAACTTAGTTCCTTATGATATGATCTTTCTTATTTTAAAGCCAAATAAGACTTTTAACCCCAATTTCACGGTCCAATGAACATAGAAAATGAAAGTGCGAGTTTCAATTAAAGTTTTTGGTCAAAGTAGCTTTTAATGAAGTTAAAGTCCAATCATCTTGTCACTCTATTGTATGATCTTTCTAATGTTAATGCCAAATTAGATGTATTATCTTATTTCACGGTCCATTGAACATGGAAAATGATAGTGCGAGTGGGGCATCCGTGTACTTTGGACACATTCCTGTTTTACATAAATTGTATTCACCTTTACAGATTGTGTGATATACACCCCTGCTGTAGTATTTTTATTAATGCAAATGTAACTAACTCTAAGTTCGAAATTGACATCTGTAGCTGATATTGAATCAATTTCATAACAACCCAACAGACTTTTCTGATTGGGTTCCATTAATAAATTCCACAGAACTAGGAATTAAAGGAACAACAGACACGGCTTCCTTCGCCTTATTTTTAGACTTATACCTCAAATTTGCCATACACAGGTAAGGTAAACTTAAAATTAACAACATTTGAAGAGGATTTGTCTAAAGAACTATAGACTACTAGTATATTATTTTAATACTTAAAACGACAAAATTATTTTATATCTCTAACTATTCGGTTCCAGTTCTTTAAATCTTTCCATCGTTATGGGTGGATTTCACATACATAAAATAAAATTCTAAAATAACAAAGCAATGAATGAGGTTGTTTGTTTTGTGCTTCTTGTTAAATATCTGTTTGGTTGGGTTTTTTTTGTGATTAAGAAACTTGTGGTACATCCTGTCATTATTATTCATGATATTCTCGTATTCTTGTCTTTCATTTTTACTAATGTGCTTTGTCTAGCTATATGCCTTTTGGTGCTACTTCGATACATAAAGCGTGACTCTTTGCTTAAACATCCCGTTATTGTGCTATTGTAAAACGTGTGTGTTGCTTGTCTTTCATTTTTGTTCTGTGCTTTGTCTTTGTGCATTTTATGTTTCTTTATTACATATATGACGTGGCTCTGTACTTATACATCCCGTCATTTTTTTATTGTACTATGGTAATAGTTATCAAAGGTACGAGGATTATAATGAAGTACGCCAGACGCGAGTTTCGTCTACAAAAGACTCATCAGTGACGCTCGAATAAAAAAATGTTTTAAAGGCCAAATAAAATACGAAGTTGAGGTAGAAAATCCTTAGATTTTCAAAAATTCAAAGTTTTGTTAACAGTTAATTTATAATTATGAACATATCAATGATAGCTCAAGTCAACACAGAAGTGCTGACTACTGAGCTGGTGATACCCTCGGGGAAATAAATATCCACCAGCAGTGGCATCGACCCAGTGGTTGCAAGTCATAATTTATAAAAGTAAACCATTATAGGTCAAAATACGGTGTTCAACACGGAGCCTTGCCTCACATCGAACAGCAGGCTATAAAGGGCCCCAAAAATGACTTGTGTAAAACTATTCATACGAGAAAACCAACGGTATAATCTATATGTATCCAAGTAATGTGTCAACCCGATATAGTATTACACGTTATCCGGATAATTTTACGGACTTGTATTGTTATGTCACCCTGACGGAGGTCGGGTGACATATTGTTATTGTTCCATTCTTTTTTTTATTCATACTTAGTAAATTTGCTTATATGCTGTTATACCTTCGGTCATTTACACTTCTGGTAAATTTGCATGCATGTGTGTTGCTTTAGTTTCATGGACGTTTAGTAAACCTTTCCAGGTAGCAAAATGCATTCTGCCCAATTGTATGGTGATTGCAGCAAATTTATCGGGACAGAATTATTAGAAAGAAGCACTGAAATCGATGTTACATAAAAGTTACAGTCACCAGCACGATTTTTTTGGCCGATACCATATGTACAAATCTCAAGTCAATAGCGACATGTTTGTTTAAATACCTGAATAGTGTTCCAAAATGCAATTTTACAGATTGTATGTTTTACCCAGCTATATGTTTTGACTAAGTGTGGACTGGCATGGCGGATGATAATCTTAAGTATGATCGGTTACTGTACTTCATTATATCCAATTCATAAACTTCATAACCAGCACATGAAAACACGATCGTGTATCAACACAAATTCTTAATGTTCTTGCACACACACAAAATGTTTAGAATATAAAAAAAGAAGATGTGATATGATTGCCAATGAGATAACTCTTCACAAGAGAATAAAATGACACAGAAATTAACAACTATAGGTCACCGTACGGCCTTCAACAATGAGCAAAGCCCATACCGCATAGTTAGTTATAAAAGACCACGAAATGACACTGTAAAATAATTCAAACGAAAAAAACTATCGGCCTAATTTATGTACAAAAAATGAACAAAAACAAATATGTAACACATATATAAACGACAACCACTGAATTACAGGCTCCTGACTTAGGACAGGCATACATTCATACATAATGTGGCGGGGTTAAACATGCGGGATCCCAACACGCCTCTAACCTGGAACAGTGGTATAACAGGGTATAACATAAGAACGAGCTATAACATTAAAAATGATGTATAAAAATAGGGAAGTATTTTTTTTCATATTCTAAAGTAGCATATTAATTTTTATCTAAAATTATGTTTGGATTAGTAAGATTTAGTAAGAGTAAGTCCCGTTTGGCATTTAATAGTGCAGATAAAGAAAGGTTATAGTGCTATAATGTTGTTGTTTTTTAAATCAAGACACTACTTACTCCAACATTAAACAGATCAATCAGTCAAGTGAGTTTAACGATACGATGAATTACATTGATAATCATTTCTGTTAAAACAATATTGACGGAAGAGAAACAGAGTTACATTTCTTTTCCCAGTTAGTTAGTTGGTAGCAGATTTCATATTAAAATAATTAAGACTATTTTGTTCAGAATGACCAAAGACTTTTTGCTTCACATATTACACTAATAAATCATTTTTATTAGTTTCTAGTCTAGCAGTTCAGTTCTAGAGATGTATTGTATGATATTTTATTTCTTCAAACCATACACTAAACTATACAACTAATATACTAGAAGATTATATTAATAAGCGCATGCATACACAAATATGGTTGGTTGATTGTTGTTTGCTAAACGTCCAGTAGCGAAAAGTTCAATGCATATTACGAACAAAAATAAATGAACCAGTCATTAATTCAACTTGAAAATTAGGATTAAGTAGATAGGGATGACGAACTTTTACTTTGTAACAAGGAACGGAAGGAGCTGCTAGTTTTACACCCTATACGGTTTTAATTTCCAATTTCTACAATTTGTTGCTGTGTATGTATACATCCGTCACAGTCAACTGGTTGGTTCTTTTTTGCATGGGTTTTATTGCTGGAAAGGGGGATTCTTTAAATGACTTTATTTAGATATACTAAGTCATCCCTTGCCTCATTATGATAGAAAACAATTCCCATTCTCTGTATACCCTGCGAAATCTTTTTTAAACTGTGAGCATTGCATTAATTGGTATTTTTTGTACCTATAAATCATTTTATTTAAAAGGTTGAAGACCCTGATGCTTATAACTTGTACACCTGTGCCTTATGCTAAAAATTTTGCGTCATGTTTTCATTGCCCCTATTCCTTATTTTGTATGGTTTAGGGACTGCTTAAAATAATTTATAGTTTTCTTACTCATTGTGAGTAATGTGATAACTATATTAAGTTTATGGATTCTTGCAAGATCTTCGTGTCCGTCAAACAGGGTTCACTTGACCATGTCGTTATTCTAAAAAGTAAAATCACAAAATTACTGAACTCTTTGAAAAATTCAAAACGGAAAGTCCCTAATCAAATGGCAAAATCAAAATCTCAAATACATCAAACGAATGCAAACAACTGTCATATTCCTGACTTGGTACGGGTATTTTCTTATGCGGAAAATGGTGGATTGAATCTGGTGTTATAGCTAGCTAAAACTCTCCCTTGTATGACAGCCGCATCACATTGCACTATATTGAAAACGATGAGTAAACAAAACAAACAGTCATATTAGGTAAAAATGTCCCAAAAACATTGTATTATAATCTTAATCACTAAAAAAAAAACATACAAATATGTATCAAAGAAGCACAAAATAGCATAAAGACCAATCAGATTAGCAAAAAATAAATATAAGAATACATATTTCGCGATGATGAGTCCTTTGTAGGCGAAACACGCGTCTTGCGTAAATATAAGATTTTAATCCTGGTATCTATGATTAGTTTATTTGGATAGAGAGTTTTCGCATTGGCACTTGTACCACATCTTATATTAATATATGGTCATGTGAACACAGTGCTGCTTCGAAGATACGTATTGATTTAGACGTCTGGACTGTCAGAGTAACTAAAATTAATAAAAGACAGGAGTAACCGGACTATAATTTTAGGACATCAAAAGAGGTTGAAAAAAAATTTAAATAATCGATTTACTAGACTTTTCTTTTTACCATTTTAAGAGTACAAGGTCCATGAACATGGTCGATCATATACGTTAACAATACGTGTTGTTGTCGTCGGTCTTGAATGAGCTTTGAAATTCAAATTTGCGATGAAGACCGAATAGGATTTTTTAGATAAATGACAGAAAGTTTTTGCATTAAAGAAGAAAAATGATAATCATTTTGATGTCAGTTTGAAGATGTATAGATCTCATTTGGAATAAACATTCAGATTACAGATTATCTTCGACAATAATACTTTTATGTCGCCACCATGAATTGCTTGATTATTAAGTGTCTTCCAGATGAATAAGCATGTTAATATAAATGTAATACGATTTGAATTGGTACTGCAGCTTAAATTGATAGTAAATATGTCACGGAATAAAAAGTAAAAACCAACTTCACTCGGTAGAAGATGTGTTTTACATTTCATTAACTTTTAACGCATCTTCGCTTTATTGTGAAAATTACAATAAGATTTGAATAACATTCATTATTTTATGTACATTTTAAACAGCAATATTGTCCAAATTCACACCGCATCAAATACTATCACAATTAAAAGACTTAAAATGAATGCAAAGAATGTTTTCTACATCTAATATGTATACATTGCTACAGTGTACAATGTAGTACAACATGTACATGTCTGCGTCCCATCTGTTGTTTATTCTAAGCCAAATTAACTTTTTCTGCTGTTGTTTTTTTACCCCATTACTGTTTGTAGACTATTAAGTAACTATTTTGATGTCTTCTTCATAGCAGGTATATTATATTGTATCATAAATTAAATGTTAACATAATGCATAACGTTATATGATTGAATGTCTATTAGTATGCACACTTTTAATATAATGTACACATTAGGTACAAACCGGTTTCCTTATTCACCTGTTATGTAAGTTTGGTAAAATCTCAATGGTTAGGAATTCACTCGGTTAAAAAACAAGTCTTTAGAAATTTCTGTAGAGTTTGTCAATATTTGGAATAAAATTAAAAAATGTATCTGTACTACTTCATGTAAACGAAAGATGGGTCTTTAAATGATTCAAATATTTAAAATTTTGCATCTATTTATCTGACTTTAAGTAAGCAAATGTAAACCGGTTTTTTACCTCCTACATATATTAAAGACATGAATGAGCAATCTTTCAAATTCAAATTTGGTAAAAAATATTAAAATTGGCTCGGAATTTAGTGAAGAAGTTATGAATAAACCCAGTATCCTTGGTGGTTACGGTGTAATGATAACATAGGTTCAACCGACCATGCCGATAAATCAGCTCGGGGCGTTGTTGATATAATGCAAAAGTCCTTGTATTTATATTCTGATAACTAAAAGTCTTTGCTAAATTCGAACTGACGGACAAATTGAAAAGGATGGCGTAATAATGTGTTATATACAAGAATATAAATTCTAAAGGTTTCACGTTGCGAGCGTTCATTGAACTTTCTCAAATCGGATGTAAATATAGACCTGTAATTATGAATAGGAAGACAATTTCCTTTACCAAGGACAGTCTATACGATCTTGTGCCTACTAGTAACATGCAATGGGAGGATATACAGAAAAACACATTCACAAACTGGGTAAACGAACAACTAAACACCAAGGGGATTATCGTTCGTGATATAAGAAGTGAACTATCGGAACATTTAGGTACATTAGTGGAAGTATTACAAAGACAGCAGATATTGGGTATAACTAACAGGTCGGACAATCAGTATGCACGGTTACAAAACATCACGGTTGCATTGGAGGCTATTACTAGTGATGGCGTTAGGATAGTCAGTATAGGTAAGTAGATACAGAGTGAAATCTCTAGTAAATATACTTCATGGAAGTCAACTTTGAAGCAATCGTTTTAGTATGTGCTACAGCAACGTCTCTTTAACAAACCAAAAGCGCTTTCAAATCTTTACCACATTAATACGAGGCCGCAATGTTATTATGAATTCAACAATTTTGATGAAAACGAATTACATAAAATGCACCAGCATGACGAAATGTTTCTAATTTTAATGTTGTCATTTAGGTAATTCATCGTGAAATATAATTCTACTTTGTTATTTTATCAAAACATTTGAGCTAAATAATATGTATAGTCTCCTTGCTTAGTCAAGCTAAATGATCAATATAGTTTCAGTGAATTCTAAAGACATTCGTCACTGAATTTTACATCAGATTGAAAATGGCCGTTTGTGTTTTATAGACTTGAAACTCCTTCATTGATTAGTAATGTGTGTTTGTAAGCAGATATGTAGCTCTTTCTTCATTGTCGAAACTATTTTTTTCAAATCGTTAATGGTCGTTAATCCAACTCCAAAATTTAAATTTGAAGCTTATGACGTCACATTATTGGTGAAAATACTTACCACAGAACTTTATGAGTTGTTATGTTGTTTGATTATTTGCTACAATTCAAAGATATGTAGAGGCGTATTGTTTGCTGAAATGGAGGATTATGTAGCATTTTACCTTTCATTGTATGTAAGAGCATTTTTTTAAATGTGTAAAGATGCTATGTTCGTTGTAATGCATCTAGCAAAAGAGACTAGTAGTGCAGAGAAGTAATATTAGGGGTATTATATATCATCGAACAATTATAGAAATCTACTACTAGTATTCATGGAAATGCAGACAAATGTGAATGTTCTGCTTACATCAATGCAGAGTAATGCAGAATTTACTATTCGTGAAATGTAGAAATATGATGTAATGTTTCTTACAAAGCAAATCAATATAGAAATGTGATGAGAAGAACTGTTCATGGTAATGCACACTATTAGTGATCAGTTCTATTCTCGGCAGGATAATGCAAAGATGCACATTTTGCGGAAATGCATTTATACATATAATAACATGTGGAGCAGGATCTGTTTACCCTTCTGGAGCACCTGAGATCACCCCTAGTTTTTGGTGGGGTTAGTGTTGTTTATTCTTTGGTTTTCTATGTTGTGTCATGTGTACTATTATTTGTCATTTTGTCTTTTTCCTTTTTAGCCTTGGCGTTGTCAGTTTATTTTAGGTTTATGAGTTTGTCTGTCCCTTTGGTATCTTTCGTCCCTCTTTTAGATGCCGCGATTGTATAAGTCAATGTAGAGTAAGTTCGTGTTGCTTAGTGTCTTGTGTGTTGTGTTTTTTGTGCTATTGTTTTTTGTTTATTTTCGCTTTACGAGTTTGAATGTCCCTCTGGATACTTTCGCTCCTCTTTTGTGATAAGTTGCATTATTGGCGACAATGCAAAAGGTATGTTTAAACAATTTCAGCTTTGTTGATAACAATTCATTACTTATATACTATTATATATAGGGTAAATATAATGTTACAATCGCAGACTAGCGAGAATAAATCGTCTTGCTGTTTCAGACAAGAAAGAAAATAAAAAATAAATAACTTGCTTCATCTTATATAGTATTGCATCTACATTCTTGGTCTCAGACAACCTGTATATTGGTTCAGAATAATCGAAGGGCGTAGACAAAAAAGATTGAAAAGTATATACAATAGAACATCTTAAGATAGTTTTATTAAAGAAAGATAAATTCATATCAAACAGTTAAATCACTAAATAAGTCAATGAACTTTCCAGCTGAATGAACATGTAGTAATTATAATTTGACAAGCCCCATGGCGTCATAAATACAAGTTTCAAGAAAATCGATTAACTTACTTATATAATAGTTAAAAATTGATACCTTTATCTTATGGGACGAATATTTGGTATTCTTGGGGTAGGGGGTACATGCACTTTTGTACACGTTTTCTACATACATTTTGTGTTGCAGAATATTAAATTTCGTCCTGATTTATGCAAGTTTTTTTTCCAGCTCTTATCATGCATGTTATTCATTTTCAAAATCATCTTGCCCTGCTTACCATAAAATGAAATGGACGTCCCGATAATGTTATACTAGTTTGTATCGTGGTTAATTGTCATTCAGACCCAACGAAACAAAACTTTCATAAAAGTTAAATTTGAAACTATGGATTTAGATATAAGTTTGCAGTGTTAATTAAAATATATACTTTAAATACGATTAAACCAATGAATTAACATAAAATTTAGAAAAAATCTGGAAATTACACTAAACCAAAAATATTTGACTTGCACATGCTAGGAAATATTAAAAACACAACCCTAACCCAACAAGGTTGTATACGTTAGGGATAAATATTTATTCTTATTCTACATTGACATCAACATTTATGGCAACGCTTTCTATAAAGTCGAGTGTTCATCGAATTGATCTCATCTTGCTACAAATCTGAATACTCTCCTTATTGACATTTAAAATAACCACACAATTATGATGTCACGACTAAGGTAAAATGTACATGTATTTCCTCAGAGACCTTCCCTTGATGAGTGCTATATAAAAAATGTGACGAGTAATGTTATTTTACTATTTTTGTGTATTATTTAATTAACAGGGCGGTCGTAGGAGATCTAAAACATACATTAGCATGTAACCTCCAACTACCTTTTAAAAAAAAGTAAAGTAGTCAAACGCCATTAAAAAAAAACCACTCCTACTAACATATAATTTGTTGTTATTTATATTAAAAGTAAAAAATAAATTTTGACAACCCAGGCGATATTACTTTTCCTATTGGCAATTTCCTTTCCTTGGTGGGGATGTACAATAGTGTATACTTCTCAATTGGTTAAATGAGCACGTGTTTGCAATGAAATCTTAACTATCAATGACCACAAAATATGTTAAAAACAGTGATTATGTTTTCAAAAATTGGTCAAAATTTTTCTTAACTTTTTCAAATGTATATATGTTTTCTTTATTGAATTTTATTGTCTGTACCGATTGAATTAGGCAAATTTAAGTTTTTTTTAAAAGTAGTCGGTAGACTTCGCCTCATGTCCAGGAACCTCGAACGTGGCTATGTTACGTTATACCTACATGGTTTTGTTAACTAGTTTCGGTTTCTCTCTATTTTGATTTTTTCTTATTATTTTTAGGGGGAGAAGGGTTGGGTTATTTTGGGGATGTTATTTTGTTTGTTTCTATTTTATCGTATGTTGTTTGTAAGTTTTATTTTGTGAACTTGATGTTGAAGAGATATAATATATAAGTAGTCCCTGCTATTTATGGACAATTGTAAATCGTCCTGGATGACCTTTTTATGTCTTTTTTAATTTATCCGCTTGTTGATGTTTCACACTTATCTCCTTTTATTCATAAAATAACAAACTGAAAGACGAGGTTTTTTTCTGTTCCATCGGTTGAATGCTTTCTTAGATAAAGATAAATGTACAAGTTTATATAAAGTGAAAAGACCCAATACCTTGACATTTATATGTGCTTGTGAAGATGATATCTATTTGTCAGATATCCTATATGCAATACCAATTTACAACTTTCTGCTCAATAAAGACACAAATAATATGATAATACATTCTTTATATAAAGACGGTATACCTCTACCAAGGACGATTTAACTGACATCAATTTTAATATATAATATTCACAAGCTTGAAATTTTGCATGGTTCATAAATTTTAATTTAGATTTAAAGTGTGTATCAAAAGAAAACGTCCTCCATGAATATCACTCCCACTGATGATAAAAACCAAAATGATATAACAAGGTTTTGTGCAAGACTTAGATAAACATTACTTTTCTCTCTGGGTTTATAATAAATAATACATGAAAAGGTACTAGTTCTTCGGAAAGTACCAATAACTAGATGTTTAATGTCAACTTTACAAATAATTCAGAATGCTCTTGCGATTATAGGTGCTAACTTTGGGCATGTACTAAAAGGTGGAGTGGAGTGGAGTGGAGTTGTGGAGTGGAGTGGTGGAGTGGAGTGGAGTGGAGTGGAGTTGTGGAGTAGAGTCACGGAGTGAAAACAATGAGTTAGGAACTAAAACCAATTTATAAGACATTGTGTATACGTGTGTAGCTAAACAACCATAGATTAAATGTTTGAACAGCATCCAACTGCATTCATGTTCATTATACAAATATTATTCACCTTGGATGTATCAGGGTCATTTTTTAAGGTTATATCTCCAAAGAATATTAAAAAAAAGTTAAGAATAATATTAAATGATAGATTTCTAATATAATTTAGAAGGGGGTCTCTTGGCAATGTTACCTTTAAGTTAGTTAACAATAAACTCATCATAGATACCAGGACTTAATTTAGTATCTACGCCAGACGCGCATTTCGTCTACAAAAGACTCATCAGTGACGCTCGAATCCAAAAATATTAAAAAGGCCAAATAAAGTACGAAGTTGAAGAGCATTGAGGACCAACATTCTGGTGTAAATAATTTTAAAAAACAAGACACTGAAGTTCAAAGACATGACTCAACTGAACAACCATTCCATCTGACTTTCATAGCTGGAATAATAAGAAAATGATTTGGCTGTGGACAATCATTTTCAGATAAACATAGAAATGTTCTAAATGATCTTGTGTTAAAATGATAGAATGTATTTAATTCCAAGATCTATAATCTTGAAACAATCTGTTTCTCTACAAACACATATTTTCATTCAAATGTTGATTGTGCAAGAAAAAGTTTGAATTCATAGATTTAATGAAATAAAGCAAAGTTTATTAGATGAGCATTTTTTTTCTAGAATTGCTCGGAATTCAACTTTAAATGTTCAGGACAATAGACAAAGTCTTAATTTTACAATAAAATTTGTTGAAAATGTTTTCATTATATACTTATATCTGTCTTGTTTTCATAATATGCAGAACATTTAATGTGTCGTTTGTACTGATTTAACATCTGTTTATTTTATCAAATGAATCAAAAGCAACCACATTTCTAATCTATTAAAGTTATTTAGTTTCTAAGGTTATAGTAATGACAGTTTTATGGGTTCTATGGACAGGCGATGGTGGCTAGATGCATTTTCCTTATCTATTTATAATCGGAAGAAACAAACTATTTTAAATAGTACTGTCATTTAATTAACATGTAAGATAAAATCAAAGTGACTGAAAAAGTTGATTGATAATTTAATTTTATTATATCATGTCCATTGATGACAAAAATATAATATTAATAATATTTTTTTATCACAAGTTAAATTGTTAGCCTCTGTTTAATTCTAACATATTTTGCCAGGAATAAGACATACTTTTTTTTTTAAAAGGGACAATACGTACCACAATTTGAAAATTAACATATTAAGCAATATGTGTATTTTTATAAAAGTTGTGTGAGCTCTTCCAAAATTAATTTTAACTGCATAGGTTACTGGGCCTTTGCCTCCCCCTTCTTATTAGAAATATACAACAATTCATGACAGTAAAATAAATTACAGGATACACTACATCACCCCTCCTCCATCTAAGCTGTCATAAAATGCTACCCAAACATTGTCCAACTTTAATGAATAATCAAGTATGTCAAATGAAATGATATAAAATCATTGTGTGCTGCAATTTAAAAACCAAAAACAATTATAAATGACCTTTAAATTGATATTAATTTTTGGATATATTAAGAATATTGCACTCCACGACTCCACTCCAACACTCCACTCCAATACTCCACTCCACTCCACTCCAGCTTTTAGTACATGCCCTAACTTTGTGTATTATTTCATTTATTTCGTAGTTTTCAAGTTGGCTTTGGGCTATCGCGTTACTTTTGGTCGTATGACTCTTGACGTGGCTCGGTATTTCTACATCCATATTTTTTGGGGGCCTTTAAGCGTTCTTGGTGCGGTAGGTGGTTTATTCCCGATTGTCCCACTTTTTAAAATTTAAGAGTTCTGATTGTCCCACATGAAAAGTTCTGATTGTCCCACATTATTTTATGTAATAAAATGTTCTTAGATAAACAAGGTAACTGTTGTTTGTTTTGCTAAATAAACAAGAATTAATTATTGCACATTTAATATTAATTTTATAAAAGTATAAAAAATATGTTTTTTAAATCATTAGATTGATACACTTTTGATTAAAATAATATAATATTTCTGATTTATGAAATAGATCTTTTAAGGTCTTGAATTAAACTTTTTTCTGAACCTGATTTTTGGGTTTATATATGACTCTAGAAAACTAATTGGTGACGAAAATCATATGGTGGTGCACTTATTTTTGCTACAGCTATTTGAAAGTACCCTATTCTGATGATTTTCTCAGTTTTCATCAAATGTTATCCATTTTTGTGCTATTATCATGAAAAAAATCAACAATTAAACTTTATTTTTTTCATACTTTCAATAAAGATAGAGTGGACCAATCTGAATAGATCTAACTTAAAAAAAAAAACCTAGAAGTAGGTGTTAATATAAGAAAGTTTTATAAAATTTAAATGCTTTTTTGTGTCAAATTGACCATTCTGTCAATTTGTAAATTTTGGAATTTTCTCTTTTTTTAAAACACAAATCTTATTATTTCAACTTCTTTGTTATAATTGATTGAAAAAATACATATTTGAGAAATTTGAAAGAATTTTTTTATACGACCACAAAAATTGAAAATTTTTTGGTCGTATATATTGGTATCACGTTGGCGTCGTCGTCTGCGTCGTCGTCAACGTCCGAATACTTTTAGTTTTTGACTCTAACTTTAGTAAAAGTGAATAGAAATCTATGAAATTTTAACACAAAGTTTATGACCACAAAAGGAAGGTTTTGCTGCTGTCTAGAATTTTTCACTATTAAAGGTCCAGACTTCCATAAGAAATAAGAAGATGTGGTATGATTGTCAATGAGACAACTCTCCCAAAGAGACCAAATGACACAGAAATTAACAACTATAGGTCACCATACGGCCTTCAACAATGAGCAAATCCCATATCACATAGCTACAAAAGGCCCCAAAATGACTAATGTAAAACGAGAAAACTAATGGCATAATTTATGTACAAAATAATGAACGAAAAACAAATATGTTACACGACAACAAACGACAACCACTGACTTACAGGCTCCTGGCTTGGGACATCACCACAACAAAGACACTAAGTACTGATCTGAGAGTACTCGCAGTACTGACTGCTAGTTCAAAGCCAATAAAAAATAATTAAAAAAAATATGCATCTTAGACTAAAAAAAAAATAATTTTTTAAAAGACTTCATATTATATTATAGGGTTATTGCATGAATATTGGGGAATATTGTCCCGAGTAGAATTTTATATTGCACGAGCTTGCGAGTCCAATATATGTTTTACGAGGGACAATATTCCCCAATATTCATGCAATAACCCTTTTATTGTATAGCAATATAATATTTAAAAGTAAAAATTGGTTTAAACTAAGATTTTGTGGTTGATGACGTCATGAATTTTGAAGATTTATTGCACTAGTGCAATATTCGAATTTATTGCACGCTAACTTTTGGTTACTTTCTGTGGGAAATATTATATTGCTATACGATAATATATGATACTTCAATTGTACCTACTATGAGCAAAATAAAATATGTAAATATTATTATTTGTTCTTATTTTGTTCATATTTTATAAGTTACATCGATTAGTAACCTTTGATTAACTGCAACACGCTATAAAAACAAATTAATCATTATAAAAACAGTTCCCAATTGTCCCACATTTAAACTTCCCAATTGTCCCACAAACATATTCCCGATTGTCCCACAAAATTTCATTACCTTTTTACCTGTAATTTCAAAAAGTGGGACAATCGGGAAGACACCCGGTAGGTTACGGTCCACTTGTGCGATTAGAACTAGTAATGTTTTCATAGTGTTGTTTTCATTTGTATACCGATGTTTTTTTTATTTTACTTAATTTGTAATTTTTCAGGAAATAATGTTAAAGTGCTCTCCTGCTAATATATGATATATCCAAATAGTTGTATTGCATAGTTATTGCGACAGTGACAACAAATCCCCTGACCCCGTTTGTAACAAAATGTCGCCATAAATACTTTTTTTGTAAGCTTAGAATCACCCTGATAACACTGGATAATTTGGCGAGACATTTTAACTAACATTAGTTAGGCTTCGGTAGTTCAAATTTTCATTTCGACCTTTCTTAAAAATAAAATGACCTTTAATCACCATTCCATAACATTAATTATGCAACAACACTTTGTCCAGTTAAATTGACCATAAAACAAGGTACACACCCCAAACGCATTAACCAATTCTCCAAGGTTTTATGTATTGGAAGTTTATTATTCAGTCAATAAACCTTGGTGTTTGAATGAATGCTACCCGAGGCATTCTAAACGAAAAATGTGATTTACTGATCAATCCTGGTTCAGTTGACCTACGTTATAGAAACGTTTTATTTATCATACAACACAGATTCAGCCTGTTTTTATTCCCATTATTACTAAGTTATAAGACAAGAAAATAAGAGCAAGTTGCATCCGTTTGTATCTTTGTTCGTCATGGACTCGTACGCTGGTCCTTAATCTATTTTATACAACTATCGTTTAAGATAAGATAAGATAAGAAAACTTTATTTTGATTCGGCATGAGTACAAATAAGCAACACAAGCTCTAAGGAGCTTTTGACCGAATATAAAAACATATAAATAACATAAAAACAGTGCATTTTGACATATAAAACAACCTGTAATACAAAGTTGAATCTCACATACATAGCATGCAATAAAAATAATCACCAAATTTAGAATGAAGTAAAAACATGCTTGACCAGAGCAACCAAAAGCAGCATAAATAATAAAACAGTTTAAGAATTATCTGCAAGCAGAACAGTGACATTCCAAACCGTTCCAGGACTGAACAAGACTTTTAAAATGTGAAAAACTGTTTTCAGTCCTGAAATGGTTTGGAAGACTGTTCCATAAAGTAGCAGCAGCAAATTTGAACGATTTTTTACCGTAACGGGTTGACTTTACCTGTGGAATTTCAAGAATATTTACATACCTGAAAGAATATTTAGATTTTTTGACATTCACCAAATTTTGTAAGCACACAGGAGCGATGTTGTTTATAATTTTAAAAGTTTCTAGAGCCATTGTTCTTATCCGTCTGATCTGCAAGGAAGGCACCTTAGCTTTAAGTAAGAGGTCCTCGTAGGAGCTGGTAAAATCCTCATAAACAAAACGGAGTGCTCTTTCCTGCACCTTTTCTAGTTTTTTGGAATTTTTCTCAGTGCAAAAATGCCATGCCAAAGGGCAAAAATTAAAATTACTAAGAATAAAAGTATGAAATATAGTAAGTTTACTAAGTCTATCCAAAAATGAGCCTAAACGTTTTAAAACATTTAATTGCTGTGATGCCTTCCTACAGATTGAGCTGACATGAACATCAAAATTTAGCTGGTAGTCTATTTCAATGCCTAATAATTTTACTGTTTTTTCACATGTGAGGTTCGAATTTTGAATATGTATAGATGGGTTCTTTTCAAAGGTCTTTTTGCCAACAGCCAAAACTTGAAATTTGTCAGGATTTGCTTGCATTTTATTTACCCTGAACCACTCAATAAGTATTTTTGAATCATATTCCAAAGTTGAAATTAATAAATCGAAATCTGGAGTACAAAAAGATAAAGTATTGTCATCTGCATAGTTATATAAACTACCATTTTTAACAAAAAGAAAAATATCATTTATAAATATATTAAACAACAATGGCCCTAGTATCGAACCCTGTGGTACGCCTTTATGGATGTCAGCCCAACCACTCAGAACATTGTTGACTTTAATTTGCTGTTTTCGATTAGATAAATAGGACTTTAAAAGAGCAACTGCATTGGGGTTAAACCATATGCTGATAATTTATCTAGCATAATATTGTGAGGCAGGCAGTCAAAAGCCTTAGAAAGATCCATTAATACTGCTGCAATGTACTGGTTTTTATCAAGAGCTTCTCGCCAGTCTTCTAACACTCTGAGAAGTGTGGTCTGACATCCATGTCCACGTCTAAATGCACACAAAAATGGATTAAATATTTTATCAAAATAATCAGTTAATTGAATTTCATATATTTTTTCAAAGATTTTAGAAAATATGGGTAAGACACTAACTGGTCTATAATTTGTTTTTAATAATGGGTCACTTTTTTTATGAAGGGGGGTCACTTGGGCTTCTTTAAGTTTATCGGGGAAACAATTATTATCAATTGACAAATTTACAAGAGTTGTCAGCTGTGGTGCAATATAAGATTTACAATTTTTCACTATTTTTGCTGGAATACCATCAGCTCCTGTAGCCTTCTTTATGTTTATTTTATTCAAATTTTTTCAACATTTTCATTTGATACTTTTTTAAATTCAAAATCAGAATTATGTTTTCTGTTATCCAAAATTTCTTTTATACTAGGGTGATTTGAGGGGTCATATACAACATCTGCTCCAATTTTGTCTGCTACTGTGGAGAAAAAATTATTAAAAACATTTGAAACTTCATTTGAACAATTTACAATTTCTTTAAATGAAAGATCTGTATTTGATTAAATACTAAATCCTTTTAACAAACAAACTTAATTGCATATTATGAAAAGCTATCTACCGACAGCACTTATTGGACGGGAACTCGACATGCAACAACCACCTACGCTACACAGCGGCATAGTCCCAGTCGTCAAAACCCTTTCTATCAAATTCTGCTACTAATGCTACATAGTGGCATAGTCCCACTCGTCAAAACCCTTTCTATGAAAAAATGCTACCGATGATACACAGTGGCATAGACCCACTCGTCAAAACCATTTCTATGAATAACTGCTACCGATACACATGCAGTGGCATAGATCCACTTGTCAAAACCCTTTCTATCAAAGACTGCTACTAATGCCACACAGCGTCATATACCCATTCGTCAAAACACTTTCTATTAAGTTCTACCTCAAATGCTACATATATAGTGGCATAGTCCCGCTCGTCAAAATCCTTTTTATATCAAAGACTGCCACCAATGCCACACAGTGGCAGCGACCAACTCGTCAAAACCCTTTCTATCAAAGACCACCCATGCCACACCGTGGCGGAGACCCACTTTTCAACACCTTTTCTATTAAATATAGCCACCAATGGTACACAGTGGCAGTGACCAACTTGTTAACATTCTTTCTGTCAAAGACGATTTCCAATGCCACACAAAAAAGTTGTTCTATTACCCTTTAAAACATTGGTTCTAATGAGTTTATGCTTAGTCCTTCTATGATAATCAGATTAGGACATAGTCTTAAAAAAACAACCAATATGTAAATCGTTCAATGAATTTTAATCAAATTCAATGGATTGATAAAATATATGCATCGAACATTTCGGTCTGTTAATGGAATTTAAAGTTATCTGTAGGTGTATACTCACGGAATTTAATAACCGTGTCAAGTACCTGCCATCTTTGTGCAGTGTGCATGACAAATCATCTACGTGTGAAGTTGTGTGTAGAAGGGATTCCAGTACACCTATAAATACTTGTGGTTGTACATGTCTCTTGACTGAGTGTAGCTTCAAATTAACACATGATTTCAAATTATTTGTCTTAATTGTACATTGGTTGTTGGTTGTTGTTTACTAAACGTTCAGTGGCAAATATTTCATGCTTGTTAAGGACGAGAATTTTACTAATTTCAGTAAATCTAAAATTGAAACTTTATTACCTTTTACATTTTAAAAATATCTTTCATTGACTATTTTCAAAGGAAATTTCAATTTTCACATTACTCATCCCCGTTTGTACTTAAGAATTGAATGCTTCTTTTTGTAAATTTATTGGGGTGTAAAAGCGTTGACCGAAGTACATTTTGTATGAAGCGCGGAAGCGCTTCATTCTAGAAATGTACGCACGGTCAACGCTTTTACAACCCTATAAAGTTACAAAAAAAAAGCATTCAATACTTATAATTACATTTTTTAGCTAGGATCATGAAAACATGATTCACCTGTGCACTTTATTGTGGGACCTCGTGTCATCATGCATGATAAATGTTATTGTCTCATGCAATTGTTAACGGAATAACTTGTGATGTGCTGTTAGCCAATCAGAATAACGTATTTTAATGAACCATACATCTAATGTTATTATATGTTAACGCAGTCAAAATTTTGATAGACACGATTGAGATCGATATGGATAATAGATTATTACTCGAGATGAAGGGTGCCAAGTTATATATAGAAAATGTATTTACCTGTCAAAACAGACGAAACATATACCAAAACGGACGTTCATACTAAATAGTAAAAAAACCACTGAAAATCATGTAAAAAAAAAAAAAAAAAACGACCAATAGTAAAAAGCAGAATAGAAAACACAACTTTGAAAAATAAAGAGCAGCGGATGATCTAAGATGCAAACAAGTGTAAACAGATCCTGCGCCACATGTGACTTCCGTCGTGTTACTCTTATAAAATATATTGATTAAGCATCACACATCAGCGGATTTGGTAAAAGATTCTAAGACATCACCAAATTTGTAAACGATCGGTCATGTAAATTTTCGAAACCTGAAACAGATATTCAATAACGGCCCACCAACTCGTCGGGATGACATACGTAAATTTTGGAAGTGATGGTTTCAACTTCACCACTTAGAACGTTTGGTTTAAATGCTTTCTTGTGAGCATCAACCATCTATCAAGAAACTCAGGACAGAAAATTCAAGCTATCAACTGGGAGATATATCAGATATATTAATAATAAACATGTATTTGTGTTAGAGAAAAGTGTGTGTACTCATAATTTTCAGACTCTTGACATAAATTTATGGAATTCAAAAATGATCAAAAAGTTACAAAATGTTTAAATTATAAAAATAGGCTCCCATCAAGGCGTCGAATATATTTTTCAAAGATAGTACTTATTCTAAATTACGCCCATCTTTCAGTTTATCGAACACAAATCTATCGAGTTCATTTTAACAGCAATTCGATAAAGTCCTTTGAACTTATTTTGTTATAAAAAATATTTAAAGGGAAATACTGCTTTCAACATTTATGTTATACACAGGGCGATATTAAAATTATTGTGCAGTAAGGTAGTTATATATTATAATTCGAATGCATTAACAAAGTATTCTATTTACATTACAGTAAAAGATTTTTTTTTGTTTCTTTTCGTTTCATAAAAATACACAGATGAAAGATTTAAATTCCCTTTCAAGCACTAAAATTGTAGCTAATTATTTCTTTGCAGGATGTACATTGTACAACACAAGATAAATATCTCTTAAAATCTGCTAAAAGTTTCTCGAAAAAAACATCCAACACAAGACAAGACGAGACAAATTCTTTATTAAAGCCTCACCTCACTATATAAAGACAAATCTCTACATATTTGTAAAACATAGACAGGAAAGACAAAAGCGTATACATAAGCCACTGGTAAACGAGTTTCGAGATACTGTTTAGAACAGATTGCCATAAAAGTAATGTGTATAATAGTATCACATTCTTTCTTTATAATAATATATCGTGGCATTTTTGGAAGTGCAAAATTGTAAATCATCATAATTAAACAGAAATATAAGTTTCCATCATCATGCATATTCATAAAATTATCGTTAAAATGACAAGCATGATTTAGAAGGATTTCACCCAAATCTGTATGAACTGATATTGGACATTGCACTAATATTTGTTTTTCTCTCTTTCAATAGCATAACAATTAAACCATAACCTTTTATCTGAACATATAACCATTTTACTCGTCAACTGAACAAACTTTATACCAACGGTCAAGAAGTTGGATAAACTGTGTGTATAATTATTATTTTTTAAAAGCTACTCGTCCATAGAATTGATTTTTAAGTATATAATTATAGTTTGTGGTTTTGTCACATGGACATTAAAGCTGACCATTTAAAGTATGTATACATTAAAATGCTGTTGGATTGATAATAAATTATATTATCCAGCATACCGGTGTAGTGCGGGCAGTGAATTATTTGAAATGGGAAATTACGAACGAACTTACACTATTATTACATTAAAAAGTTAACGGGTTCATGGAAACACCATGGTTATAGAAAAACGACGAAAAGATACACGGTAGTGAAATCTGAAACCTTGTAAAAAAACGGGACTGAAAATAACTTCTCGGTTTCCTAATTGTTCAGTCAATTATTTACTTTTACAAATGGTGCCTAGAATGGAAAGTTTTCTCATTGGCACTCATACCACATCTTCTATCTATTAATTGATTAAAACACTTTTATGGCGCTATAACAGTTTTCATTTATATTGTAGCTTCTAGTTATAAATTAACCTATTTACTTCGCGAACTGAAAGACTTTTCGCAACCTTGTAATGCGGTACTCATCAATGATCTGTTTTGAACTATGGATGTTTCCAGATATTTACTTGGCAAATCGATTCAGGTAAAACTCTCCTTTACACAGCACGAATAAGATCTGACGAATTTCCATATAAGGATAAATGTAATATTGATAAGTGAGTGTGCGGTCTTTGAGTAATGATCCATGTACATGTATGTTCGACAGTAACGATATGTATGTTTATACATAGACTGTGCGGTCTTTGAGTAATGATCCATGTACATGTATGTTCGACAGTAACGATATGTATGTTTATACATAGACTGTGTGGTCTTTGAGTAATGATCCATGTACATGTATGTTCGACAGTAACGATATGTATGTTTATACATAGACTGTGTGGTCTTTGAGTAATGATCCATGTACATGTATGTTCGACAGTAACGATGTGTATGTTTATACATAGACTGTGCGGTCTTTGAGTAATTATCCATGCACATGTATGTTCGACAGTAACGATGTGTATGTTTATACATAAACTGTGTGGTCTTTGAGTAATGATCCATGTACATGTATCTTCGACAGTAACGATATGTATGTTTATACATAGACTGTGCGGTCTTTGAGTAATTACCCATGCACATGTATGTTCGACAGTAACGATGTGTATGTTTATACATAGACTGTGCGGTCTTTGAGTAATGATCCATGTACATGTATGTTCGACAGTAACGATGTGTATGTTTATACATAGACTGTGCGGTCTTTGAGTAATGATCCATGTACATGTATCTTCGACAGTAACGATGTGTATGTGTATACATAGACTGTGTGGTCTTTGAGTAATGATCAATGTACATGTATGTTCGACAGTTACGATTTGTATGTTTATACATCATATTTAGGTGTAAATTGAGCAAAGTGTACAGTAACTAATAACCCCATTTAAATCATGTAATATATTTAACCTATTGAGTACGCGCTGATCAAAATGAATCTACCTAGTTTCCATCTGAATCATTATTAATGTTATAAACTGACAAATAATTTTGAGAATATCTCGATTATTTTGAGAATAGCTCGGTGAAGATAAGTTATCAATAATTTTGAGAATATCTCGGTGAAGATAAGTTATCAATAATTTTGAGAATATCTCGGTGGCAATATTTATTTTTTTTGTTCTTCGTAAAATGATTTTAAAATTCGGGAAAAAAACGTATTAAAAAAATTAAAAAAAGCAATTTCACAAATTCTTGTTATAACGAGATCAGTACAAATTATGTTTTACTTTACTAATATTTTTTTACAAATATCTTCGTATTTACTGTTTAATTCATCATTTTATTTTTTTGGGAAATTCGTGTATGATAAAATCGTTTATAATTTTAATAGTGCATTTCAAATTCAAAGTTTATCCTTGAAAAATCCTGTATGAGTTAATTGAATACCTTCTCAGGATGTTTAAATTTGGTCTGATTTATATTATGAAATACTATATTTTTGTGATAGTGAATTTCTATCAGAATACAGGTTTTCGTGTCAATTTGTCTCACTGTCAAAATCAGTGGTTTATAAATGGATGATTGATGATTAAATAGATTCACTCAAGCAGTTTTAAACTTGTGATGTTATTTAAATCAAGACAAAGATAGGATGAAGCTTTCTAAAGTTGTGTATGAGATGATTACTTGAATGAATTTCATTTGGTTTATCTGACATAACATCGACGACTTCCAGTAAGATAACAGATAGATAATAGGGGCTTTTTAGTGTTGATGTGCACTATTTAACAGGTTTTTAATGCAATAGGTGATTCGCTGACACTATGAAACGAAGTTTTTGTCAATATATCTTGCTCAATGTTCACTCATTTTGTCAAAGCTGCATAGACTCGACAGTCCATGCCCACCGAATTGACCCAAACTGTTATTTAACGTATAACTGTTGTTCTTAAATGAGCATTATAATTGCAAACTATCTTTGAATACGAATATAAACTTTTTTGTTCAATTTTGAACTGCAAGAAATTTAATTAACCATCAACATATTAAACCTTTAAGATTACCAATTGTTATGTGACCGACATTAATATATAAATTGACAGGGTACACACATGGAAAAGTATAATGACGATTATTTTCTCATATCATAGAAAAAAAGGTAAATCACTATGTTAACTGCAATTAAATTATTCTTTTTTGCAGTTCGAATTAGTTATGCTACGGTCTTCCTTAGTGTCACTTTTCAGCTGATATTCTTTTCAATATTAATAAGAAGATGTGGCATGACTGCCAATGAGACGACCCTCCATTCAACTAACAATGAGTAAAAAATAAACCATTATATGTCAAAGTACGGTCCTCAACACGGAGTCATGGCTGACACCGAACAGCAACTTATAAAAGACCCCAAATGATCTAGTGTAAAACAATTTAGAGAATATCAATACAACCAGCGCTCTAAATTATATAAAATGACATACGAAAAACGGATATGAGCCAATCTAACAAACAACAACCACTGAACACAACAGGTCCATGACTTAGGACAGGTGTAAACAAACGAAACAGATTTAAACGTTTAAACAGACGCCCACCTTCACCCTAACCTGAAATAGTAGTCTAATTTTACAACATAGAAATATACTATAAAATATCAATTGAAATAGCTGAATACGCCATGGAATTACGCCAGCGATCTCCAGCTGAGGTCACATGGATACAAATCCAAATGAGTTCGAATTAATGTTTGCAAGCATAAACGATTTAACGAAGTATTCGTGCCTAATTTTGACAAAGTTTAACCAAACTGACAGATAAAAGTTAATTGTATCATTCTGTTATTATGTAAGATTGACACAAAACAAAACATACTTGGACTATTTTCTGCTCTATGGTCGGGTTGTTGTCTCTTTAACACATTCCCCATTTCCATTCTAAAGTTTATTGTTTGATAATTGAAAGATTCAGTTTAATCAGTGGACTTGATATGTAGATTATGTCTCCTCCTAAGACAAAATACCACCTGTTATCGTAGTTTGTACCGTGCTATGTAATTATGTCCCTCGATGTAACAAAAAATAACATGATATTGGGAATCAACTGTTAATCTGGACAGTCCTGCTAACAACAACACTTGAACAACAAAACAGTGTAATAAACGGATTGGAAACGGGTACTTGACCTTTTAAAAATTGTTTAATTGCCCTTTTAACATAAATTGTTCATGGAAGAGTGGAGAACTTATGATTGGATTCTTAGCTAGATCCATTTTTAATATAGAAGTATACATTAAGCTGACTTCTACTTAATCCGACCCCAGAGATAGACTATGCCGTAATAGCCTAGATGTCGTCTTTATCCTGCTGAAAAGTTTTAAAGCTAATTGATTTTTCTTAAACATCTGTCTGTACCTAACAAGACGATGAATAAAAGTAAAAGATTCGGAATATGAATACATTTATTAGTTAATAATATTTCACAGCAGTTCATGGGATGTGTGTCTCATTTAAATCCCGTTTATATCCCTTACGACTATAGTTCGTATATTATGGATAACAGAAGTAATTTTCATTGAAGCCTTCTTCAAGATATTTAGGAGTTAAATAAAGTGAAATAGCTATCTATAGATTGATACAACATAAAAAAAAAACATGTATGCTTATATTAGGTTTTTTTTAATTATCTTAAATACGAGGTCTCCCACGACAAACTAAAGAATCTACCTCTTGATCAGATCAGTCTAAATTAATACGTCGATTAGGGACATTATGATATACTTTTCTTTTTCATTCATAAGGCTACACATTGAAACATGTATTTAACTATTTCACTGCGCTAAACTGACAACAATTGCTATTCTTAATAGTGAAACACAAACATGCATTGTTTTATTGTTTGGATGTGTTAAAGTATTTTGTAATCACTGTTATTAACCTTAATTCTCCATGAAAATATATCTATCATTATACATCTTATAGTATGACAGGAAAATACGACAACAAAATATAGTATGCATGATACTATATATGAATGGTATTAGGTCATAATGAATTCAAACTCCCGGCAGAACAATTACAAAACCGTGTGTTTATTCCTTCAACAGACATACAAACTGGAAATTAAGGATTGATACAGTTCCATTGTAAAGTATATAAGATCTTGAAGAATCTGCTATGATTAGATTCCTGTACGTGTAATCTAGATCATACTTCTTCTGGTTTATGGCCAAAATATAAATATTAATGTTTAGTTTTAGTTTTATATATTTTTTTCATTTGCATCATCTTCATGTTTATTTTGTTTTTAGACAGTTCTGATATTGCCGACGGAAACTTGAAGTTAATTCTAGCCTTGATATGGCAGCTGATACTCCGTTATCAAATAGGCAATGGAAACATTCAAAACAAAAGTTGGCTGTTGGCATGGATACAGGCAGTTATCCCACAATGCAAAGTGACGAACCTGACAACAGATTGGAACGATGGTTTGGCTTTAAAGTAAATTATTTATTAAACAGTCTGTTAAAATACAAAATAGTTGTGCATAGTGTTCGGTATGTAACACATTAGTTTGATTATCTTTTTTTCTACTTTCTGCGTCTTGAATTGAATTAATATAATGATAGCATATGTTCGTCTTCTCAAACATTGATCCAGTATGAATGTTAAATTCAAATATTTTAATTCTTTATTCCATTTGCATCTCAAATTTTTACAATAAACTAATTTAACCTTAAACCATAAAAATACGTTGAAATTAAAAAGATGTAAAAAAAAAACTTACATAATGCAGAGTTGTGAAAGTTTTTTAAATGAATTTTGATATATTTGAGTAGAATATATGTTTCCTTCGTTGCAGTGCTTTACTGGACTTCTGTATGCCTGGTCTGTCGCCACATTGGAGGTCACTTGACAAAACAGATAAGTAAGAACCAGCTACTTTTAATACATTATATTTACCACTAAAAATATGTAAAATTAGAGTAGTATAGTTTGTAAAGAAAAGATTTAAATGTTATAAAAATAATATCTATTTTTTTTTTAAATAAAAGCCGTCAAAATATAAGCAGATATCTATTGCTTTGCGAATGCCCTCCCACAACCAAAAACAAACTTTCATGTCATTTAACTTTTTTTATGTTTTTAATGTTAAATAAATCAAACCAGAAAATAAGTTCGATATTCAAATTCTTTGAGTTATTGAATACGCCGCAAAAGTTCTTCGGAAATTCAGTCCTGTCAATGTTCCGATAGAGTCATGAATACTGGATGTAATGTATTTTAATTCAATAGTTAATAGTTATCTTAAGAGACACTTTTGGCATCGGAAATTTCTTATAATGTGACTGTTTTAGCAGTTTTTGTTTTTTAAGTTTTTAACTGAACACAAGAAGCCTAAGGACATAATTCAGTACGACAAAATAAATTAAGGAAATACCAATCCTGATTTTCGACGGACTAACCTCTGATGAATATCGAAAGAACAGTTATTTGATAGATTTAAAATACGTTTTGAATTAATAGTTCAAGAGGCACAAACTACTGGCCTTATAAAACATTTTTCCTTTACTATTTCAGAGTTAATAACTGTCATTATGCTATGAAGTTGGCACGTCAGCAGTTCGGAATACCTCTTATACTTCGTGCGGAACATTTAGCCAGTACCGATTTAGATGAATTGTCCTCCATTACTTATCTGTCGTATTTCATCAAAGTTGGTTCTCCTGGTTACAACGCAACCCTACAGAGAATACAACCCATGGTTCATAACGTTCCGGTCTTTAATTTTACAGTAAGATGAAAATATATCTTAACTGTGACAGAAATAATATGGTCAATAAATCTTGCAATAATATGATACAGAAAAATAATTTGTAAAAGTATGGTTTATTTGCAATAAAATACTGCTACGTATAATATTAAAGTGCCATACAAGTGAGAGAGAGTTAACGCTATGAAACCAGGTTCAATCCACAATTTTCTACATAAGAAAATGCCTGTACCAAGTGAGGAATATGACAGATGTCCATTCGTTTGATGTGTTTTATCTTTTTGCCATTTCATTAGGGACTTTCCGTTTTGAATTTTCCTCGGAGTTCAGTATTTTTGTGATTTTACTTTTTGTTAAGAAAATTTTAAGAAGATTATAAAAGAAAGTATTTTAATTTTGTAAACCTAAACATATCCAATTCTACTCCTTTTTATTCCCATTTCTAGACAGATTGGAATGATGGTCGAGTTTTAACAGAACTCGTTACCAACCTGGGAGCCAGGATCCAAGACACCTCTCATACAAATATCTCAGAAATACAGAGGCTCCAAGAAGGTAACGTACAACACCAATGGAAAAAGTGTAATATAATCCAACATGACACTTAAGTTTGTAATGCTATTCAAAAAATTAAGATGAATGAATACTTCGTAAAGTGAATAAATTTTAACAGGTAACATTAAAAAAAACATTGTCAATCTTTTTTTATCTTAACATGATCAATGCGATGATCTTAAAGAGAATTATAAACTTGAAACAAATATATTCTTACATCCTTTTAAATATGACGATGTAACCTTAGACTGCCTTTCTCAAACTTCACAATCACAACGGACAACTTCTAACAGATGACAACAATTTTCTTGTCGGCAAGAAATCACAATAAAAGATCTTAAACTATCTATCCTATTGAAAATATTCACATAAAATTTCCACAACAGTAGATAATAAAATAATGATAAGTATACAGTCGACACAAGTGGAGAGAAGAAGGGGGCTTTCGTCACACCTGAATGACCCATAGGCTTTTTAATCTGTACCTGTACCTAATTAGTTTGCTGATTGAGGAGAAAAATATTTCACGGTAGCTTTCACTCTGGTTTATGAAAACAAGTGAATATTTTCGTATTTATTGAAGAAATACTATACCATATATTGTATACGTGAAATCCGAACTTCATTCAAATCTGGATGTAGCAGAAGAATGTGGGATAGTTTCACATTAAAACATGTCGCAGAAAACAAGTTTGAAGGCTATTAACATGCATTGTTTTATTAATGAAAACTGTGTGTGAATAGCAAGAAATAAAAGAGAATGATTTCATCATATTATGTGTTTTAAAACTACACATCTTAGACAAATTCCTTTCTAGGAATTGACGGTGCAACGCAACTAGGTGTAGAGCCTCTTTTGACTGCCTCTGACATTGCTGAGGAAGATCAGGAACATATAGGAATAATGGCGTACGCTGCAAAATTTGTGTACTTAAAACCAGAAAATTCAACTATTCAAAGCACTTCAGCAACAAATGGGGTAAGTAAAAATTGAAATAACCGTAGTTTTTAGTTTAACAAATATGGACTACAGTACTGGAGGGATATTTTATCATTTGCTTCTTATCAATTTGGAAATAATTCCTTATTTTTCAAAGTTATTTATTGATCATATTTATTCTATTTTATTGAATCTCTTTTACCACCCCCTTTTTGTCCAACCCACCAACCCCCTTTTTCTAGTTTTAAAACACAACTTACAAGAACAGTTTTATAATCTAGTTTATGAACAAATACAAATTAAACTATAAAGAAACATTAAAATTTGTGTTTTACAAAGTATTTGACCTCTACAACCCCCGACCTCAACTGTAAAGGAAAGTATTATATACAGAGTTGGCACATATTCCATATTTAATGCATAAGGGTGCACAAACACATTGAATTATTACATAAAATATACAGCGGTTTCTTTCTTTTAAGAACTCGTGAATTTTAACATTATATAACACAAACAGTGAATGTTGTTGACAATTAAGTAGCTACACCATGAATGGGCATACTGTCAATGTATGAGCCCAAAAGTAACGGGCATAATTTCAATGTATAAAAGATATTTATATATAAGAAGATGTGGTATTAATGCCAATGAGACAACTCTCCATCAAAGTCACAATTTGTAAAGAAAATACACATTCTAACATGACGTCCTTCAAACGCTTTGAGTACACACCCGTGGTAAAATATGAATATATTGCCAGTGCTGTTCCGATTGTACTCCCACGTCATATGCTTTTTTATGAATGAGATACCCGACGTCATAGAACAATGCCGTTAGAATGTAAGCATTTTACGGGAAAATACACGTAACACATACACAAATGATGCTAAAATGTGGCAAAAGCCCTTTATTGTACATCATATAAGACATATAAATAAATTATCATTCAAATTCATCCAAAACTGTCTAAATACATTATTTTAAATAGTTTAAGCATGTCACTAATGCAGTTTGCTCCGTTATTTTACGCTAGTTTATTAGTGCGTTTATTTATGGGAACGGCAAATATTTGCCTACACCTAGAGCGCTTCGATCCAAAAGAATTGCCGTATGTGTCCTATCAGAATCGAAATAATTCATGGGGCTTGAATATATCTAGATTTTACCACGGGTTGTCCCTTTATGCCGATATTTTACCCCTCGCTATCGCTCAGGGGTAAAATATTTGTCATAAAGGGCCAACCCGTGGTAAAATCACGATATATTCAAGCCCCCATGAATTATTTCTTAATTCTAACATGACGTCCTTCAAACGCTTTGAGTACACACCCGTGGTAAAATATGAATATATTGCCAGTGCTGTTCCGATTGTACTCCCACGTCATATGCTTTTTTATGAATGAGATACCCGACGTCAAGCCCCCATGAATTATTTCTTAATTCTAACATGACGTCCTTCAAACGCTTTGAGTACACACACCGTGGTAAAATATGAATGAGATACCCGACGTCATAGAACAATGACGTTAGAATGTAAGCATTTTACGGGAAAATACACGCTTGTGAATCCGAAAATCATCACAAGGAAACATACACACATGATGCTAAAATGTGGCATAATGTCAATGTAACAGCCCAGAGGTAATAGCCCATAAATAATAAAAGTCGTGCTTTCAATGAAGCAGCCACACCAGTTTAGGGCATAAAGTACACATTTTAAATACCTCGAATTAAATTTAAACATATCAAGGTTGTAGATAGTAACGATAGCAACAGACTCATTTCCTAATAATAAAGTTTAATTGTTGCTTGACCTATTTACACTTCTTCCCAACCTTGACAATTGACAAAGCCAGTAAAATTATACGTTGTGCAACGATTGTATTAGTTACTGAATTCAATCACCAAACCAACCCACCCGCCCCCTCCCCTTTCCGTTCACGGAGGGGGTGATTTACTGCAATAATACATTGTCAGTTTTGTTACATAATACATTACTTTATTATGATGGCTATCCAATGATTTTTTTGGTTACATATTACTATGACAACTCCAGTACTATATTTGGTCTGACACTTTAAATGTATTGTACCGTGAAGGCGATTTCTATGTATATCTAATAATATGTGCAGCCACTACCTGTTTGTCGATACTTTAAATTTACATTTCAACCACTTAATGTAGAATTTTTTCGCCAATGGCTGACAATGACACAGGGTATACTTTACAAGACATTGCGTGCAACTTGTTCTTTTCCCTTGAAAGGATTTAGCCTCAATTGATTTATAGACCTGAAAAGAAAACATAGCTTACGTTTACTTTATTTAAACTTCGTTTTCTAGTCTCAATTGAAACCATTCCTGAACTCGTTATTCTATAAGTAAATGTTCTTCATTCATGCAAGAGATACCCATCAGTTCGTCCTCTCACTTTCTAAACATTTCCTTAAAATAAACGACTATAAAAAAAAACTCGAAGACATAATGTCACGGTCTGAAAAAAGAACATCGAATTGACAAACAACAATCCACAAAACACTGCACACTAAACCTAGAGATTGGGCAATACAAACCCCACGCGAGTGAACTCAGGTGCTCTGGTTAAACAGTTCCTGTTCCATCGGTATCCGTCGTGGGTCTCGTTGCTAGTAAAACATTCGGTGATACATTCCACAACGATCGACCAAATTATGATGGTGTTCGTTAACATTCAAGTACCTGGGCAGTTTTTATATTTTCATGTGGATGATAGCTAGGCTGTTACTTGTATAACGGTGATGATGATGAATATTATTAGATTCCCGCACCAAGGATACAATAGCTTTATAGGTTTCATTGTGTCCATCTATCCGTCAGTCTGACTGTCAGTTTACTATTTTTGTAAACGCTAAAAAGTCAAAAATTATGGGCTAGTGGATTGCAAAACAAATTGATGTTTCGGTATATTATGTCATTATGCTATTCCAAATTGATCCAAAGTGGCAAATTTGCAGTAAACAAGTTGTCTTATCGTGTTATAAAGTGCAGTTTATGAACTTTATGCTCGGAATTTTCTGAAGTAAAGCAACCGATATTTGATAGGATAACATATCAGAACATTAATTTACATAATTTTGATTACAGTAATTGTGTGAATCAGTTGATGTGGTGTCAATTGAGAGGTACTGTAGTAGTTTTTCGATGTTTTTATCTCATATTGGTACTGGACGTTAAGCAGCTAGCAATCAATCAATGACTTTTCTCTAATCTCATAAATCGATTACAGCCGATTGCATTCAGTATGTAGGCAAAGGTAATATCTTTGGTTAGCTTGCTTGTTAGCTACCCTCTTTTCTAAGTAGCCTAGTCCTACAGACAGATAGATTGGTTATTGTCGGACTAATCTTATTTTAAAGGAGGATATTTTACCTAACCTAATAATGACCTCACGGTTCAGCTAACAAGCAAGCTAACCAACGATACAAGCTTTGCCTACACACTCATTGCAATCGACTGTAAGAAAAAAAAATCAAAGTAACAGACAAAAACTCAAAGAATCGCATGGATCAGAAAAGGAACGAGACCTGTTTGGTCGAATCCTCGTGGCCACGAAATATCAGTTGACAAAAAGAACATTTCTCTTATTGTTTTAGTTCTACAACGTTAAAACCAATTTCATATTTACGTCAATGTGCAAAAGAGGTTAACAAATTCGAATTATTTTATCATGAATATGTGAAAACTTTATTTGTTTTAGTCTTAATGTTGTAAAATTGAATCAAGTAATAACTCAAAATTTACTTTGGAACCAGTAGCAGTTTATGGTCTTGTCTTGCTTGTACGTATGTTTATAAGTAAGAGTTAGGTGCAGTAAAGATCACAAATGATTTAAACTTACCACTAATACATGTTTATTAAGGATATACTGTTTAATCTGTAATCAACTTGGATTAAAATAACTGCAAATCTTATCTGTGGTTTATTGAACTACATTTTTTAAAGGTTACAACACTTTACGAAGAAGAACGAAGAGTCACAAGCAGAAGTATACCAAACATTTCACACCGGAAAACAACACTGTCTTCATATCCGGTCAACGGTGAAGTGGATTCTTACAAATTTTCATCTGAGACAAGAAGCAGTGCGGATTATTCTAAACCTATAAGTATAGACACTAACCAACATTCCCCAATGCTTTATAGGAGTCAAAATGGACGTCAAAATGGACCGCTGACGACGTATCATATCGACAGCAACGCGAATTTTGACGATACAGAGGATTCATTTGTTTTCCAAAGAATTCCATCTTTAAGGAAAGAAAAAGGAAAAAAGCATAAAACGGACACGCTTGATAATGTCAGTGGAGTAAAAGTGGATACTTACTCAGTGGGTGTTATTATTTCGACTACGGTAAGTATTGTTTTCTTAAACTATGGATTGTAATTAAATGAAAAACATGTTTCTTCAATTTTGAATTTACATGATTTAAATCGAAGTAAATGGAAAAAAATGTTCGGTTGCTTTACTTTTTAGATTTAGCAAACGATAATTTAATTATGCTCTACTCTCATTAAAACAATCTTTCGAATTTTATTTCACATGGACTATGCTGGCTATGCGCTGACCCAGAGTTGTTAATGTCTGCGTCATTTGGTATCTTACATGGGAAGTTGTCTCCTTAATCAATCATTCCACATCTTCTTATTTTCATATTCAGTGTGTGTCATATTTCAAATGCAGGTCCTTTCAGACCTTTGACTTATATTGTAGTTAAAAAGTGTCTGAATAGTGTCATTCGTACTACTTTACTACCGTAAACATTAGGCTGACCAAACTTGGTATGTCGATACAGTATGGGATCGGGATGTGACCAATATCAAAGTCAGGTCACTCTGACTTCACTTTCTACCTGAGCCCTATGATAGTAAAACATTGACTGATTTTTATGCACTCGCAACTTAAAGTTGGCGGGCATAGGGTTTTACCCCTGTCCGTCCATCCGTCTGTCGGTCCGTCTTTCCGTCTGTTTATGGGTATATAGTTATTCCGCATAGCTTTTCCTACAGGAATCCTAGGAAGTTTTCACTTTGCTGTCTGTTTGTACATATACTGAAGGTGTGCATTTAGTCAGGGTTTTTATTTTTATTAATGTTTGCCCTTTTGGGAGATAGTTTCAATTTATAATTCTTTTGGAGTATTTACTTGCATAAGAGGAGGGTGCTTCCATGCTCAACTTTGTGTATTTTAAATTTGCATCTACTGGGGCATCAATTGTGTCTCCTAGACACAATAATATCTCAAAGAAAGTCCTACATTGACTTTTTTATAATACATTTACTTCAGAGTGGAGTGCGGGGGCATCACTTTTTCTATATTTTGTTTGTTTGTAATGGAGCACTTTCATTGACAAAACTTGTTTATGCAGATGCATCATACTGACCTTTTTCTGAATTTACGTTGTAAACGCCGCGTTCTTTGATGCTGTATCAGTATCTTTCAGACAGACCTTTCAGGTACCTTGTAGACATCTAAAGCAGAGAAATAATTATGGAAAATGAATGACTGAAAATCAAAAATATCAAAATATCACTTTCTTAATACTGAATTTCATAGCAGCAACTTAAATGCATGTACGGCTGCCATGTGGACAGCTTTAAATGACCCAACGAATAAAACACTTTGGGAACTAGAAATCCACTTTATATCATCATATGTTTGTTTCAGTCTCATGAAATTATTAGCAAAGACGAAGTAATTGTTGAAGCAGAGTCACCTAGCGGCAGGGTAGTTAAACTAACAGGAGATGGCAATTATAATGCTCAATTTACACCTGACGAAATAGGTAAGAAAATAATCAAACAAATATACTTGTTTTACTTTTTTTCACATTTGATTGCTCACTTAATACTAAAAATGTGTAACATAAACTTTGATGAATATAGAAAAAAATGAATTTCTAATAGGTATATAAGAATACAGTGTTTTTCTGAGTAATCTTGTAGTATGATTAGCACAATAGTAAAATGACAATCTTGAATGCTTCTGGTCGGTGAAAAAGAGGACTAAGACAAGACATCTTAGGCAACAATATCTTCTTTCTGAGATACAAACATGGTAAAAAAAACTACTGAATATGTTTTTCCTCCATTGCAGGGGAATGGAAAGTGAGTTTATTCTGCCACGGCAAGCTGGTAGATTCTTGTCCAATAGATGTATGTGATCCCTCACAAGTTAAAGTTACTGGACTAAAAGGAGGCATTGTAAACAAGAGACAATACTTTACAGGTACATTTACTCTAAATATGATTACAGCTTTACTTTTTAGGAGTAAATGTAAAAGGGCAGAACAAATATGGCGAACTTTTTAAATTTGAACATAATACTTCAACACATTCGCTTTACAGCTAACGTCTAAAAACTAAGCACTCAATGTGCATTATGTAATAAAATATGTATATCGCAGCATATTACTTTCGTGTTCATTTTGGTCACCTATAGTAATCTCGTACAAAAGCTATGTTCTGTCTAGAATAGCTAACCTAAATTCTGCATCTTAAAACTTCTTAATTTCTTTCTACACACCCATATTGTTGAATACTGGTGTTGGTTTTTTTTTATATATACATTCAGTTAAAAAAAAATCGAAAGCAAGGATTGAAAGCAAAAAGACTATATTTCTTTAAAGAGTAAAACTATTTTTAAAGGAATGAAGGAAGTGAGATAGAAGAAAAGTGAAAATTTTGTTAATAATTTTAGACATTTATGATTGTAGTTGATTGCCATAATGCGGGAAAAGGTGATTTGGAAGTGTTCATTGACTTCCGGGGTACAAAAGTTCCTTGCTCTGTTAAAGAAACCCAGACAGGTGTTTATACAGCTAGTTATCTCCCTTACATCTGTGGGGTGTACAGTGTCAGAGTTAGTTTTAATAAATCAGAAATTAGAGGTAAGTTATCTCCCTTACATCTGTGGGGTGTACAGTGTCAGAGTTAGTTTTAATAAATCAGAAAGTAGAGGTAATTATTTGCATATATTTCTTACACTTATATTGATTTCAATGAAAGTTGAAAATAACTATACAAAAAATGTAGATTTTAACCCATTTTTGTTATAACTTCAATAGTTGACTGTTATAACAAATATCAATGTTTTATAGCTTCAAGGAAATGAAAAATGACAATAAAGGGAAAATAAATAAAACAAACAGCTTTGACGTGGATGACCATGTACAATAAAGGGAAAATAAATAAAACAAACAGCTTTGACGTGGATGACCATGTACTTATTCGACATCTTACATACATTTATTTGTTTTCTTCAGATTCCGACTACCTCCTTGGGTCCGACAGTGACGGTATGCATCGGAGAGCAATATTTTCGACATCTATCGAACCTGATAGAGACAAATATAACGTTAAGTCGACATGTAAGTAGTACCAAAGAAGGATAGCAGAGGGTTTTTTTGTTATTTCTTTTGTTTACGTTTTTGTTGGTGTTGTTGAGATACTATAATGAACATTTCTCAGTTGTTTCTCGTTTTGATTGTCTTTACATGTACTCGCCTATTTTAAACGGAATTGTTTCTGACCATCACAACTGAAAAGTAACAAACACAGTAGCAGCACAATATAATTTGATCTATATTGATAAATATAATGATGATGAATTTGTGTTTTAACATCATATGGCAAATTAACATGGATATGAGGGTGAGAACATAGGTTTTTTTATGTGAAAAGGAATCCTGTTTTGAACTAAACAGCTTGAACGCCGAATTGGGATTTTTTACGGGCTAGTTAACATGTCTTAACACAACCTACCCGGACACATTCTGCACCGAGCCGAACGGTCTTTGCTCTTCACTGGTGGATGGATATCACGTGATGGATATATCATTATCAATATTACTTCATCACTTTCTTCTCTTCATTGACAAATAACACTTTCTTTTTTTTAACTGTAAAATTGATAAAAAATAAAAGAGAAATCTTTTTAAAATATTATATACAAAAAATATGTTAATTTTAATACACTTGATTTTACTGATAAACTCGTGATTATACTAAATCCATTTGATAAACTCGTGATTATACTAAATCCATTAACATCAAATGTTGTAAAAGCAGTTGTTTCTTTTATTAAAGAGTCATTAGAACTGAGGAAAGGAGATCACTAACTGTTTTTATTCTATTTATTATAATATTGTCGAATTTTCATTATGTTTGTTTTGTCTATATATTTGCAATTACCAAAATTGTTTTTGTTTTTGTTTTGCAAAAAAAGAATTATATTTATTGCTGATCTATTGTTATTTAATCTTTTTGGGGGATTTTTAAATTGTGTTGAAATCTCATCCTTTCAATTCATTTAACTTTAATTTTATCGGATTATTTATTTTGTTGATGTAAGTTGCGTTACGAGTCGGAACAAAAATGATAGTGTGATCTAACAAATATTTCTCTTCTCAACTAGACACAATTATTTTTATTCAGTTGTATTCTTTTATTTGGTAACAGTATGTATTGTGGTCTACATTTTATAATTTAATTGAAACGTTCGCGTCACCGACATGGTCTTGAGCAACACCAGCATGTATCAAGTAGGACATTTTCTCCATGTTTAAAAACTAGTTAATAGAGATGTTCACCTTGAGGGTATTTGAAATATATAAACTAATAAAAGCTGATTTACAAGTTTTTCTCTAACAGGGTGGGTCTGGGTATTTGTAGTAAAACCAATGTGTATTCTGTAGGTGACTGGCAGATAGATTATATAACAGGAGGGCCGTTTGAGGTGTTGATTACAGACAAAGCTGATATTAAAGTATACAGTATGCAGGATGGAACAGTATGTAATTTCCCTCACTTAATAGGTAAGTCAATGCTTCGTAAATTCTCTGTTGGTCAATTTATAAATTAACAAGGAGCTAAGGTTACAACTCCCTCTGGGAAAGTTGACCTTAAATAGATTTGTCTAATATTTCTGTGCCTTTTGGTCATGAAGTTTCTGACGTGTTATGTGTATCTATCATCACTGGTTTTCAAAGTGTTTGGTTTGATCTGATCGATCCTGGTGAATATAAAGTTAGAAAAGCGCTTCGGACACACGAGTTTTATTGAGTGTTGTTTTCAATCAATACTATGTTGGGTTTGCTTTTTCTCACGCATACATTTATTTTTTATGCCCTATTTATGGGCATTATGTTTTCTGGTCTGTGCGTCCGTTCGTTCGTTCGTCCGTTCCGCTTCGGGTTAAAGTTTTTGGTCGATGATCTTTCTCATTTTAATGCCAAATTATAGATTTTATCCCATTTTCACGTTCCACTGAACATAGAAAATGATAGTGCGGATGGGGCATCCGTGTACTGGGGACACATTCTTGTTTTAAATGAAATTTTGCACTTAAAAAATAGGCTATGCATGGAATTCACATGGATTATTTTTTATGCTCCACCTACGATAGTAGAGGGGCATTATGTTTTCTGGTCTGTGCGTCCGTTCGTCCGTCTGTCCCACTTCAGGTTAACAGTTTTTGGTCAAGCCAGTTTTTGATGAAGTTGAAGTAAAATCGACTTGAAACTTAGTACACATGTTCCCCATGTTAAGATCTTTCTAATTTTAATGCCAAATTAGAATTTTGACCCCAATTTGACGGTACACGTCACTAAGCATAGAAAATGATGGTGCAAGTTTCAGATTAAAGTTTTTGGTCAAGGTAGTTTTTGATGAAGTCCAATCAACTTGAAACTTAATACACGTGTTCCCTTAGATATGATCTTTCTAATTCTAATGCCAAATTTGTATTTTTACCACATTTTCACGGTCCACTGAATATGGAAAATGATAGTGCGAGTGGGGCATCTGTGCACTTTGGACACATTCTTGTTTTCTTTTAAAATTTGATTGTCTGAATTATTCTATACTTCCTAAATAAAGTCATTGGATACCAGAAAGCGGTGCGGTGCCTTAGACACATGCAACTAATTCCTACGATTGACAGTTCTGTTTTATTTGGTATGGAAATAGTATATTTTATATATTTCCAGCTGATTGTTCAGGGTTAGATCCAGGACGAATCGAAGCTCATGTATCGTATAAAGGTTACCGTTTCCCAGCAAATACAGTCGAGGATGATCCGGGTATACACAGAATAACTTTCCAACCACGTGGTAAAGGAACCTACAAAATATGGATAGTTTTTGATGGAAGAATGGTTAAAGGTAGGGAAAACAAGCAGTATTATTTCTCATCTTTTGCAAATTATTCTTTTTTTTTACTTATTGATCTGTAAAGGTTGCATTGCTGAGTTTTATATACCAATTACAAAACAAGTACATATATAACTAAGATACCCCAGTTAATCAATGCTTGACATATGAAGTCAAAGATTCAGCCGAACATTGTTAAAAATTTTGTACATGAACATTCGTATCTTTCATGCAGCGAGACTCAAACTGTTGAGACAACAATAACAACAACACCTTTACTAAGTCCAATACTATAGACCTCTCGGTCAACCAGACTATTCAGCTTAGTCACATTAAGTCTTTCCCGAATCAGCTTAATGTGAGGTTTTAACACAGTATTACTATATATATATATATATATATATAACAATAACATCTTCATGCCTCATATATCATGTACTGTAGTACGCCGCTAGATTAAAACTGACGAGGAATGGTAACACACGGCCAGCTAAAGCTCTTTTTTTTTGAGAGCCCAGGTGGTCGTGTGATCTGTAAATTTGCTTTCGCAAATTTTTTGTTCTTCCCTCGCTAGGATTCGAACCCATGCTACTGTGATATCGTGACACCAAATCGCCTGCACTGCAGCCGTCCCGCTAGAAAATATATATAAATAAAGGGAACAGTAGTATACCAGTATATATATAAATAAAGGGAACAGTAGTATACCAGTGTTCAAAATACGAAACGAGCGTCTTGCGTATTAAATTATATTCCTGGTACCTTTGATTACAAACTAAAACCTAGGTAAACACATATAAACGAACTATTTGATAACAACAAAAATATTCCTGACTTGCTACATGAAATTTTAAGAATAAATGGTAGGTTGAACCTGGTTAAATGGCTAGCCAAACATTCCGCTTTATGACATTATTAAAAATGTCGCTAAAATGAAAACACAACGTGACAGAAATGCAACACACAATACCGAGACACGTTGTAAAGCAACAAAAATTCACACTCGGTATAACAGTCATATTTGGGAATAGGTCAGCTTCGGTACTTGGCAGACAGACGACATTGATGTTTAACCACAATTTAAGACGTCATTAGTTAGTTGAGACACAAACACATCGTTAAGATAATACAATTTGTTATTTTTAATCTTTCCTCCTTATAACTTGTATGTTTTGTGGGTTTTTAGAGCTATATTTGAGAAACATAATTATATATTAACAGGTTCCCCGTTCACACAAGAAATAGAAGAAATTGCTGCTACAGCCGTTGGAGAAGGACTGAGAAGAGGCAGGGAAGGTCACGAGACCAAATTCAAAATAGACGCACGAGGATTTCCGGGGAATTGTCTGTTACAGTTGAGGGTAAGTTTTAGATACAAAAATATCTTTAAAATACGTACAACAAAGAAACTAGTCGTTGGTATATAAAGAAGAAAGTCAAAATCAGCTAATTAATTGCAATATTACCTGTCTATCGAATTTAGCTTTCTTTTTACAAATTTTAACCAAACTGACTGCTTACATCGACAACTTTATTAAATGTTCGGTTATTATATATATCTTGTTTCATACTTGAATATTTCTAAGTAAACCGTCACAATCGTAGCTAATACCACTTTCAAAAAAGAGAATTTTAAATATGATAAAGTATACATTGCACTCAAAAGTTTGCTGAAAGAAAAATATAGACTTCTTCAATTTTAAATTTTACTTTTGTCAGGTTTCATGGTTTCCCTTATTTCTACATGAGAAAACGCCTGTACCAAGTAAAGAATGTGACAGTCGTTTCACGTGTTTGAACTTTTTTGCTATTTGATAAGGGACTTTTCTATTTGAATTTTCCTTACAGTTCGTTATTTTTGTTATTTTACGTTTGAATTTATTGCAGGTCCACATTACCCAATAAACTGTAATGTAGTAGCAAACGATGATGGAACACACACAGCTACATATGTACCAGAGGAAGCTGGTCCACACAGAATACACGTCAAACTTGATGGCAAAAATATAGACGGTAACTCACTGATTATTACACTATAGAAACAATCATTATGTATGAAAATTTTTCAATAATTGATTTCGTCAGGGTGTTTTTCATCATTTTTAAATTGCCTTGGAGTTCGGTATTTTTGTAATATTTTTAATAGATCTTTCGTTCAGTTTAAGTGTGAAAGGCATTTTGTCTCATACTTAAAACCTGCAGTGGATAATACAGAATATTCAAGTGTGTCAACAACATTAGTACATACAACCAGAAATGTTTAACATATTGAAAATTAGCCTATATGGGTCTAGGCACACCTTGTTAAACATTTAAAACGGTTATTTTTTACAATTATAAAGTTCCCAACAATGATGATGAAGTCATGAATTTATTGTTTTTTTTTGTTTTTGTTTTTGTTTTGCAGATAGTCCTTTCAGACCATTAATAGTAGATCCTTCTAAAATACGTGTTTCTGGAGGATGGGAACCCTTGCTTGATGAAAACGATAGAATCCCACTTATTGTCAATAAAGAGAAGCAAATTCCCTTTGATGCCTCGGAGGCTGGTCTCGGTGAGCTAACGGCTGAAGTACATGGTCCTAGTTACAAGGTTCCCGTAGCAATAGATTCCAGAATCGGAGGGAAACATACGCTTATTTTTACACCAAAAGAGGAAGGTATTTACATCTTTCTTACAAAATCCTCTTTTTTTTTCTATATAGATATAGGAAGTTGTGGTATGGGTGCCAATGAGACAACTCTCCATCCAAGTATTAGATACGCACCGAAAGAAGCTGACATAATTGAATGAAGTAAAATCTAACACTTTCAATTGTATTATTTATCCAGCCTTCTGGTATTAATATTTTATATTATGTCTTTTTCTTTTATGTATCTGGTTATTTTGTATTATTTTTTAGATGTTTGATCTGAGTTTTTTAATTTGCATTCGAAACTTTAAAATGTTAAACATATTTTGTCTTTGTAAAGGTCGTCATTATATAGACGTGAAGTGGTGTGACTTCCCTATATCACCCAAACCGTTTCTTGGTTATGCTGTTTGGCTTCCTGAAAGTGACAACCAACATCAGCCGGTCTTATCCCCATTAGTGGTCATGCAGCCAAAGGAACATCATTCATCTGACCCAGGCCACCTTCATAACAGTCCAAATAGGTAAGCATTATACACTCGTTTTTCTCGATTCGTTTTTTTGCATGTATTTTTCATCAATTATTAAAAACATTTTGCCGTTTACGTCATTCAACCCTATATAATGATTAACATGACAGTATATTCATCACATTTTGTGTTGTTTGGTGAAATTTTTAAATTTTAAAAATTGATAATACTAGTATCATGGACTATAAACTTGAGTGATTGGGATTTTGACCTATTCGGAATATACTGTTGAAGAATAATGCCATTAGTTTTAATATTTTAGTTGTTTAATTGTTTTCTCTGATTGACACTAAATGTTCAATTTGATATAATCTTTATGATTTTGAAAACAAGCAGACAAGTATAATGTTGCCATCAGTTATAAATGTTTAACAAAAGGGTCCGAACAGTTGAATTTTAAAGTAAATGTAGTTTGCACGCCATCAGTTATAAATGTTTAACAAAAAGGTCCGAACAGTTGAATTTTAAAGTAAATGTAGTTTGCACGCCATCAGTTATAAATGTTTAACAAAAGGGTCCGAACAGTTGAATTTTAAAGTAAATGTAGTTTGCAACATTTTTAGAAAGTATATCTAGGATATGTGGTGTGTGTATGTTGTTTAATCTAGTGCTCCAGTTTTATTTAAACATGCATGCAAATGTTGGTAATATATATATATTTCCGTCATAAATTATAGGTTTTAGTAAATTTCAGAAAAGTGTACATTTAGACAATTCAGTTTTACATTTTTTGCATGACCTAGTATGAATGATAATATTTTACGCATGTTTTACTTATTTAGATATAACTACCACCTTATACATCCAACGGTTAAACAAGAGGAAGTACAACCAAAACCGATGCATTATAAAACCTTGTCAAACCAGAGAGACAGATCTTTTGAAGAACAGCCAATTCTGTACACGTCAGTTCCAAACAATATAACGATACAACATCAACACCCAACGGTTAAACAACAAGAAGTACAACCCAAACCGATGCATTATAAAACATTGTCAAATCAGAGAGACAGATCGTTTGAAGAACAGCCGCAGCTGTACACGTCAGTTCCGAACAATAGAACATTACAACATCAACACCCAACGATTAAACACGATGAAGTACATCCTAACCCGATACATTATAAAACATTGTCGAATAACGGAGACAGATCTTTTGAAGAACAACCAATTCTGTATACGTCAGTTCTGAACAATAGAACACTACAACAGCAACACCCAACGATTAAACACGAAGAAGTACAACCCAAACCGATACATTATAAAACATGGTCAAATCAGGGAGACAGGCCTTTAGAACAACAACCAATTATTTATGCATCAGTTCCGAACAATAGAACATTACAACAGCAACCGACAAAATATACGACACTTCCTAACAGCAGACGACTTAACCCGGAATCTGTGATTTATACGTCTGCTTCAGACAACTGGGATGGACATTTAGACAGGTGAGAGTGTATAAGTGATTTATACTTCTGTCATTGACGTTTGGTAATCTTGAATAGAAGTCTACACGTGCGAGAGTAAGCAAGTTATATGCGTTAGTCGCAGACAGTACCGATGAAGGGGTACAATTTATATATCCTATACACTTCTATGAATATCATTGGTTATAGGGAACACGTGGAGACCTTGTTTATTTAATGTAGAGTTAGAGGGTGTGTTGGTTTTTTTTTAAATACGGTTAGTAGTGGTGTTACGTCCATTTTTATAAGAACACAATGTTTAGGAAAATCTAAAACGTTAAGCCCGGACAACAGCTGAAGAAATTGATGATGATGGACTGAAAATGAATCAAGAATACACATTTAGCCATTGTGTGTCAGTTTATTTTCGATCTACGAGTTTGACTATCCCTCTGGTATCTGTTGCCCCTCTTTTATAGATAAAAAGTTCTTAGTGTTGGCATTTGCTTTTATATATACCAATAGAAATAGTTTCTTTATATTGAAGACTTTAATATTTTGATATAGTAAATGAGCATAATAGATACCAAGATTTATATTTTGTACGCTCTCTAGTTTAAATGCTACATGTTGAATTAGTGGGTAAGGTAAGTTCTATCTGTTACAAAGATAGGTACGAAGACAAAACAAATGTTCTTCCAAGATACCGGGTTTGGAAATAAGTACACCAAACTCGTCTTTTTGTCTACATAGACACATGCATGGCGCTCGAATTAAAAGTTGTGCCAAATACTGCCAATACTGTTTCGAAAAATTCAGCACTTGATAGATAATCAAATAGAAAACGAACACATCAATGACAAAAATGCTGACTACTGGTAATGTGATATCGTCGGGGACTAAACGTCCAAATGTACAACAATGGACACTCGTTGTTCATAAATTAAAATGACAGTTGTTTACCGATGTTCAAATCGCGTAAATTGAATAGGAAGTGACAAATCAAGTTAACAAACAGAATCGTGGAGATTTAAAAAAATGAGATTCTCATTTTGAGTCGTCCATCATAAAGGAATATAAGTTTGTCTCAACAGGGGTGAATGAAGTTAATACATGACTATAAGTGATAAATATGTGTGTATCATATAAAGGAGCTGTAATAATTTTGTTCCAGAGGCAAATGGATATTCATTAAAACGTAACTGTTCTGATAATTGGGGTGTGTCTTAATTTACACATGTTTATATTGATATTTTACTTTGACATATACGCGTTCTCTAATTGTTTATTTTCTATCTAGTTCTATTCTTAAGTGTCTCGCATTTAAGATAAACACCTACATATAAACAATAGTTTTCACCCAACTGGACAAATACCACATTCCTTTTTTCATTTTTTATGACAATTCTTACTAAATTTCTAGAACTTCTATTTTTTTAAAGCAACAAAACATGCTGTTTTTACAACTCGTGAAATGTCTTTTGCCTTTATATATAATCAAACCTAATGGTAATTTCAGCAGAGTAAACGGAGACGCATTGGATGGCCCATGGGTAAATACCGCCAATACAAAACCAGCAACAATCTATGTTACGAAACATAAACGCCATAAAAAGAAACGTTTTTCGAGTGGAAGCAGTTCGTATTCGTCATCATCATCATCCGACGAGTCAAGAAAGAAAGTACCTCAATCTAAAGTAACTCTTCTTCGAAAAGTAGTCGATGAGCCTAAAATAGCAATGGTTCGGAGAGTTCCTGATGACCCTAGAATTACAGTGGTTCGTAGAGTTCAAGACGATCCCAAAATTACCCTAGTTCGAAGGGTTCAAGATGATCCTAGGATAACTGTTGTTCGAAAAGTTTCTGATGTCAGTTCAAGGGCAACATCTCGAGTCCTTGTTCCAAGACGAGCCGGTAAGACTTGATACATACACTTTAAGACTTCCAACGTTTTCTTTGTTATTTTATTTTGAATTACCTTGTACCTCTAAATAAGAAATAGCAATAGCATAGAATTTTGTTTTTTTAATTCATTGAAAACTTGTTAACTCTGAAATATGTTCAGTTAAATGTTGTAATATGACTTTATTTTGTAGATTAATTTTCATTTAGGGCGATATATACATTTTGAACCTTTTTCGTTCCAGGTAGTCTACATTCTACTGCAACTACTAATACTGATCCGGAAAGGGTTGTCTATAGAACGCCCCATATTTACACAACTTATATGGCTAACAGTCCTAGTCGTAGTTCGGGTTCTTCACGGTCACCATCAAGGTCACCGTCATATAAAATTGTTGATGGTCCGGCATTGTCACATAGGAGTTATGAACATTCACCAATAGATTCTTCAAAAGTTATACTCAGTGGTAAAGGACTTAAACAAGCTTTTGTCAATAAGGAAGCGACATTTAATATCGACGGGCGCAATGCAGGACCAGGTATAGTAACACTTTTGTATACAACTATATGAATTAATTTAAAACCATGCAGGACCAGGTATAGTAACACTTTTGTATACAACCTATATGAATTGACTTGCGGTGACCTTTAGTTGTTAATTACTGTGTCATTTTGGTGTCTTGTGGAGAGTTGTCTCATTGGCAATCACACCACATCTTTTTTTTTTTTTTTTATATTAAAACAATTTTTTTCCTGATTATTTTTTCTACTTGAATCTTTATAATGTGTTATTGTTATTTATTTGCTGATGTTAATGATAGGTGGTCAGGTGTATTGCTGAAGAATACGAGGTAATCGTCCCTACTAAATGTCGCTATTGACAAAAAATTTAAAAATGCAGTAAAACCATTTTGCTATGAATTTAAATCGGAATATGTAAATGTTTCATTATAAACACAAAAAACGTAAACGGCAATACGGTGTAAAGTCAGTTTCTTTGAACGACAAAAAAACAGCATATTACCTTGAAATATTGAACGTCTACCTCCCATTTGATTTGGGACTTTCCTTTTTAAATTTTCCTCGGAGTTCAGTATTTTTGTGTTTTTACTTTTTAATGAAAAATGAACAACCCACTATAAACTGGATTCTTTCGAAGTGCGTCTCTGGATTTATCTTCATCAGGAACATGCAAAGCCGAAAAATATTCTACAGGGAAGATAGCATAGCATAGCTATGCAATGATAAATATTCTACAGAGAAGATAGCATAGCATAGCTATACAATGATAAATGTTGTTCTCTTATATATTGATACAAAACGCAATAATGTTTTGAAACCAGTTTATATAAAAAGAAAAAGAGCAACGTTTTCTGAACAAAACTATATGTCATTACCTAAATACTTATCATCTATTCTTTAAGGTGAGCCCTCCACGAAAATGTTTAGTCCAAAATATGAAATCCCTATCGAAGTTAAGCCAATTGGTCCTAAACAGTATCGGTGTACTTACATTCCTGCCTACCCTGGAGCGTACTTACTGGATATCAAATGGAATGAGAGAAAACTAAAGTGTTGTCCTTTCAAAATAAACGTCAATCCTCCATTTTACCCGGAGAAAGTTAATGTCAGTGGAGCAAATATTAAAGGCGGAATGGTTGGGAAAGACTTCCATCTTCAGATAGATCCAAGAAAAGCGGGAAAAGGTCGGTACTAATTGTTCTTAGAAAATAACGATTGATATGTTATCTGTTTATGTTCATTTGGTATTTAATCACGTTTATGTCACCGAAAGTTCCATATAATTATCTTATTTCGAAGATGGCATCGCTTAGATGATCTTTTCCAAGACAGGTGGAAAAAGACCTTGCGTGAGTGTAAAAGGAGACTGCATACCAAAGATAAACAGGATAATAGTATTTTTATCAAAATAACAACTACTTAATAGTTGTCGGAAGCCCCGAAGGTCTTCTTAAAGTACAAAAGATATCCCGTCGGGTAGCAATATTCAAAACAAATATAAGTTTCATCTAAAACTTTCTCACACGTTGAACCAAGATTTAATGTTGCGTCATAAATTTACCTCACAACATCAAGAAGACAAGCCCTAGTTTCCTCTAAAATTTACAACCATCTTACTACGTGTGACTGTTTTGAAGCTTTTTTTTCCTGGAATATTATCGATAAATATCTTGTACACAACCTATGATGATTAGGCTAGATAATAGTTCATATGTTTCTACACATATCTTCATACTCTGTTAGCATGACTTGACACATAATTGCATTGATTTTGTAGGAAAACTTACTGCCAAATGTGCGGGTCCTTCTAACCAGAAAGTGGCTGTATCACTTGTTGAAAATATCGATGGTACTACTAAAGTGTCTTTCAAACCCGTAGAGGCCGGCAGACATATTATGTCTATCAAATACAACAAAGAACATGTTTTAGGTACGAATTCATACAACAGAGGGGAAATAACTCTATCTTTATTATGTCGTATTGTAACAAGATCTTTCTAGATTTCTTTTGGTATTATTTATGTCTTTGTAAAAATTTGTTTTCTTCTATATAATTATATGATTAACGTTTAACATATATTTTCGGTAAAGGAGTAGGTTCAGTAAGACCCCTTTTTGGCCCCAAAATATAGCAGTTTTACAAAATTGTTAAAATGTAAACCTTTAGTTATTTATTGGACAGTAGAATGCTTCTGCTACATAAATATGAGCTGTTTTTTTACAACACAACGCACATATATCCGGCACTAGCACCATTAAGTCATGCTAAATTACTGAAATCCTCATAATTCTAGCATTTTAGTAAAATTTTAGACGGTTTTCGTGTAAAACGAAAGTGGCCGCATTCGTGTTCATCCTTAATATTGAAATGTAAGTTGTATTTTATGATAATACATAACATATATAAAGGTTGAGGATGAACACGGATGCGGCCACTTTCATTTTTTACCAAAAAGCATCTGAAAAGTGACATTTTTCGGCATATTAGGTAGATTTTTCATATTTGAGCTTGAATCGGATCGTTTTTAATGACTAAATCTGTTCAAAATTTAACATAAGCTAATTAATTCAAATAAAATAGACACTTAAGTGTTTAAAAAGTGGTCAAAATCTTTCGTCAGATGAACCTGAAATTTGCGGCCAAAATCGGTCCTTACCGGACCTACTCCTTTCATCTACTAGATAGTAGTTAATAAACTCATCATAGATACCAGGATTGACATTTTATATTTACGCCGACGTGCTTTAGTTTAAATAGAAGCATGTAACTTTTTTTTTTCTCAATTGTTTGCAGGTAGTCCCTACGCAATCGATATAAAGGTACCTCACCACAGTGGAATAGTATATGTACATGGACCAGGCATAGAAAACAATGGTGTCTTAGGAGAATACGAAAGTCATTTTTGGGTAGATGCCAGAGACGCTGGGTCAGGAGAACTTAATGTCAGTGTCATGGGTCCTAAAGGTAACGTTGTTGTATTAGGTTTCTTCGTATCTAAATATATCCGGTGCAATACAATTAAACGAAAAAAACGATATTTTATACGTCTTCTTGTGTGCGGTAGTTCGATTTGTTTCCTTCGATTTTAGTTTGTAACCCGGGCTTGTTTTAATCGATTTATGACTATTGAACAGCGGTATACTACTGTTGTCTTTATTTGAACAAAAATGGTTAAATTGGTATCTTTTGTCTCAGTTTTGAGGTCATTGCATATCCTCATTATAATAGATGTTTATATTATAATAATAAAAAATAAGGCTTGAAAAGGAATACATTGTATTTGGTTTCATGTAATATACGTTTAATATACCCAATATTCTTATATACACCTTTAAAGTTTAATTCAATGTATGTTTTCACAGTTACAGTTTTGTATAAAACGGCATACAAAAGGCTCCGTTTTGAAGACCGTACCTTGACCTATAATGGTTTACTTTTACAAATTGTGACTTGAATGAAGCGTTGTCTCATTGGCACTCATATAACGTCTTCTCATATTTATAAACTAAAATTAAGATATTAAATATTATAATATTTCAGGTGCTTTCAACGTAGAAATGAAGAGAGACAGTCAGAAAGATAGAATTTTCCACTGTAGATACAATCCACATGAACCAGGGACTTATACAATAAATTGCAAGTGGTCAGGACATCACGTTGGGAACAGTCCATACCGAATCCACTTAGGGGTATCAAAGGACGATTTAGATAGATTCCTCTTAGACTTACAACATGGCGAAACTTTACTTTACTAGCTCCTAGAATTTTATTGCAATTTTAGATGAGGAGAAATTATAAATTTTATGGGTACTATATCAAAAGCAATTTGAATACGTATTCATCAAAAGGTTGTATTTACGGTCGCTAAAATACGAACTATATTTAGGGACACAGTATTTTATGCTATTCAACTATCTATTTAAACAAAATCCCATCACATACCACAGGACAAAATACCTTACCTCCTTGTAAATGTCATGTCCAAGGACTCTTTATATAACTTCAAGAATCACGTTTTTAAGGTTAAAACATAAAAAGTATAACTTTTATGCAAAAATTAGCACAACGCGAACAACCTTCTAACAGCAAGTTGATTGGACGTGGTTACAAATATATATGCATAACATTTAAAATCAGCTTAAAATTTAAAAACATGAGAAAGAAGAATGGGTTTCACGCTAATTTGATAATAGAAAAGAGTATTATTCTAAAACGTGGCAAAGAGTATAAGACATGGTTGTATATCGGAGGGTAAAACTGTATCTGTATATCCACTGAAAAGTAAGAGGTAGGGCATATAAGTGAGAATCGTATTGCCCTTTCTTGGCCAACATGTTTTCAGTTGAACGTAAACATATTTATAATCAAATAAGAGACGAGGTAATTTTTCAATGCAAAAATGTGAAGAATACTCACCTTATAAATACTTTTTCGATTTTGAATGTATATCAATTTTGAATAATTCACAACAGCCAAAATTGTAATGATTTGTTCCGGGAAAGGAATAATGCAAAAGTGTGAATGTAACCGAAACCGCTTGTATAAATAATATCGACATGTATCATGTATAAACGATCTCACAAATATTATTGTAATAAATATACACACGCTTGCATAAAAGAAATATATAGGCGGTAGTTATGTGCACACTTCCTTTGTATACATTTATTTAAAGTCGATCATAATATGCCGTTAAAATCAACAAATTCATATAAAAAAAATATTGCATGTATTCCGACTTGTTAGAAACATATTTTATAAAATCAACAAAAAAATCCCCTGTACCACGGGGACCAACAATATAGATACTTACACATGATGTACGTCAATGCCAAACTCTTTCAAAAGTATGTTCCGCCGCCTATAAACAAATATATGTACAATTTTTGTTATAATTATGTATGCAAAAGCAAATATGTTTTGTTATCAAATAAATTTATATATGACTAAAACATGCCTTATCAGTATATAAAATCATGTAATAAATCAAGGCAACAATAGTATAGTGCTGTTTGAAAGTCATAAATCGATTGAGAGAAAACAAATTCGGGTTACAAACTAAAACCGAGGGAAACACATCAACTATAAGAGGAAAACAACGAAAACACTGAAGTGCAACAAAAAACAAACAACAATGCAACACACACAGAAACGAATTATAAGATAACAAATGCCAATCTAAGAAAAATGGTAGATTGAACCTGGTTTTGTGGCTATCCAAACATCGCGCTTTTATGGCAATGTTAAATATATTTCTAAAATGACAACTTGACAGGACGACTACAGTTCAAATACATGCAAGAACATTCAGGAGAGAGAAATACTCAAATAAACAATACAATAGTACATTTCGACATGCTAATAGTTATCAAAGGTACCAGGCTTATAATTTAATACGCCAAACAAGTACAATGTTGAAAAGCATTGATGCTCCTAAATTCTAAAAAATTGTGCCAAATACGGTTTAGGTTATCTATGGGTGGGATAAGAAAATCCTTTGTACTTAGAATAATTCATACTTTTACAAACAGTAAATTTATAAAAAAAAAAAAAAAAAAAAAAAAAAAAAAAAAAGAACATATAATTGATATTGATGACAACCCCGAAGTGCTAACTTATCACAGAATAACACTAAGCCTGTAAAACAACCTCGGAAAGCACACATTGTCTGTCCCACGAATAGATCGACTCTACACAATTGACGTCATAGGTAAATTTCTAACAGAATTGATAAAGTTCAAGATCAAGTGTAATTATGGTATTGGATGTATTTTATAATGACAAGAAGACTATTAATATAGAATTATGTTAGTAATTAGATGATTAATTGTATTATCTAGCTATTTCGGTATTTCTTCTAAATCAAACTTTAAAACAATCAAATCGTGTAAGTTTAGTTGCCATAAACTAAAATCTTATAAATGAACTGGGTGATTAATTAACTTGACTTTTACATACGAATCGAGATTGAGATGCACATTCATAATATTTTGTGAGCTATAGACGTTCCCCTTCAATATACCGAGACACAATGGCTGAACCAAATTCCAATAACTAGAAAATGACAAAAACTCATCCCATATTTCATCTCTGAAATAACCAAAACAAATATTCAAATGGATAAAACATAATAGATAAATGAAAAACATGACATTGCGTTATCTAATTGTACAACATGTCAAATGAAATGAAATGTTTCCTTTTTGTCTGTATTGAAAAAAATAAAACCACAAAAATACTGAACTCCTAGGAAAATTCAAAAAGGAAAGTCCTAAATTAAAAGTCCAAACACATCAAACGAATGGATAACAACTGTCATATTCCTGACTTGGTACAGGCATTTTCTAATGTAGAAAATGGTGGATTGAACCTGGTTTTATAGCTAGCTAAACCTCTCACTTGTATGACAGTCGCATCAAATTCCATTACATTGTCAACGATGCGTGAACAAAACAAACATACTCAAAGAGTAAAAATGTCAAAAATAGGGGTACAGCAGTCAACATTGTGTTATCATCTTAATCACTATAAAAACAACAACTCGAGAAGTTTACTTGTGGTCTTGACCATATGTGGATTCTAAAATCGATTTCTTTTTTTGTGAAATTAGTTCTATCTAAATTTTTAATATTTCAACCCTGTTTACCACCATTCTCCATGTGAAATTGAAAAATCGTCTAAAACAATAATCCACAACGCTTTTCAACATGAAAATGATAGCTATAAATTTATCACTTTGGGATACCATAAGGCACATTTTGTTAATAGTGACAAAAAGGGGAAACATGCTACACTGAGGAACAAGTGACCAGTATGCTGAAGTTTCTTATTCACAACATATTTGTTGAATTTGGAGGTAGACTTTTTCAACAAATTGTCGGCATTCCTATTGGAACGAACTGTGCGCCTCTCCATGCCAACCTCTTCTTTTATCATATGAATCGGAGTTCCGTCATACACTTGTCAAAACAAGAAGATCAAAGAAGCCATGTCATTTAATTTCACATTCATATATATTGATGATGTTCTTTCTACAATACAAATAAATGGGAGAAAATATAGGACAGAGAAACAAACGAATAATAGCCAACAAAAGGTACCAGGTTAAAAATTTAATACACCAGACGCGCACCACGTCCACACAAGAGTAACCAGCGACGCTCAGATGAAAAAAGTTTGAAAGCCAAAATAAGTACGAAGTTGAAGATTACCGAGGACCAAAAGTTCCAAAAAGTTGGGATAAAGGTTGATAAATAAATGAGTCAATACTTTACATACATCAAATCTAATACATGTAAAAAGTAAAATAACAAAAATACAGAACTCGATGAAAATTCAAAACAGAAAGTCTTTTATCACATGGCAAAATCAAAAGCTGAAAAAACATAAAATGAATGGGAAAAAAACGAATTTTCCTGACTTGGTACAGGTGTGTTCTTATGTATTTTTTTTTTATATCGAACCTTGTTTTACAACTAGCTAAAACTCCTACTTGGAAGACAGTCGCATAAAATACATCAAATTGACCATTGTATGCAATAAACAACTCTATTCCTTTCCTTTTTGTGCTTTTTTGCTGTGCATTTACTAATTTCGTGTCATGGATAGATACCCCATATCCTTTCTTTTATATTATAAACTTTTGATTTTAAATTTATACAGTACCAGTTTTGTAGCGTTTGATGATATCGATATTCGGGACAAAAATATGTCTCGTGAAAAGTTAAATATCAAAAATACCTTACTCTGAGAAAAATTAATCAAATTTGAAATAAAATGGCAATATCAAAAGCTCAAACACAACAAACGAATGGATAACAACTGTCATATTCCTGACTTGCTACAGGCATTTTTCTATGTACAAAAATGGTTGATTAAACCTGGTTTTATAGCTAAACTTCTCACTTGTATTACAGTCGCATCAAATTCTATTATATTGACAACAATGTTTGAACAAAATAAACAGACATAGTAGGTAAAATGTCAAAAATAGGGGTACAGCAGTCAACATTGTGTTATCATCTTAATCACTATAAAAACAACAACTCGAGAAGTTTACTTGTGGTCTTGACCATATGTGGATTCTAAAATCGATTTCTTTTTTTGTGAAATTAGTTCTATCTAAATTTTAATATTTCAACCCTGTTTACCACCATTCTCCATGTGAAATTGAAAAATCGTCTAAAACAATAATCCACAACGCTTTTCAACATGAAAATGATAGCTATAAATTTATCACTTTGGGATACCATAAGGCACATTTTGTTAATAGTGACAAAAAGGGGAAACATGCTACACTGAGGAACAAGTGACCAGTATGCTGAAGTTTCTTATTCACAACATATTTGTTGAATTTGGAGGTAGACTTTTTCAACAAATTGTCGGCATTCCTATTGGAACGAACTGTGCGCCTCTCCATGCCAACCTCTTCTTTTATCATATGAATCGGAGTTCCGTCATACACTTGTCAAAACAAGAAGATCAAAGAAGCCATGTCATTTAATTTCACATTCATATATATTGATGATGTTCTTTCTACAATACAAATAAATGGGAGAAAATATAGGACAGAGAAACAAACGAATAATAGCCAACAAAAGGTACCAGGTTAAAAATTTAATACACCAGACGCGCACCACGTCCACACAAGAGTAACCAGCGACGCTCAGATGAAAAAAGTTTGAAAGCCAAAATAAGTACGAAGTTGAAGATTACCGAGGACCAAAAGTTCCAAAAAGTTGGGATAAAGGTTGATAAATAAATGAGTCAATACTTTACATACATCAAATCTAATACATGTAAAAAGTAAAATAACAAAAATACAGAACTCGATGAAAATTCAAAACAGAAAGTCTTTTATCACATGGCAAAATCAAAAGCTGAAAAAACATAAAATGAATGGGAAAAAAACGAATTTTCCTGACTTGGTACAGGTGTGTTCTTATGTATTTTTTTTTTATATCGAACCTTGTTTTACAACTAGCTAAAACTCCTACTTGGAAGACAGTCGCATAAAATACATCAAATTGACCATTGTATGCAATAAACAACTCTATTCCTTTCCTTTTTGTGCTTTTTTGCTGTGCATTTACTAATTTCGTGTCATGGATAGATACCCCATATCCTTTCTTTTATATTATAAACTTTTGATTTTAAATTTATACAGTACCAGTTTTGTAGCGTTTGATGATATCGATATTCGGGACAAAAATATGTCTCGTGAAAAGTTAAATATCAAAAATACCTTACTCTGAGAAAAATTAATCAAATTTGAAATAAAATGGCAATATCAAAAGCTCAAACACAACAAACGAATGGATAACAACTGTCATATTCCTGACTTGCTACAGGCATTTTTCTATGTACAAAAATGGTTGATTAAACCTGGTTTTATAGCTAAACTTCTCACTTGTATTACAGTCGCATCAAATTCTATTATATTGACAACAATGTTTGAACAAAATAAACAGACATAGTAGGTAAAATGTCAAAAATAGGGGTACAGCAGTCAACATTGTGATATAATATTAATTACTATAAAAAATAAACAAATATGTAACAAAGAAGCACAAAAGACATATAGATAAAGCACATTAGCAAACACTAAAGACACGAATATATATAGTACCATAGCACTATATCACAATGATGCGATGTATAAGAACAGACTCACATCATATATACCAAAGGAACACAAAAAGGCATGTAGACAAAGCACATTAGCAAAAATGAAAGATACGAATAAAAAAAATCAAAGAATAATAACGCAATGACGGGATGTTTAAGTACAGAGCCATGTATCAAACAGACTAAACACGAAAAGTAATATTCACAAAGACAAATAAAAGAATACTATTACACGTTATTTAGATGATAAACAACGTCAGTACCAAGAATCTATAGGTCAAGACCATCGTGTATCATTTATGAAGTCGATACGGAATATTTACCAACAAGGTCTTGGTACCTCCGATGAATTTTTTTAGAAAAATGACGAGTCGTTCTTGAAAATAGCACTGGTACATCAACTTTCTACTCAAACATAGGTGACGTTTTACAAAGTCTGGGTAGTTGCTGCATGCTCTTGAATACTGAATAAATTGGATAATTTATATCCCATATGCAGGTGAATTTAGAATATATAAAGAGGGGAAAATTGTTGATTTCAAAATTGAAATCATCTCGTTTGTCATACATTCTGGCACTGAGATGACCGTGTATTTCAAATTCGAGGTATAAGTCTAAAAGTGAGGCGGAGGAAGCCGTCTCTGTTGTTTTATTAATTTCTAGTTCTGAGCAAAATATTAATGGAACCCAATCAGAAAAGTTTGGATTGTTAGTCCTGTCATGTAATGTTGTCAATTTAATGTTATAATTAGCATTGCCATTAAAGCGGGAGGTTTGACATGCCACAAAACCAGGTTCAACTCACAATTTCTTTTCTTAAAATGCAATGTACCAAGTCAGGAAAATTGCTATTGTTATATTATAGTTCGTTTCTGTGTATGTTACATTTTAATGTAGTGTTTCTGTTGTGTCGTAGTTCTCTTATTTGATACGTTTCCCTCAGTTTTTAGTTTGTAACCCGGATTTGTTTTTTCTCTATCATTTATGAATTTCGAACAGCAGTATACTACTGTTGCCTTTATTTATCCAAGTTTGTATGCTGAATTCTGTTATATCAATTAACTACAAAATGGATTCTTCAAATTTATTTTTTTTAAATCACAAAGTCGACAGGCGTTCACATAAATTACAATATGTTCGTTGCTGTGATTGAAGAATGTGTTATAAGGATTTAAGGCATCATAATTAGTATAAGGTACTTCTTGTTTTATTATGGATGTAGGTAAATCTCTTGGTGACGACAAATTGTTGAAGATATGAATGGGATCACTTAGGAATTGGTATTAAACTTTTAACTTTTATTGCCAAATTTTATTTAAAGTGAATACATTGCATTGTATTCTAGTCGATGATCAATTTTATTTCTTTACACCTTTGAATAAAGTTTAGTTATAAGACTTGATTCGCGATCAGAATGAATAACTGGAGTAAAGCTATCTTTTAAAGTTTTTACAGAATCGCATGTTTTGTACTTTTTGTAAAAAAGTAAAAGTTTCCCTACTTCTGAAGGATTTATCTTTAAATCGGATAAAATGATTGTTCCTGAGGAGGTCCAGAGAAATGAGCACAGGCGACAATCTCTGGTCCTGGATAGGGTAGCCAGAAGCTCTGTGATATATACCCAACCTCGACAGTCTGTGGTGTCCAATATGTCGGGCGACTCTCGAACGCCGACGGATGTACTTCTGGAAATGAAGAATCGTCGAATGACCCTAGGATCGGACAGAAGAATGAGTATGAGACCTCGGAGAAAGTCTGTAAATCCCAAAATCGACCCGCCGCCCGAATGGAATGTTTAGATGGCAAAAGGTTTGTCTATGCCCGACAGCAAATGGATTCGGATTTACTAGGTAATTGTGACTAAATTATGTTGGGTTTTTTTATGATTGACCCGAGCAAAGCCGGCTATATGCCAATTTATTTCTACTTTGCTTATCGTCCTTACAGATTTTGATGCTGTTAATTATTTTTCGTTCGTTTTGGCGTTTAAAACAATAGTGAGAAAAGTAAATCCAGAGGCACCCTGAAACCTGTATCATACAGAATTATCTCGTACACTAGGGTGGCGACGCTTCGTCTTCGACGGAGCAAGAAGTTCAAAATTGAATGATACATTTTTTATTTTAAAATTAAGGTAAAAGTCAAACAAACTTTTATTATTTTATTTTATTAAGCTTCTATCAAGGACAAGTTTACTTTTATACTAACAGTTTTACGTTTGAGTTGTAATGATAAATTGGTTACGTTTCAAAAACATTTTGTTTTGTTATTTCTATCGCCTTAACGAAACGTGCGTTACAGAGAAAATAAGAAGGGAATTCATTTGTACGATTCATTGTTTGGGATGAACAAAATCACTATCTTAAATCTATCAAGCTTTGAAAAATTAGAAAATAGAAAAGGATTAAGTTTTGTAACAGTATTCAATACCAACAGTCATTTAAGTAAAATTAATAATGATATAAGTGTTGAAATATACAAAACATTTTTACAATTAAAAGAAGAAACCTAAATACTGCTATCTACCAACCAAATGAGAAGAGAAATACGATATCTAATGAAGAAATATTGGACTGATATGTAGTACTGTAATAGTTAACAAATAATGCCAAATATGTGAGCATGATCTTTATATACTTTACAGCTGGCTGTGGAGCTCCAAACACATATAAAGTTTGGGATGAGAATGAAGAAGAATTGTTCTATGCCTTAGAAGGTAGCTTGATTTAAACATGTACAAGGTTCAAATGTGTGTGCACAAGATTTTCTTCTTTGCACGAATCCAAAAAAATCCATATTGTTACTTCGCGCAATGTTTTTTTATGAAATTGTAAGTGAGGCAATAACGTTCCACATGTTGTCGTTGCAAAAATATCATGTCACGTCGCTCGATAGAATAACTGAAACTCGACGCAAAAAAGTCCGTTGCAACTGAAAACTAAGGCGAAAATTCTTATCGGAAAGTCAAAAAAAAAACTAAAGACAAAAACTCTTACGAGAAAGTCCATTACAACAAAAAATAAACTAAAGGCGAAAACTCTTACCGGAAAGTTCCCTTAAAACAAAAACTAAAGGCGAAAACTCTTGCCGAAAGTTCCGTTACAACAAAAACTACTAAAGGTTAAAAATCCTTTACAAATTAAACTCGAGTACAAAAAGACGAAACTTCTGCTACAATAGACATTCGGGGCGAAAAGTCAGTTTAAACAAAAACAAAAGGCGAAAACTCTTGCCGGAAAGTCTGTTATAACATAAACTCTAGGTGAATAGTCCGTTACAACAAAAAAAAATACAAGCAAAGTGCAGTCACCTACTCTTGTTTATTCATTAGTACAGACGTCATCATAAAAAAACGACTTTGTTACAGGTTTTGGAACACAGAAAGTTTAGATATTTTAATATCGTTGGGCGTTCAGTTTTAAAATGATTACCTTCTTTTGATGATTTTTCTCAGAGTCTAGCTGTATATGTCGCTGGGCCTGTGGACCAAATCGTCAGTTCCGATTGGAGTTTTTCTCTCCCCAAGACGACCTGGTATTTGCTTTACATCGTACGTGCTGTCGTTGTGACTGGTGTTGTTGTCTAGATTGCTTCATGTGCGTACACAAGACATATGTGGTTGACTGTCTGGGAAGGACTCTGGGATCTGTTAAACAAAAGTAAATATTTTATTTTAGGAGTCAGACTGAATGATAAAGGATAAGGTATGAGTTGTTCTTTTGAATAATCATTATTGTTTGATAGAAAATGTTGCTGTCAAAAAATAACTATTATAATTAGATGAATATTCACATATAAACAAACATATCTACTGTCAAATGCATTACAGTCTAATGGTAGACAGAATAACCAAAGTTGCATCTACCTAATAAATATATGACATATTTTTAACTGGACATTTCCGAATTACAATCAATCACAATCTCCCTTATGTCTGTTTTTATGCGACTGCCATACAAGTGGGAAGTTTAGCTAGCTATAAAATCAGGTTCAATCCACCATTTTTTATATAAGAAAATGGCTTCGGAAGTCAGGAATATGACAGTTGTTATCCATTCGTTTGTTGTGTTTGAGCTTTTCATTTTGCCATTTGATAAGGAACTTTCCTTTTCGCATTTTTCTTGATGTTCAGTATTTTTGTGAATTTTCCTTTTTTTCATAATAATGTTTTGAGAATATGTTTTCGGTTGTGTATTATAGATTTACTTGAATGTGTAAAGAACGATTTGACATATTGCATAGTCAGCCCCCGTTTTGTCTGTTTTTATTATGATAATGTTTTAAGATTCTGTATTACAGATTTACTTGGATGTGTAAAGAACGATTTGACCGTGATACTGCATAGTCAGCCCCCGTTATGTCTGTTTTTATTATGATAATGTTTTAAGAGTATCTTTTTGGTTGTGTATTACAGATTTACTTGGATGTGCAAAGAACGATTTGACATATTGGACGGAGACGGTAATGTAGTGGCGCTAATAAAGGGACCAAACTGTGTGTGCGATGTTCTACAGAAGCCTCGTTTAAGGTATTTGGCGGGAATTATGTGTAATGATCCTTTATAACATGGAATGTATTCGTTTTCATATTATTACTTATTTAGGATGCTACTCACTGTAATAGAGGGACGAAAGATACCAGAGGGACAGTCAACGCCATGGCTAAAAATTACACAACATAAAAAACTAAAGAGTAAGCAACACGAACCTCACCAAAAACTAGGGGGTGATTTAAGGTGCTCCGTAGGGATAAACAGATATTGCTTCACATGTGACACCCATCGTGTTGCTCATGTTATAACAAATCGGGTAAATAGTCTAATTCGGTAAGTCACATTCATGAAAGGGAAGGGAATATTAACCGTGTAAATTATTCTCGGTATACATATTTGTTCAATGGGAAACGCTAATAACTATATTGCAAAGAAAACACATAACATACAAAATAATGCATCCATACAATATTATACCAGTACTTAAAAATAAATATAATGACTGGGGTTGTCAGTATGTACAGTTCGTCTGAGTACAGTAAATGCATATTTTCAAAGCTTAACAAGCTTAATTTCTTATTATCTTATTATGAATCTCAAAAACATATATATTAGTTTTTAGTTTTTATATTAAAATTAGATCTACGACAAAACAGGAGAAGATGTGATTGGAAGTATAAACAAGAAGTGGGAGGGAGAAAGAGATGACAACCTCAATGTGGATCATGAATACTTCGAAATACATTGTAAGTTTGTACTCAATGTGGATCATGAATACTTCGAAATACATTGTAAGTTCGTATTCAATGTGGATCATGAATACTTCGAAATACATTGTAAGTTCGTACTCAATGTGTATCATGAATACTTCGAAATACATTGTAAGTGTGTACTCAATGTAGATCATGAATACTTGGAAATAAATTGTAAGTGTGTACATAAAAAGGTTTTGCAACTTATGTCAATAAGAATAGTCCATTCCCCGATTTCAATAAGGTGGTTCAATAGTTATTTATTTTAATAAATGTCGCAGATTAAAATTGTGAATGTATATTTTATAATGAAAATAACTGCATATATTTTTTTCACATTCGCTAGCCAAGGGTGACGATCCGTCCGGACTCCCAGAGCAGAACTACAAGAGTGGGACGGATCATATCCCTTGGCAAACGAAGAGGGTGACGATCCGTCCGGACTCCAAGAGTGGAACTACAAGAGTGGGACGGATCATATCCCATGGCAAACGAAGAGGGTGACGATCCGTCCGGACTCCCATAGTGGAACTACAAGAGTGGGACGGATCATATCCCATGGCAAACGAAGAGGGTGACGATCCGTCCGGACTCCCAGAGTGGAACTACAAGAGTGGGACGGATCATATCCCTTGGCAAACGAAGAGGGTGACGATCCGTCCGGACTCACAGAGTGGAACTACAAGAGTGGGACGGATCATTTCTCTTGGCAAACGAAGAGGGTGATGATCCGTCCGGACTCCCAGAGTGGAACTACAAGAGTGGGACGGATCATATCGAAGAGGATATTTGTTTCTTAGATTACAATAATATCTTTAACCTTAACAAACGTTGGAGCGAGTACATTTTAACCCAGCAAAAATCTTACATGTTATATACAAGTAAACATAAATTTATGTAATTTTAATTCCTATATTAAATGTAATTACAGTTCCAGAAAAGATGGATAATATTGATAAGATGTTGGTTCTTGGTGGAGCTTTTCTTATTGTAAGTATTTTTAGAACCAAATTTCGTCGTTCCTAGATGTTTTTTTCTTTATAATTAGTATTTCAAAATAAGTCTTCTTTATTGTACAATTTAAGAACCAAACCATAACTTATTCTAGGCGGTCCTAAGTAAAACATTCTTTTGTAATACCTTTCCAAGTGACTATTTAAACATTCCAAAATGTAAATGATTAAAACTCATTTGTCAGAGACGATTTTTTACTTGAAAAATCCCATGTTTATTTCATCAAAATCTAAAATACATCACACGAGGAGTACAAAGGAGTATAAAAGTCGAAGAACGTGTACAAATGTTATATTGAAAATACAGATTTATTATTCAAGTCTAACAATCAAAACAATGATTGACTTAGTATACATATAAGCACTAATCAATAGACTAATATAAAATCTTTTTTTCAGAATTACATGTACTTTGAGATGTCATAAAGCACTACATCTAAACATGCTAAAGAAATGACAGTTACGTGACGACGGAATTCAGATGATATGTTATTGATGTTGAATTGACTTTGTTACAATTAAATAAAAATGTCCGCAAAGCGTATTGAAAATTGTAATACTGTATACATTATATAATGAATTAGGTTTCATTCCGCTTTATGTCTGTATATTTTCACAGAATATATTCTACATCATTGTCATTAATCATGAGTTAATATATTTTAAAGTAGAAGTATAGATTACTATAACATGGAGATTAAATATTATGATTTCTTTTGATGAAATAAACTTACTTTCGATAGTTATAAACTTACATTCTATAGTTATTAAAATGTTGAATCACTAACTCATTTAAAATATGTATCGTTAAATTAAATTCAGTAATGTTGTAAGATATCAGACCAGAAAAAAATACTAGTATACAAAAATGTACTGAAGTCTACGTCCTTTAGTTTCTAGTGGATTGTTGTCTTGTAGGATTGTTGTCTTGGAGGATAGTTGTCCCATCGGTAGACATACCACATCTCCTGTTTTGTACACACTCCGAAAACAAAAGGAAAATACCTTTACTTTGTAGATGTAGCCAACACATCATTAAATGGAAAACCACAAAATTCATAAAGGAAAATTAAATACTAAGTCTCGGTCAAATATAAATATAATTTTGTATCTTAAATCGAGCTTGTATGTTAAATCTGAGAATAAATACTAACGTCTGTTAAAAAGTTTGTTGATCAATCACAGTGTAAAAAAGATGCCACAAAGATGCCAACAGACAAAAGTCATAATATTTAGCTCAATATAATCAAGCATACAGGTTTTGGAATAACTGATGGAAAGTTTTTTTCCATTTCTAATTTCATGCCAATTATTAACTTGAAGCAAAAGTGAATATGTGTTTGCTGTCGACGTTCAGTGCAATATGCTATTTATATTATGTTGTTTCTCGTTACAAATTACTTCGCACATAGTTTACTGATGAAAAAATTAACAGCATATGACTTGGAGAAGTGTGTTAATAGGAAATTATTGATTGAAAATGAGGTGCATAAAACAAAAACTCATGTTTTCATTTAAGAATTGATATTCCATCATAAAAAAAATAACGATGCTGACATTTGCAGACATATTTCATTCACCAGCAGTTTTTTGCGTCTATGTTTGAACAAATAGTGTGTACGCATAAGAGTATAACCACTAGTTGTATGATACAGCGTCCAAGAAACTGTTTCACTGTCTGTTGTCATTAACATATTTGTCAAATTGATCAGATATTCTGTATTGTTAGAAATGGAATGTGCACTGTGTACTGGGTGAGTAGCTAACAGATAGTTTTCATGAACTTATTGGCATTAATATTTAATGAAAAGAAGCTCAAATATATAAGACTGGATAGTAAGGACAAATATATTTCGTTTCTGAATTACTTTCTCCTATCCTTGAATATATGATTCTTTGTTTTTATTTTAAATATTGAAAAATTATATTCAATAATGTTTACGGTAAGTAACAGAAATACAATATCCTTATTTTAGTGCGATGGTTAGGTGTTTCTGTGCTAAATGTCCAAAGAAAAAGAAGACAATTCAAAAGAATAAAACGAACAGTTCCCTTGGAGTTCTTTATAATCTGATCATGTGATCTCTAGTGGATTTTTGCCTCATTGGCAATAGTAACATGTACTCATCTTATCAATAGGAAAATGAATTCAACGCAAAAATTTAAAAAAGAGACTAGTTCAACCTTTTCCTAAGGATTAAGAACTATTTGAGTACAATATGTGAAAGACAGAACATAGGAAATGATTTTGCTATAAATGAAGTATATTTTACATTTTTATCTGAAGATAAGACAAAATTTAATTTTATAAAATTGTTCAAAACCTTTTGTATTTTGTATTTGTAATTTATGTTTGAAGTTATGCCTTCTTGTATGCCATTGTTGAAAACATATTCAATTCACAATCACTTCATTTTTTAAGATTCAGTTTGGCATGTAAAACATCATGTGATATGAAATAGATAAAGGCAATAGTAGTATACCGCTGTTCAATATTGCAAAATCTATAATTTCCGAATCGTGGTTGGTTTTTCTGGTATTATAAAGGTCCTGATTACAAATGGCTTTCTGCTCGTCACTCAGGATGGAAATCAACGACTAGTTTTTACAATACTAGTGTGATTGTGTTTCTGTCAGATCTCTACACAAAATCAATACCCTCATATCGAAACAGTTGTTAATCATTCCCTTTATGGATAAACATTCTTACTACAGACAAACATTCTATCTTCTCTTTAGGGTGTAAATTAGTGTTTATTTCAACAAAGGCTACAAGTTTTGTTCTAAATAACATGTAGACATAACTGAATCGGATATAAATCAACTATATGCAACTGAATACCAATACATCTGTCAATATATTTCTGTTCGAAATCATCTCTATGAAAAGTCTATAGCTGTTTGAAAATTTATTGTTTTAAGAGCCATATAGAACAGACCAAATTCATCTTTAATATCGATATTTGAATGTTCAAAAATTGTTTAAGTCTTTTACATGTACATGCATACGTGCACCTAAATAAAGTCGTCTTCTATCTATCGAAGCTCTATTATGATGATAGCAGCTATAGTACACACATTGTGATGATAGCAGCTATAGTACACACATTGTGATGATAGCAGCTATAGTACACACATTGTGATGATAGCAGCTATAGTACACACATTGTGATGATAGCAGCTATAGTACACACATTGTGATGATAACAGCTAAAGTACACACATTGTGATGATAACAGCTATAGTACACACATTGTGATGATAACAGCTATAGTACACACATTGTGATGATAACAGCTATAGTACACACATTGCTGGTGTTTGATAGTGTAATTGACTGCATGAAGGCAGTTTCAATGAACAATATACACGTCAAGTATTTTATGGTTCATTACCTTTTTTTTAAATTCTAAGTAGAAAAATGGGGATGACAAAACAGAGACTAGGTTAACCTTAATTTTGGGACACACAGAATTTGTGTGCTTGATGGATTATAAAATTGACATTTTATTTACATGTTGTTTTTACAAGTTGAAAACAATTTAAATGGGTATTAGCTGTCATCTAGCGTCATCTTCGTCGATTTGAATCAAACTTTTATTAATAACATACTAAAAAGTATATCCAAATTACAATAGGTCTAAAATAAACAATAAACAATGCATGGACTTGGTAATATGTATCAACATAGACGTCATATTTTACCTATTGATATGACTTCCGAAGACTTTCGATGGTCATGTAACTCGATAAATAAATATCAATATACACAGATTGCATCCCCGTGCTGTTTGGTTTTACTAAGTCTTTTTAATTTCATAGCGTAGGTAAAACAAATGTTTATCATCGTTTAAGGTAGATTCATGGTATACCGCCATCTTAGATTGTACAATCACAGTACAAAATCGGTCTAGTTATTTGACTCAATCTGCAAATTTGGAGACAGTCTGCAATTTAATGGTTAGACTGTTTTTTTATATAAAGAAAACTTGTTAATTTATTGTTTCTTTTAAAACATTTCAACAAATATCAAATATTTTGGTTTTTAAATCATTGTTTTCAAATGAGCCATTTAAGGGAAGATAACTCTTTCAGCACAAAATTTATACTGGGCTAATAGGGAAATTTTTTATTTTTACTTGTAGCAAGAAAACAAGTTCGGTGACACTATGTTTTCTTTTTATTTTCTTAAAACATATAATGAAACCTATCTTCTCACAATTTATATCAATATTCTAATTCATAGAATTTTTTTTATGCACACTTATGTGTTTTTTCATGAACAAACTAACCAAATTTAGTCAATTTTCAACGACTCATAGTTTGAAAAATAGCACGGTGACCTATACTTTTTATTACATTTTTGAAAAAAGCATAGAAAAATCTTCATTTTGGCAAATTATAAGAAAATTCTGTCTCAAAAAGTATATACTTATGATCTACCTTAAGAATGATTTTTTGTTGTTGATCGAATCAGTCAACCAAATGATTCATCCTTTGTTCGCTTTCCATGTTGACATTCTTTTCTTTTATTAGCTGAATAGCCCATCTCCAGCTAAGGGGTTAAATCAAAGGTCACATGGATGCGTATTCAATGAAGTAAAATTATCAATGATGTTTTTTATCTTATTTTGACCAAAATTGAACCAAGATTGAACAAAAAAACGTCACATTTTTTTTTTCATATTTCGTAGCCTATGTCTCTTTAAGTGTTAGTAGGTTTGAGTATAACCAGTGTTACAGGTATAAGATGTGGTATGAGTGCCAATGAGACAACAAGTAACAATTTATAAAAGACACCATTATAGTTCAACGTACGGTCTTCAACTCGGAGCCATATCTCTCACCGAATAGCAAGACATAAAGGGCCCAAAAAGACTAGTGTAAAATCATCCAAACAGGAAAACCAACGGTCTAACGAGACACACGTATGAACCACATCAACAAACGACAACCACTGAACATCAGGTTCCTGACTTAGGACAGGTGCAAACAATCACAGCCGGTTCAAACGTTTTATATAGGTATTATACCGGTATAAACCCATTTAAGAATCAATCAACTATTAAAAAAAACTCCAAGTTGAAAGGGCTGGTTTTATAAACTGATATGTTCCTCAGATTTTCTACTGTTTTGTGCACAATGTTTAATACGTTATAAATTTGTTAATTGTATTTTTCTTTGCAGATCAGAATTAGAACTTTACCGTAAGTCGGAAATAATTGTGAGGAGAATATTGTGATCAGTATAATGGACATTTGTCGGAAATGCAGATATATTTGTTTTATTCGCAGATTACGTAAACGTGTGTATCTCTGTCTGTTTATACTTGCCTGCTTCGGGTATTTAGCATATCATGATTTCTTTCAATATCCACGTATTGTAAATCTCGGGAAAGCTCAAATAAATATTCTGAATTCTACTTCATTTCCACTTTTGTTGAATGCATTACAAAACCAGTATTGTATCCATCCTTCGCTAGATCCATATCATCCATCGGTCGTTAACTTCTTCCATCCAGTGAAGAAACAAAAATGCCAAACCGAGGCAGACTGGATTTCTGTGAGTAATGGTTCTGCGCAAATTGTGCCAGGTGCAACATTTAAACGTGGACAAATAATATGTCGTCTGGTCCCTATATTAAGAGGTCAAACAGACGACATTATCAAGTATGGTAAAGAAACAAAACTCAGTCAAAACGAAAAAGTTTCTGTACCTTCTGATTTCATGAAAACTTCTTGTAAATCTAAAACTGGTCATCGATACATGAATATTCACTCGACAATCGCTATTAAAAAGTCAATATTTGACAGACTGAATAACCAAAAGACAAAGTTACAACCCGAAACCAAGCTTAACGTTTTAATGCTTGGTTTTGACTCTGTATCTCGAAACACATGGCTGCGCATGCTCCCATCTGCTCATTCCTATTTCAAGAATGATCTGCAAGGGATAGTTTTGGAAGGTTATAATATAGTTGGCGACGGAACCCCTCAAGCACTCTTACCTATTCTAACTGGTAAGACAGAAGAAGAATTACCAGAAGCTCGTAGAGGTCACCAAGGAGCAACAACTGTCGACAGCCATCCATGGATTTGGAAAAATTTCTCCCGTTTAGGTTACGCTACACAATGGGGAGAGGATATGGCCTTTATTGGAACCTTTAATATGAGAATGATGGGATTTGATAAGCAACCGGTAGATCATTATATGCGTCCCTTTTATCTTGTAACTGAGAAACTACACAAATTCTACAAACCATATTGTCTCGGTTCTCAGCCTCGTCATCGTATAATGTTTAATTATCTAAAGGACTTTGTAAATGTTTACAGGGAACATCCAAAATTTAGTTTCTTGTTTCATTCGGAATATAGTCATGATAACTCTAACACATTACAATGGATGGATCAGGATTTAATAAACTTGATGAAGTACATGTATGAAAATGGTCATCTTAATTCCACTGTTCTAATTTTAATGAGTGACCATGGTGCTAGGTTTCACGATATTAGACAAACATTGCAAGGAAAGTACGAAGAACGTATGCCGTACTTTGCTTTTCGTTTTCCTGAGTGGTTTGCAAAGAAATATCCTGTGGAATATGAAAACTTAAAGAAGAACTCAAAAAAGCTAGTAACGCCTTTTGACATTCATGCGACGTTTGAACACATTCTTAGCATCGCACAGTCAAACTTAAAAAGTGAATCTCATATCACAAATACAACAGGTGCTTTAACATTACCAAGAGGTATCAGTATTTTAAAGGATATACCTCAGAACAGATCCTGTTATGACGCAGGCATAGCACCGCACTGGTGCGCATGTCTGCCATGGAAACACAATGACATAAACAATATAATCGTTCAGAAAGCTGCCGAAAAAGTAGTTAGTTTGATAAATTCAATGACGAATGCGTTCAGACATAAGTGTAGAACTCTGTCTATAATCAGAATAGTACGGGCTATGACGTTTACTCCGAGTAGAGATGTCGTAAAGTTTGTCGGCAGTTCTGATAAAGATGGTCGATATGCTAAATTCGACAATTCGCTGAAAATCCCAAATAATATATTACAAGTAACATTCCATACATCACCTGGTGATGCCATATACGAAGCCACTGTGGTACATGATAAAACATCCGGCAACTTTTTTGTTGACAATCGTGAAATCAGCAGAACAAATACCTATAGGACATCTGCAGATTGCATAGAAAGTATAGCTCCACACCTACGTCAGTATTGCTATTGCACAAACATCCTAAAATAGTTTTGCCATTTGATTCAATATATATATATAACATAGTACCTGAATATAAGCTTGAAAGTACAATAATAAAAAAAAAATATTTCAAAGAAGAGACAGACAAGACCTTTGATTTCAAACAAAACTAACCAGCTTCTACACTCATCAAAATTCACACAGCTCACACTATTACTTAACCTCAAAATTTTAGACGTTTAGTGATATAAGACGTATGAAAAGAAATGATATTTGGTGGGAGTACATAAGAAAAATTTAAAAATGACCACGACAAAGAAGGGATATTTGGAAGAAGTACATGAGAGAAAATACCGAACTCTGGAAAACCACTGGGGTAAATCAGTCAACATTGTCTTATAATCTTAATCACTATAAAAACAAAGAAATATGTAACAAAGAAACACAACCGACCGTACAAGGTCGTTAAAAACTTTCATTTGTTGTTGTTGCCAAAGAAACACAAAATGACATATAGACAAAGCAAATTAGCAAAAATGAAAGACAAGAACACAAAAATATACCATGACACAATGACGGGATGTATAAGTACAGAGTCACGTCACATGGATATCACAAAAAAATAGACTAAACAGTAAAATTAATATTCAAAAAAATAAATAAAAGGAGATAATATAACACTTCATTTGGATGATAAACGACGTCAGTACACAGAATCTATACTTCAAGACCATCTTGTATTGTTTGTGAAATTGATACGGAATATTCATCAACAATTAAGGTATTGGTATCTTCCAATGAAATTTTAAAGAAACAAAACATTCTTTGACATACCCCTGGTTCGTCAACTTTCAGCTCAAACACTGGTGACATTTTACAAAGTCTGACTAGCAGCTTGAAGCTGTTGAATACTGAGGTTGAATACCGAATAAGTTGGGGAAAGAATATACCATACCATATGCAGGTGAAGTTGGTATATCGCTTCTCACGCGGAAGTAATTATTAAAAAGATGTATAGAAGATGTCATTGAGACATTTAAACATATTAGTCAAAAAGAAACTGACAACGCAATATATAATTCTTTGTTCAACAAAATACTATGAAATTACAGGGCAAAGAAAAACAAACGACGGAATTTGTTTAACTCGTAATTACAAGGTAGTAGCATAAAAATGGTTGAACTATCCCTTCTTACATGTAATGGCGATTTTGTTTTGTGTGTTTGCCTCATATCTGAAAACTATAATAGACAGACATAAAACTTAAAAAAGCAAACAGACAACCTCTGCAAATAAGTCTGAAAGCAGAAAGTCAATTCACGCCGTATTGAAATGCTTGCTCTTTATTGACGGCTTTTACTCATTTTTATTATTTTGCCTCTTATCTTGAAAACTATAATATGACAGATAGACACTAGGCATAGTAGAATTGAACTTGTAAAGTATGAACAAATCGCCAGAAAACTCCTTAATAGAGTCCTTGTTCTTTATTGACGATTTATACCAATATTTTCATTATCGCTGAACTAGTATACATTATTGTCGAGAGGCCAGGTGCGGGATTTTCTCGCTGTATTGAAGACCAATTGGTGACCTTCTGATGTTTTCTGCTCTTTGGTCGGATTGTTGTCTCTTTGTGAAACATTCCCAATTTCCATTCTCAATTTTAAAAGGACTGCAACACTTAAATGTATATAGCTATCACATAAAGCACAAGAATATATAAATTATACAAAGCACAAAATGCCTGTAAAACAGTTCAAGAACATATAAACACACACAAAGCAAATCTTACTGATCATGAAGTAGCACATAAACATTTAATAAGACTATGTGCTATGCTGATAATTTGTTTCCGGTACACTACTTAAAAGGTTATGCCAAAAGTTGACTGTTGTTAATACAGTTGCTTTAATCTTTACCATTCCAAAAGATATCAAAGAACTGTAGCAGTGTACCTGGAGGACTGTTGTATATATCTTGGAATCTGTAATAGATAAAAACATCTATATATTACCTTAATTTACAATGAAGTATGATAAAACTGATTGCGTTAAGGTATTTTATATCTTGAAAGTTTCCTGAAGCCATTGATATTATTCTTCTGACATGTAATTTGTATAATAGAATTGAGAATGAAATGGGGAATGTGTCAAAGAAACAACAACCCGACCATAGAACAGACAACAGCAGAAGGTCACCAATAGGTCTTCAATGCAGCGAGAAATTCCCGCACCCGGAGGAGTCCTTCAGCTGGCTCCTAAACAAACATATATACTTGTTCAGTGATAATGAACGCCGTACTTAACTCCAAATTATACATAAGAAACTAAAATTAAAAATAATACAAGACTAACAAAGGCCAGAGGCTCCTGATTTGGGACAGGCGCAAAAATGCGGCGGCGTTAAACATGTTTATGAGATCTCAACCCTCCCCCTATACCTCTAGCCAATGTAGAAAAGTAAACGCATAAAAATACGCACATTAAAATTCTGTTCAAGAGAAGTCCGTGTCTGATGTCAGAAGATGTAACAAAAGAAAATAATCAAAATTACAATAATACATAAATAACAACAGACTACTAGCAGTTAACTGACATGCCAGCTCGAAACTTCAATTAAACTTATAGAAAGATTATGTCATATGAATATCAGGCACAACCTCTCCCGTTAGGGGTATAGTATCATACCATCATAACATATATGAGAACATAACCCGTGTCATGCCAACAACTGGTTTTTAAATAAATGTGTTTAGTTCCGATGCAAAGACCCTATAAGCGAATCAATATTAACGCCAAAATATGCAATCTTTAATGACCTGACAACAGTATCGTAACTATATCCCTTCTTAATAAGTCTATGTATATATATATAAAGGTTTTGTTAGCTTCTGAGGTGAATACTGATATTTTTGTGCTTTAGAAAGAATATTACCATAAAAAATTGGATGTGAAATACCTGAACGTATATACATGTTGAGCTATATTTACAAATGATGTCCTTGTACCGATGGTAAAATTGCTTTTCCGTTATATATCGTTTAAAAAGGTAAAATAAAAAAATTATTGAACTCCGAGGAAAATTCAAAACGAAAAACCAAAAATATTCCTACATGGAAAACGGTCTATATCTTTTTTCTAGTCCTGGTTTAAATCAACGTTTAACATATTCTGAATTTTGTCTTTTGCATTGATGGTTGAACTATGAGGTTTTTGTCAGAAAGAAGACAATATCACTAGAGTAAATATAATGAATTAAATGCCAATATAGTTTTAAAAGAAGTGCACCTGTAGCCCCCCTAAATTTGTCACATTATTTTATTCTATTTTTAAAATAGGAGTTCTGATTTCTGACTTTTTTATATGTTTTAAAATTGTTTGATTTCGATCCTAGTTAATCATTGTCCTCAACATCCGCTTTAGAATCATTCTAAAATGTCACAAATATCTTTAACGTTATAGATATGTGTAGCTTTGTCATGGTTTTGTGTGATCTTTCTAATGGCTGTGATAACGACAGGTTATAATATGACTGTGGTGGCAGAGTTTACATCTGATGTGCTAACAGCGACAGGTTAAAATATGGCTGTGGTGTCTGGGTTCACAGCGACAGGTTATAATATGGCTGTGGTGGCAGGGTCACAGCGACAGGTTATAATATGGCTGTGGTGGCAGTGTTCACAGCGACAGGTTATAATATGGCTATGGTGGCAGCGTTCACAGCGACAGACTATAATATGGCTGTGATGGCAGGGTTCACATTTGATGTGCTAACAGCGACAGGTTATAATATGGCTGTGGTGGCAGGGTTTACAGCGACAGGTAATAATATGGCTGTGGTGGCAGAGTTCACAGCGACAGGTTATGATATGTCAGTGGTGGCAGGGTCACAGCGACAGGTTATAATATGGCTGTGATGGCAGTGTTCACAGCGACAGGTTATAATATGTCAGTGGTGGCAGCGTTCACAGCGACAGGTTATAATATGGCTGTAATGGCAGGGTTCACATGTGACTTGCTAACAGCGACAGGTTATAATAGTGGTGTGGTGTCAGGGTTCACATGTGATATGTTCACAGCGAGAGGTTTTAATATGGCTGTAATGGCAGGGTTCACATGTGACTTGCTAACAGCGACAGGTTATAATAGTGGTGTGGTGTCAGGGTTCACATGTGATATGTTCACAGCGAGAGGTTTTAATATGGCTGTAATGGCAGGGTTCACATGTGACTTGCTAACAGCGACAGGTTATAATAGTGGTGTGGTGTCAGGGTTCACATGTGATATGTTCACAGCGAGAGGTTTTAATATGGCTGTGGTGGCAGCGTTCACATGTGACTTGCTAACAGCGACAGGTTATAATAGTGGTGTGGTGTCAGGGTTCTCATCTAATATGTTCACAGCGACAGGTTATAATATGGCTGTGGTGGCAGCGTTCACAGCGACAGGTTATAATATGGCTGTGGTGGCAGCGTTCACAGCGACAGGTTATAATATGGCTGTGGTGGCAGGGTTCACAGCGACAGGTTATAATATGGCTGTGGTGGCAGCGTTCGCAGTGACAGGTTATAATATGTCAGTGGTGGCAGCGTTCACAGCGACAGGTTATAATATGGCTGTGGTGGCAGGGCTCACGTCTGATGTGCTCACAGAGACAGGTTGTAATATGGCTGTGGTGGCAGCGTTCACAGCGACAGGTTATAATATGGCTGTGGTGGCAGCGTTCGCAGTGACAGGTTATAATATGTCAGTGGTGGCAGCGTTCACAGCGACAGGTTATAATATGGCTGTAATGGCAGGGTTCACATGTGACTTGCTAACAGCGACAGGTTATAATAGTGGTGTGGTGTCAGGGTTCACATGTGATATGTTCACAGCGAGAGGTTTTAATATGGCTGTGATGGCAGGGTTCACAGCGACAGACTATAATATGGCTGTAATGGCAGGGTTCACATGTGACTTGCTAACAGCGACAGGTTATAATAGTGGTGTGGTGTCAGGGTTCACATGTGATATGTTCACAGCGAGAGGTTTTAATATGGCTGTAATGGCAGGGTTCACATGTGACTTGCTAACAGCGACAGGTTATAATAGTGGTGTGGTGTCAGGGTTCTCATCTAATATGTTCACAGCGACAGGTTATAATATGGCTGTGGTGGCAGCGTTCACAGCGACAGGTTATAATATGGCTGTGGTGGCAGCGTTCACAGCGACAGGTTATAATATGGCTGTGGTGGCAGAGTTCACAGCGACAGGTTATAATATGGCTGTGGTGGCAGCGTTCGCAGTGACAGGTTATAATATGGCTGTGGTGGCAGCGTTCACAGCGACAGGTTATAATATGGATGTGGTGGCAGGGTTTACAGCGGCAGATGACGATCAATCAATCAAATAGTATTTTGATAGACAACTTCAAGTGAATCCCAACCGCTAGCCACCAAATATGTAACGTGTAACCAGGCGTTTATATCTTAAACGAACGTTCCAGTAAATACTTGGATTCAAGTTGTCCACAAACAATACGTCAAATTGACAATACCAAAAACTATAACTATCTATGCTATGCACAATGAACTAAAATATACACACTGACTCTTTACCGATATAAAGTAACAACGGACAATTATATATATACAAATATAATACAATAACAGCCTGTCCTCAAGATGGGACGGTCTGTCACTTAAAGACAGTATGGCTGGTACAGTCTGTCACTACAAGACAGTGCGGGCTGGTACAGTCTGCCTTGTCAATCCTATCAACTTGTACGTTTACTTTGTACCCGGTACAAAGTGACCTTTGAATATTAATGCTCCTATAAGCACTTAATATAACCAACGTACGCACTGTTGACTTATGAAGGCTCATCGACAGCCAACCGACAGCCTCGAGTGGCGTTGTTCATTCTCGTATATACCCGTGGTCGAATTCACTACTTTTTGGATAGGGGTGTTCTCTAAATGTTCTTCATACGGAACATAGGGAGCCCCTTTCGATCACCCCTATAATCTTCGACCAGGCCACTAACTTTCCCGCCAAACGTCTAAATCTGCCTAACTCTTTTTCTACAGTAAACCATGCATTTCTACAATAAGATCCTACTTATTAGTAACCTCAACGACCAATAAACATTACAGTACCACACAAACGTGTTTGATATACATAAACGATTTTCAAGAATACCTCAATCACAGCACATTACCACGAGCATCACTGAAGAGACATGTATTGTCGAAATGCGCATCTGGTGCAAGAAAATTGGTACCGTTAATTTTATTACGACTCTTTGCTGATTATAGCATCATATAGCAATGAAATAACATGTCAACAAGATTGCACAAAAGTACAAGGCGAAGCGGGTCTAAATGTGGCTGTGAGATGGGAAGAAGATTGGTTTACGACCTTATCACACAGAAAAAAGAAACCATTCAAACGTTAAAGCATCCTGAATAACCATATTTTAATACCACTAGCATCAACAAAATATCTTGGTGTAACAATAATACAATGGAACATGTTTCCACAAATTGTAGTATCATGTCAAACAATTGAAACCTTTATAAAACAGTTGACATCAACAGTTTGACAACTGTTATCCACAACAGAAAATAAGTTAATGAGTATCAATGTACATTTCTTTAATCACTCAGTGTTGTCTTTTTCATGTAATTCTCACTGTTCAATTCAGTCTACTGCATTTAAAAAAACTTTTTTCTCCATATTACTTTCTGTATAAAGAAACTTTTTTTATTTTTATTCCACATTATAAAAATGTCTTGACAAATTGCCATCATGGCAAACTACGCGGAAAATGCCATTCCATCCAGATAAGTGTATTTTAGTCACAAGAAATTTTTAAAAAAATCACATTTAACTACACATTACACGATCACTCTTTAGAACACGTTACACTGACAGCATACTCTCTGGGGGAAATCATCAGTTCCAAACTAAAGTGGGATATACTCATTAACAACATATGCAAGAAAGCTAATAGCACCCTTGGCTTTCTAACGAGGAACCTGAACATAAGCTCAACATCCATTAAAGAGCAAGCATATAAGTCCTTAGTAAGACCATAACTATGCTTGCTCTGTTTGGGATCCATACTTACAACAAGATATAGATAGCATTGAAAAGGTTCAAAGGAGGGCTGTCCGTTTTGTAACCATAAAAATTTCAGAAACACCTCAAGCGTTGTTGGTAACATTGTAAGATTGCTATATAAGATATAATACGAAAATGTTACTAAACCTAAATACAATAATTATTTCCACAAAAAAAGACAAACAAGACATTCAAATTCGAACAGCTTCCAAATTCCATTCTTCAAATCACAGTATTGTACAGACTGACAGGTTTTCCGTAGAGCATAACCGACTGGAACAAACTACTTGATAACATCATAAATTGCACATCAGTAGACTTTTTCATATCTTCAATTTCAAAGAATCAATATTAAACTCAACAACTTGCATCAACCCATGATCAAACTTATGCATGTTGTACATTTGTATTTTTATTTTTCTCAACTACTTTAAATTTATATAAGAATAAGAGTATGTATTCTTCCAAATCAATTATGCCCTTGGTGGGCAGCATGGTGTGTATACACACAAAACAGTACATTGGAATTTGAAAAAAACAACTTTATACATTGAAACAAGGATTTGTATAGTAAGATTCTTACAAACCCTTGATTGAAATGAAATACTAAAAATTCAGATAGATGTTACCATGATAGTAAAATTGAGAATGGAAATGGGGAATGTGTCAAAGAGACAACAACCCGACCAAATAAAAAACAACAACAGCAGAGGATCACCAACAGGTCTTCAATGTAGCGAGAAATTCCCGCACCCGGAGGCGTCCTTCAGCTGGCCCCTAAACAAATATATACTAGTCCAGTGATAATGAACGCCATACTAATTTCCAAATTGTACACAAGAAACTAAAATTAAAATAATACAAGACTAACAAAGGCCAGAGGCTCCTGACTTGGGACAGGCGCAAAAATGCGGCGGGGTTAAACATGTTTGTGAGATCTCAACCCTCCCCCTATACCTCTAACCAATGTAGTAAAGTAAACGCATAACAATACGCACATTAAAATTCAGTTCAAGAGAAATCCGAGTCTGATGTCAGAAGATGTAACCAAAGAAAATAAAGAAAATGACAATAATACATAAATAACAACAGACTACTAGCAGTTAACTGACATGCCAGCTCCAGACTTCAATTAAACTGACTGAAAGATTATGATTTCATCATATGAACATCAGGCACAATCCTTCCCGTTAGGGGTTTAGTATCATACCATCATAACATATATGAGAAGAACATAACCCGTGTCATGCCAACAACTGTATTTTAGAATAAATGTGTTTAGTTCCGATGCAAAGACCTTATCAGTGACTCAATATTAACGCCAAAATATGCAATCTTTAATGACTTGACAACAGTATCGTAATTATATCCCTTCTTAATAAGTCTATTCAAAGGTTTTGTAAGTTTCTGAGGTGAATACTGACACCTTTGTGCTTTATAAAGAATATTACCATAAAAAATTGGATGTGAAATACCTGAACGTATTAGAAGTCTGCATGTTGAGCTATATTTACGAATGATGTCTTTATACCGATGATAAAATTTAGTAAATGTTTTGACTAGTTTGTGATATCGAAAACCCTGGTGTAATAATTTTTCAGTAATACATAAATTTCTCTCGTTAAAATCGAAAACATTGTTACATACACGAGCGAATCGTACAAGTTGAGATATATAAACACCGTAAGATGGTGACAAGGGAACGTCACCATCTAAAAACGGATAATTAACGATAGGAAATGAAAAATCATCCCTTTTATCATAAATTTTAGTATTCAGCTTTCCATTAGTGATATAGATATCAAGATCAAGAAAAGGGCAGTGGTCATTGTTAGTATTAGCTTTATTTAAAGTAAGTTCAACAGGATAAATTTCATTAATATACATACTGAAGTCGTCATTATTGAGAGCCAAAATATCATCCAAATATCTAAAAGTATTATTAAATTTGTTTATCAGATGTTGTTTCGATGGGTCTTTGCTTATTTTTGTCATAAATTGTAACTCATAACAATACAAAAACAGGTCCGCAATAAGTGGTGCACAGTTAGTCCCCATTGGAATTCCGATAATCTGACGATATACGGAATCTCCAAAGCGAACAAAAATGTTATCTAGTAAAAATTCAAGGGCATGTATAGTATCAAAGCATGTCCAATTAACATAGTTTTTTTGTTTATTGCTACTAAAAAATGACCTAAAAGAGTTTGAACATATATATTCACATTCTGATTTTTTGAATGCCCATTTAATTAGGTATGTGAATTTTTTCTTAATGAGAATGTGAGGCAATGTGGTATACAGGGTAGAAAAATCAAAACTTTGAACAGATTCAATATCACCAATATAAGCATGCAATTTATCAAGTACTTCCAACGAGTTCTTGACACTCCAAAAGTAATTTATTCCACTATTTTCGAAGGCCTTATTTGAACAATTTATTATCAGGTTTTTAATTGTACCAAGTGTGCTGGTAAGAAGAATAGACAATTTAGTAGTTGAACAATGGCTTGAAGACGAAATAAATCTATATTTGTAAGGGGTTTTGTGTAGCTACATAAATTTCTTCAGTTTAACGGAAGTCATGTACACTTAATTCTAGACAGGAAGAACCATAAAATCATTAGGGATTGGATTGTTATAAAACATATTAATTTACATTGCGTCTAGCACCTAGGCATTTAATCATATACATATAGTTCCCTAAATATTTAAGAAAACCCTATACCATAACAAAAAAATCTGTGTCTTGTGATTGAAGTAATAGTACAAAGAGGAGTAACTCTTACTTAGCTTGAAATCTCGAACAGGTGCTTGTTTCCTACGGGACTTTGCGTGATCTGGTACCGAACCACGAAAAGGAAATGTCAACTTAAAAAACTTGTTAATATTTTCCGGACTACAGTAATAAAGTGGTTCAGCTGGTACATTGCCAGTGTTAGTCGTCATTTGAAGCTCAGGTAATCATACAATTAACTTAATCCAATCACACTGTGATTAAATACTGTCATTTACACAGGCCTCTCTTTTGTTTATCAATGAATGTAAAAAGATAACCCTTGTCCAAATAGTTATGATGTCTTAGAAGAGTAATTTAATGTTTGCCATGATGCTGTCTTACAGGATCTTATTAAGATATCAGCTCTGAATTATAAAAAACACCAAAATTCCGCCAGGCAAATCGGAGCAATATAAAAAGTTATTGTTTGTAACTTGAACAATATCTGATTGGAATACCAGACAATCTGGTGTGTGCCAAGACAATTGATCTCCTGTAGTTGGTGATCGCAATACTGGTATAAAAATTTTGTACCAGTATTGTATTCCAGTATTGTACCAGTATTGTGTTTTTTTTAAATAAAGAATACATATAGGTAATTAATCTTTTGTCAAAGGTGTCACATATACATGCATAATGATATTAACATATGACATGACAATTTTATATGGAATGATTGTATGTTTAACTGATGATGCCATTGATGGTACACTGTGATTGTAATCAAAGAAAGTTTTAAATCTTCTGATGTTTTTTCTTTTAAAAGGGAACTGTACTGTCTCAGCATTTTAACAAACTCTTTACTTTCTTCTATGTTTTCTTCCAGCTCTCTTTTAGCAAGACTCAATAGTATATTTTAGTGAATTTCATATTGACATTGATGCTGTTACAGCTTCGGTATCATCAGCATTGGTAATGTTTATTTCTTCTTCAGATGGCATTTCTGTAACCCCCACTTCCTATATGATATTTAGGTATTCAGTCTGTTGACTTTCTCTTACGCCTACTAGATTACAAGCTTGTTTAGATACAGCACCTGTACGGCTCTCTAACTGTTTGAGTGCATGTCTTATATATGTATTAGTATTTGAGTATTTTTACCAGTAGATATATCTGCTACAAATTGTATTGTCCATGGTTCTGAATCACCTGCTTTAACTACCCTTAATGTTTACATGTATGTAGACAAACTAGTTGATTTGATTATAATCAGGTTTCCCTATGAAGCAACTTCTTATGTTAAATGGATATTGATATCTTTTATTGAGAAAGATTAATAAAATAAAGACCAACAAATGCATATGATCTAAGTACATGTATTAAAATATCTGTAAAAAATATAGGATGGCATACATGTAAATGCTGAATATACAGTGTTATGTGTGATAATTTGCTTGAATTTATTAAAAATTGATAATAACTCAGATATTTTATCTCAATTCAATTAAATAAAATACAGAAATATGTTAAAATTATGGATATCCAAAATTATTAGCAATTATTTATATAACTAACAGTTAATTACAATAATCTTTAGTTTATTTGTACAAGTATAGTTATTATTTTAACTGGATGTTAATTGATTTCACAATTATCCTCTATAATCTTTTTAAGTTCATTTAATCCCCCTTGGACCTTCAATGTCTAATTTTGATTAAAATTCACTTTTCATTATACACCTTAAAGTATAGTCAACAATACAACTACAATACTGGTATATCAGTAATGTACCAGTATTGTTGTTTCTTAAAATAAAAGTTACAATACTGGTACAAAATTTTTATACCAGTATTGTGGACAGTATCCAGTATTGCGATCACCAACTACAGGAGATCCCTCAAGGATCCAATTGAGAGCTTTAAGACTTTGGTTGCTCTCACATCATTGGACTTACTTACTAGTGCTTCTCTCCCATTGCAATTGATGCCATAAACTGGCCCTGCAACTTACAAATGACTTACATGTTCAGATTCAGATGTGTAGAACATAAAGTCATAAAATTTAAAGTTGGAGAAATGGAGAACCCATGAACATGATGAAACCCAATTTGAAAAGGTTAAGTGTGTAGAAGGACAGAATTCTATAATTTATCAAATTCTATTTCTCTTGTAAGACCATTTTGTCAGATCATATATTTTGGTACGTCATATTAATTTGTACAATTCATGCATTTTGTATATGTAAATTGTGAATCAATATCAATCTAAATAGCATGAAAACCACAGGCATTCATCTCGGAAAAAAATTTCAGAATTTGTTTTCTGAGACAAGTGCCTGTGATGAAAACCCATTATATAAAATGTAAGGATGTATAAGCTCCATAGAGCTTATGTTTTCTGTATGCTAATTCTGTATCTGTACGAGTATATTGTGGATACCAATACTTGCTTTTATACAAAGGTACAGAGAGAGAGAGTGTGCTGTGGATTTATTGACGGTGTGTGAGAGCAGTCTTGAAGCTCAGGCCATAAAAAAGATTATGTTTCTTTGCCCTAACCCTACCTATCCAAAAAAATAGCTGCCTAAAATCTTTTATTGTCCTAATGTGAAAAAGTTTTTTTTTTAATCAAAAAGGCATATATGCATGGAGACTAAAAAACATTTCACACTTTTTGTCGAAAAAAAAAGAAAATGCCTACCTTCTTCACACTGTTTCAACCAAATATTTTTAAGTGTGGCCTCAATGTGTGCACTGCAGTGTCAGCAATGTGGTTCCACTCAATCGCTGTTTTTACAAGAAATGAATTTGAATATTGTGGTGTTTTGCAGTTGGAAATTCAAAACACTTAGTGTTGTTCTAAACTTGCTTTTCCACAATATTTGTTGTCTGATAATTTTCAAATTTCTTGACAATTATTTTTCTTCTAAGATGTGAGTCAATTAGATATTTGTCTTGTTCTATAGCAGGAACCCGTCAACCACTTTTAACAGAAATATTAGCTTCTGACTTAAGTGTTTTGTCTGTCATTCTGTAGATCTTGTAATTCCAGGTTGGCAAGAATGAGACCCGTCCATCATCTCTGGTCTTCAGTTATAAATCTTGTATGCTGTTGTATTCTTTCAAACTTGTTGATTTTCTTAGATTCACAGGGTCCCATACTATTGCTCCATACTCCATTGTTGACCTGACCAGTGAGATATATGCTATCTTGTATGCGTTTACTTGTATTCTGGTGGGCAATATTTCAAATTCCTTCTCAGGAAGCCTAAGGTTGAGTTTGCCTTATTCACTAAATTGGAAATATGGGTAGTCCATGTTACATGTTAGTCCTCTGAAATTTGTAGGCCCATGTATCATGTGTATGGGTTATGTTGGACTTGCTGAAGAACAAGGTTGGCAAAAAAGTGGTCAATACTAGAAGCAAATATATAAGATGTGCTTAACTTTATCTAATTAAAAACAAAAAATTGTGAATAAATGGCAATACAGATACGAAGAATTGTGAGTTATTGGCCTTACAGATTCCTGACAGAAACAAAGAATTGTGAGTTATTGGCCCTACAGATTTCTGAGAGAAACAAAGAATTATGAATTATTGGCCTTACAGATTCCTGAGAGAAACAAAGAATTGTGAATTATTGGCCTTACAGATTCCTTAGAATAAAAAAAATATGAGTTATTGGCCTGACAAATTTCTGAGAGAAACAAAGAATTGTGAGGTATTGGCCTTGCATATTTCTGAGAGAAACAAAGAATTGTGTGTTATTGTCCTTACATATTTATTAGAGAAACAAAGAATTGTGAGTTACTGGCCTTACAGATTCCAGAAAGAAACAAAGAATTGTGAGTTAATGGCCTTACAGGTTGCTGAGAGAAACAAAGAATTATGTATTATTGGCCTTACAGATTCCTGAGAGAAACAAAGAATTGTGAGTTAATGGCCGTACAGACTCCAGAAAGAAACAAAGAATTGTGAGTTAATGGCCTTACAGGTTGCTGAGAGAAACAGAATTTTGAGTTATTGGCCTTGCATATTTCTGAGAGAAAGAAAGAATTGTAAATAAATGGCCTTAAATAATTGTGAGTAAATGGCCTTACAGATTCCGGAGAGAAACAAAGAATTGTGAATTATTGGCCTTTTAGATTTATGAGAGAAACAAAGAATTATGTATTATTGGCCTTACAGATTCCTGAGAGAAACAAAGAATTGTGAGTTAATGGCCTTACAGATTCAGGAGAGAAACAAAGAATTGTGAATTATTGGCCTTACAGATTCCTAAGAATCGAAGAAATATGAGTTACTGGCCTGACAAATTTCTGAGAGAAACAAAGAATTGTAAGTTATTGGCCCTACAGATTCGGGAGAGAAACAAAGAATTGTGAGTTATTGGCCTGACAGATTTCTGAGAGAAACAAAGAATTGTGAGTTACTGGCCTTACAGAGTCCAGAAAGCAACAAATAATTGTGAGTTATTGGCCTTACAGATTGCTGAGAGAAACAAAGAATTTTGAGTTTTTGGCCTTACAGATTTCTGAGAGAAAAAAGAATTGTGAATTGATGTCCTTAAATAATTGTGAGTTACTGGCCTAACAGATTCTGGAGAGAAACAAAGAATTGTGAGTTATTGGCCTTACATATTCCAGAAAGAAACAAAGAATTGTGAGGTAATGGCCTTACAGATTCCTGAGAGAAACAAAGAATTATGAATTATTGGCCTTACAGATTCCTGAGAGAAACAAAGAATTATGAGTTATTGGCCTCACAGATTCCTGAAAGATCAATTCTTGATAACATAAAGCTCATCAATAAGATGACTCATACACTGCACAGTATTATTACACTGTAAACAATGACCACCTGTACCATTACCTGTGTATTACAATCACTGTGGACTGTACAATCATATGTATATATTGAATTTATAAATGTGTTTGGATGTTTAACTAGTTTATAATTTGATTAGAGGTATGTAACTTAATTTGTTTGTAAAAGAGTGATAAAGAAATGTGAGCCTCTATATATACTATCAGATGTAACTGTTCATGTTTGTTTACATAGATGTTTCATCTTCTAAGTTTGACTGGATAATTCACTGGAATTTTTTTTAAAGTATGATTGCTTAGAATTGTATTTAGAGTTCAATAAGTTATTTTATTACAGTTCAGATAAGGACATGCCAAATAAATTCTTAGTTTCAACAAATGTGAAGGATCATGGAATAGCATAAAATAAAGGCATTTTATAGGGAAAGCCTGGTAAATTTTTTACTATTTTGATATACATGTACTAATGTTAGAAATATAAAAGCAGTTTTAGAATTTCTCGATTTCAACAGGGTTTTACAAAGTTAAGTTTTTTTACATCAATTATTTCTTTTAATCATTATAATTGAGGTGCTACATGTATTGTGTAGTTTGTATGTTGTATGCCTAAGTAAGTAAAGATTATTATTGCATGATATTATTAAATGACTATTTATATTCGTGTTAAATTTTCTACTCAGAAAAGTCATGTAAATATATGTGTGTTTACAGTATTTACAATATGAGGGTAGCTAAACATGTGAACAGTATGTAATCCTTGTTTATCCTTCACTTGTCAGAGTTTGTACCAGATGGCACCAGTATATATACACACAATGTATAACGTAAAGGTACCCAAATTGCACAGAGTACCCAAATTGCACCTATTTAGCAAAAGTTGCAAGGAAAATCTTACAAGATTTCCTAGAAGCTAAACAATTTGTATTTTTATGATTCGATACTATACACGTCTTTCAACATAGGTAAAAATATTTAGATATTTTCAAAACGTTCTCAGTATTTATCAACAGCTGATGAAGTGTTTACTGAAAAAGAAAAATGTATGGAAATGTCGCCATGCGACGTCATCAAAACTTCATCTTTTTAAAATTAGCAAATACAATATGTTACAAGTATCCATTTCTTAAAAAAATGAAGAGTAAGCATGGACAAATATCCAATTGTTCAAAATATTTGAAGAATTAAACAAAAGCTCTGTTATTCGACTTTTGACGATGCAAATATAAGCATAGATGCAATTTGGGTACTCCTCATTACAGAATCATCGATGGTTTGGATGTCAGCTCAGACCAATTTTTCTATGATTCTTATTGGATTGAAAATCTAATTGGTGTACCTATATAATAAAGAAGGATACAGCTACAAAATAAACACAAAATGGGAATTTTTGTCTTGATCATAAAAAAACGTAGTTAAAAAAACTGTCAAAATAGGTGCAATTTGTGTACCGTCACGTTATAAATATCAAGCATCTGTGTAGCATAAAAACTCAAACTTTACTGGATCATTGATACATTAAAAGATCTGTAAAAACGCAATTTGAAGTTCATGTATTCTATAAAATTTGTTTTAATTCAAATTTCATTGTCATGTTTTTATTTGGGTTCATATAATAGTATGATGTCGCCATTGTCCGAAGACACATTTAGTTTCTGGACAATAACTTTAGTTAAAGTAAATGGATCGCTATGATACTTTTTGAGAAGGTTCAATACCACAAAAGGAAGGTTGGGATTGATTTTGTGGATGCCATGGTTCTGAATGTTTAGGAATTAGGGATCCAAAAAGGGCCCAAAACAAGCATTTTTCAGGAAAAGAAAAAGAAGTATTTTGATTGCTCTGAAATTATACCACAATGATTAATACACCAAGTAGAAGGTTGGATACATATTTGGGGTAATATATGGTGCCAACAGTTAAGGAATTAAGGACCAAAAAGGGGCCAAAAATATTTTGTTGTAGTTTCTGGACAAGAACTTGTGTGTGAGTGTATGGATCTCTCTGACATTGTACCACTAGGTTCCATATCATAAAGGGAAATCTGGGAATGAGTTTGGGGGTAATTTCCCCAAACATGCAGGAATAAGTGGCCAAAAAAGGTCCAAAAACAATTTTTCTAGTTTCGAGACCATGACTTGTGTTCAAAGGAATGGATCTCTCTGAAATTGTCCTACAGGGTTCCATACTACAAAGGAAATGCTGGGATTGATTTCGGAGGTAATTGGTCCAAGGAGGGATTCAAAAAAGTTTGGGCAGTATTTTTTTTCTGATCTTGAGGTGTTCATATTATTTTTCTCAAAATTTTTCAAATTTTAAATTTTTGAAAAGGTTCAAGAAGAAAGAAGAACTGTTCAATTGCACAATATTGCACAATAGATTTGTAAGATCTTTAATTTGACCACATCTAGTTTGTGTCAGAAATCTATATTATGTCAAAAATTTGATCACAATCCAAATTCTGACAGTATCAAGCTTGAATATTGTGTCCAAATTTGCCCCAACTGTTCAAGGTTAGACCTCTGTGGTCGTATTAGGCTGCTATTCGCTCAGCGAAGCATTTTATTCTATTCAAAGGAGTTTTAATATATCCTTCTTCTAGAACTGTTGGGGTATATTGGACCTTTTAAAAATATGAGTTTGAAACTCCTAAGTTAATATCCGAAATAAAAAAAGAATGTGTATACATTTTATTTCATTATTTTTGCCACATATATGCATGAGGAGAATTTCCTGCTGATTAAATTTAGTCGTGTATGTAAAGATGTAGGCTGTCTTTGTAATCCGATGGAGATCTGTCCATAATGACAGCTGTGTGGCTGGGTTTTCCTTCTATGACTCAATCTCATCATACATCATTCTTTTCCAATAGTTTCCAGTCATATTCAACAAATTAAATATAAGTTAAGTCAAAATCCAAAGTAAAATCCTAAATCAGAACACTTTGAACATTAAATAATGCCATGAAACTGGTCAGTTTGGACAAGGGATTTTCATGTTTCCAACTGGTTTTAACCAATAAAATATATTATGTACATGTAGACCTTGAAATTTCTTTAAGTACATTGATTTAAATACTGACTGACTCACAGTCTGACCTTGACCCTAGATGAAATCTGATTTTAGTCTTAATTTGGCAAGATTAATCTAATTATTTGTTCTTACAAATGTATGTCTGAATTTTCATTCAATTAGTACATTGTTATATTTGAAAATGATATGATCTATAGAACAACATTTAAAGAAGTTTAATTCATATTATATATAATGATTTTGTCCCAGAATGCTAAGGTTATACTGGACCAAACACCTTCTAGACTTAGAAAGGTGTAAGTCTTAGTCCAGTGAAAGACCAACACCAAACACCTTCTAGACTTAGAAAGGTGTAAGTCATAGTCCAGTGAAAGACCACCACCAAACCAGCTTTGATTGGACATTACAGGACCAAACACCTTCTAGACTTAGAAAGGTGTAAGTCATAGTCCAGTGAAAGACCACCACCAAACCAGCTTTGATTGGACATTACAGGACCAAACACCTTCTAGACTTAGAAGGGTGTAAGTCATAGTCCAGTGAAAGACCACCACTAAATCAGCTTTAATTGGACATTACAGGACCAAACACCTTCTAGACTTAGAAAGGTGTAAGTCATAGTCCAGTGAAAGACCACCACCAAACCAGCTTTGATTGGACATTACAGGACCAAACACCTTCTAGACTTAGAAAGGTGTAAGTCATAGTCCAGTGAAAGACCACCACCAAACCAGCTTTGATTGGACATTACAGGACCAAACACCTTCTAGACTTAGAAAGGTGTAAGTCATGGTCCAGTGAAAGACCACCACCAAATCAGCTTTGATTGGACATTACAGGACCAAACACCTTCTAGACTTAGAAAGGTGTAAGTCATAGTCCAGTGAAAGACCACCACCAAACCAGCTTTGATTGGACATTAGGTGTGATTAATATTAATAAGGATAAAGAAACCCATGTGGAATATCATGTAGTTTGTCACTACACATCCCCCCTTATGATTAGTTTGCAAATAAATGTGTAATAAATAAAAAGGATGAAATGGTTAAGAAACATAACAATCAATTATTACATAATTTTACTGCCTATAAAAATAATGGATTTTGTGTTCTATAGAACTGCATTCAATAATGCTAATAAGTGCCTGGATGGGAAATTTATTGAAATATTTGAAAACAGAAATTTTCTGCCTCGATAAGCATTCTTGGAATTACATTTTCTGCATGATAGAAGTCATCCCTTCATGATCATGATTTTGTTGACTGTTATGAAATATATCTGCTTCAAAGATAAATCAATTATACATGTTGCTCACTTTAACATTGAATTATTTTTCTCTGGACTTTTTAGTTTGTTGTTGCTCCATTGTATCATCTACCGTTTATTATAAGTGACATTGATTTACAACTTGTCCAGACTTTGGGATTAGAGATGGATGTCTACTGTTAAACACCCTATGTTGATCTCTAGACAATTTTGTGTTGTTAGGTTACTGTCTCACTGACACATACCCCAAATTATCTTTTATTCTTATGTTACAAAACAACTGTCAGATTTGTACATCAGGTTTTAGATTGATTGAGAATTTAAGTTGTAACTCTGTTTTAATACTGCCACTAAGTCATTGTAAGTAGAGTAGAGACTTATCAGTTTCATTGATTAGTAATCCCACTATAATCTGTTTAGGTACTGACTCAGACTAAAGTCAAAGTCTAAAAAATATAATAGGATACACAAAAATATCTGCATTCTTCTGTTGTGGAAATATTGGTCAATGAATCACAAGGACAAAGCTGTTGACCATCACTGAATCATACTGTTTGATATCAGTACCAAGGGGGTCCGTCTCAATTAGATGACTAATTTTGTGTAGATATTGTTTATGAATACATTAGCTATAAGTAAAATCAATGTACTGAGATATATTCCACTCAAGTGTAACATTACTAGCTATCTGCACTGGAATGTTCAAAACTCATCTGATTTAATCTTAACTCTTATTACAAAAATATGTGTGTGTGTGCAGTACACTAGTTCATGTGTCTGACTTTAAGGATTGTTTACTGTAGAATTATTCTTATATTTAGGATTTAGTAAATAAGAATTGTGTTATATAGTTTGAATAGGACTATTTTTAATAGGTATGTTATTTTGATGTACATATATATAATTTTATGATTGTTTAAGTATACATGCTGTAAGTTGATCAGGTGTAAACAATGATCAACTGTATTGTAGGATGTTAGACTTGTTATTAACTGAATGTAAATATTGACTCTACAATGTAATGTTGAATCATACCAATTAACACCCAGACTTCTGTAAACAATGTTGTGTATCCCTGAAGACCTGAACTTGCTAAGAGCTATCATATTGTGCAAGGTTATTATAACATGGGGTTGACAAAGAGTATCCCTAGTTAGACTATGAGACACACCAACGACTGACCGTTATCTATTTGAGTAAGACAGGAAGGGTTGTGGAATGACATTGTCAATTTAGCACACAGATTTAATTTTTGCATTTTCTTTTCTTCACTTTTGGTTAAATGTAGTGGATATTACCCAAAAACTTTATTATGATACAAAGACATGTTCCTATATATGACTTATATCATTTATTTTGGATAAAAATAATTTGTGGACAAAAGTTCTATTTTCCTTTCACAGTGTTTAATGAGAATTTAACATAAAAATTTAAAGAAAAACAATAAGTAGATAAATTCGAAATGGAAACACATAGACTAGACATGGTAGATAGTATGTGCAATATTCATTACTAAAATTGAGATTTTTTTTACAAGAAACCCTTTGTTGACAGTAATACTTCATGGCTTCCTTACATGTTCTAGTATACAGCAGTGCTTGATTGTCTCAAATTAAACAAATGATTTAGATAAATCCATTCAAGAAATATTTTTTTTATTTTAATTAAGATTGTTCTTATTGTTTTGATAAAAATTGTGTGCAAACAAGATGCAGTGATATCTAATTAAATTATCTCCCCTTCAATAAAACACATTTGTTAAGAAGTTACCTCCCTTTGTAAAATCTTTGATGTTTTATATGACAACTTAGTATCATAAAGAATAAACTGATAGATGTGTTTTAAAGCAGTTAAGTGTGCAACTTAGTATCATAAGGATGTTAGAGGAAATGTACATTAATGTATGTAATAACAATGATAATTGTAATGATTTGATGGTTCTGGTCCTGCCTAGAATTAAATGTATGTGTTTTATGTAGAATGGTGATAATAACATCTGTCTGAACTTTTTAATGTCTCATTTCAATATTTAAAATAAATATTTTTCTGTTACAAATCATGATGTATAAATGTTTTATGTGTACATGTAATGCTGCCCATCAAGGGCCCTTGATTGTATATTCTTATTCTGTTCTATTATTATTCTATAAATGCTCTTTGAATAATATAGAAGCTCAGATGTGTTGTCCCACTCCAAAATAAATACTTAAAATTTCTAAGCAACTGCAATATAATTAGTAAAGCTCAATTACACAGAACATCTAAACAACAGTAATATAAATAGCAGTCTATACAGAATGACCAATTAATTGTTAAGCAGTATGGTGCCAAGCCATGATGTTTCTCCATTAACTAGATATTTATATAGTGGTTTAATGCTCACATTTTAAATCTATCAAAGTTGCTTTCTCCTAAAAACCTCCTTGTATTACAGCTAATTGAATATTGATACCCAGTTATAATACAGATTCAATAAAGTTTGACAATCTGCCAGTTTTATCCTACAAAAATGTTATACAGTATAATCAAACACATTGTATTTACCAACATTGCAGATTTCCGACATATTTTTGGTGAATTACTTTAGAATTTTATTATAAATTCAGAATGTCAATGAAATAACAATAACTGGATTGCCAGAAATCTGCTGCTTATCTTCATAGGAATGCCCCGGAAAATTTATAAAAATAATACAACATGAGATTTAGTATGGGCTTATACTTCTTGTGATAAACAGTCCAGGAACAGATTACTCCATTTTTGTTCTGGCTCCAAAATCCACACATGGTAGCCTAATTCCATGACAGAATATCTAAATGTAAGAGTTTGAAGCAAAAAAAAACAATACTCTGAAAACTTAGTGTGCAAATCAAATTGTACAATGCATGTTTTATATCAACAATGTGAAGAAAATTACAAATGTAAAATGGACTTAACATTATATTGAACATTTATGTTTTTGAAGGGTAACCTTTCCTGCTCCTGTGATTGTACATGGATATAAGTACAATCTGATGATAAGTCATGACCTGGATAAGAAAGACAGTATTATCAATGTATCATAAATTGAGAAATTCATTTTCAGCTGTGATACAATACTTTTAGCTGAGATGTGTTCTAATTTGTTGTGTACAATTAATGGTCATTTGAAGAAAAGAAATATTTTTGTATTTAGATTCTTCAAAAAGATGGAAATTTTCCCTTGTTTTACTACTAAATGGAGTGTTGGCTCGGTTATATTGTCATGGGAGTGTTTACAACATAATACAGTAATAACAGAGTAATTGCTCATTGCATAAGACTGTATATAGGATATGATCATAATGCATCATACATGTACTCTCAAGGGAGTGTCTATTCTTTGGAAATGTCAATTTATATTTAATAATGTATATCACTATGTTAATAAAACTTTCAACTAAAATAAACTTTTTCCCTTTTGAGCTTTAATGACAAATTTTATAATTTCAGAATCCCGGGTGACAATCATACAGAATGTCGGACTTTGAGGAGGGGGAGAAGCCGCCAGCCCCTCCTGTCAGGCATACAAGCACAAGGTAATATTAGTCACAACACCTCCATACAGGTTTCTATATTTACATTTTTTATTGAGAAGTTGTCTTTGGTTATATACAGAGCACTGTTTTAAATGTTAAAATAATACCACCAAATATTAAATGACTGTATTATGAATGATAATAATTTGCCAGTCATTCAATCAGTCAGAAAACACAATTAGGTTTGTATAGACATAAATAAGTGTAATATCTTTTTATCTAAAGTACAAAATAATGTTAAAATAGGAAGGCTACCTTTAATTCTACTTCGTTACATAAGAATAAACATTCGTCATGTCAGCTGATTTAAAATTCATAATAATAATACTGGAAGGTATTTAGCAAAGCTTTTATCAATATATCTAACCTAAATTTGTCAATGAACCTTTAAGTTTTATTTAAATTGGTGTTTAGATAATGTTAGAATAGATTTACACTGAAAAGACGAGCCCACCTTGCTTTTTTGACAAGGTAAAAGTCATCTGATCTGATAACTAATGTTTACACAAAGTCTGATCAATTTAAACACATGTGAATACTTTACTTAATACACAGGAACATAAAACGACAGGACAGGAAATATGACAATTCATAATGTAAATAGTAGCTGACAATCAAAATCGATAAACTGAGTGCATTTTATTCAGGATGGTTAAGATTCATTCATAAAAATTATTTCCTACAATAGCCCTACCGATGGATAAAAGGAAATGTAGTATATACATCAATACAACAGTTCTGTATTGTAAAAAAGGATGTAAAATTCAATAAAACTCAATGCTTCCCTACACATTCAAATGGAAAACTAAGTTGTACTGTTTTATCCCTAAAATTGCATTGTCACATTTCTTGGTTTCTATGAATTAATCAGTGAGAAAACAAGATCTCTACAAGATGTTTATTTTTAAATATGACTGTTTAGTTGAATAATTTATATGATCTAATGGGTATAGAATTACACTGATGATAAATATAATGGCTCCTAGCTAAACTTTCATGTTTCTTTGCGTTTGAATTCTATTTAACTTGCAATATTGGTTTTGTACAAACACTGGATAAGAGGCAAGACAGTTGAAAGAGATCTGAAAAGACAAAAGATGTCACCTCTTGTTTTTAAAGAAAAAAATATAAGTGAGTGAATATGATTAATTTCCAATTGAGGGCCCACAAGGGGCATACAGAGCATACATGAATAAGGAAAAAGAATATTGATTTGCATAGATACATAGATACAAACATTTTTTTACATACAGTTACAATACAATTACCAACTCATATTCACTTTACAGTTTAATGAATTTACCAACAGCATTAAGGACCTGATTGTCTTCACAGTTTAATAAATAAATAAATTTATGCTGATTATCAAGTATAGAAAAATTTGGAATTCTTTGGCAAACAAAGTCAAAGAGAGCATCTCTATCTGATTTAAAATTTTCACAGTTAGTTAAAAAATTGGATTTCATCTTCAACACAGCCAGAGGAGCATTTTTTGCAAATTCTTTCATTTTGTGGAATATTTAAAGTATAAGTGGCAAAGTTACCTGGCTTAAGATATTTTGTCTGGTTAATAGGTATGCTTACAAAACGATGGTGCCCATTTTGACATCTGTCACTATATATTCAATTTCAAATAGGTAGGATTTTTTATGGCAACTTTATACAATGATTCATCTGATCCCTGTATTTGTTGTTTCACAGTAAAATTAAGTTGACTTGCATACATTATTTATTATTTTACAAGAAATCAAGTTTAATAACAAAATATTTCTTAATGAGTTTCTTACAAGACTTGAGCATAAGAAAAGTAAATCTAATTGTGAATTGTTTAGACCTGCAGTGATTCATATAGAATTCAATCTAGTGATTGACAGGTCTACTGTCCTTCATTATTGATTCCCCAATGCATACAGCTCAGCAACATTTAAATATTACACAGAGAAAACCTAATTGATTCATGCTGGGTAAGAAATAACTATTTCTGACAGATAGTTGAAAGAGTGTACTCTTATGTTGTGTATTGTTTTCCAAATCATTTGACTTGAATTTTCTTACAAAAGACATCTGATCCATGAGGGGGTCATTTCAGTGACTTACCTACAGTTTACCTCTACTTTTGTTTTAATTGATCGATAGAGCTGTTTTAATTTAATATTTAAGGAAAGTATTTCTAATCCATATTGTTAAGGGAGGGGGATAATAAATGAAAAAGATGTTATTTCAAATGTTGCTTCATAAGCACTTTTATAGAGGCAATGTTAACAGGACATTCACTCCCAAATCTGAAAAAAGAGATATATTTAAAACTCAGGCCTCTATTCAGATATAAGGTGTATATGAATAACAATGAAAGGATTTGACATAAACTTCTACAACCAAATAACCTCATAAGAAGGAAACATTTTAGTGTATTTCAATCTGTCTTCCTTCAATGTTTACACTGACCCTCATGTGTCATAAGGATTTAAAACAAAATGTTCCTTCAACATGCATATCCATCAGTATATTGTTGGAGATATTATATTTAAATATGGTATTTGTTTGAGTCATTTGTAATCAATGGTTTCCACAATGTTGTACAAATATGATTAATGTCAACACTTAATGCTAATCAAATTGTTATATTGTATATTTCCTTGTTTATTATAAATAAAGCCTCAGGCAGAAAAAAAGCAGTAGATTACAGTAATATTGAGAAGATCAATGTATATAAAAATAAGAGGATGTGGTAGGATTGCCAATGAAACGACTGCAATTCAGGTCACTGTACTGCCTTCAATAATGAGCAAAAATGTATACATTTTAAACATGTTTTCCAGGCATCCAACACTCCCCTAACCTGTGACCACAACACAACATAAGAACATACTATTAAACTTGCTTCAAAAGGCTTGGGAATTATCATTTCAACAGAAAAACACAAAAAACAAGTAGCAAAAGAATTAAGACATTAAATACAGGTTTGCAAGAACTGAAAGTTACTGAAAGCTAGTTCAAAGTTAATATAAAACAACTATAAAATTCATGTTTCAAAGACTAAAATATCATTCAATACACATCCAATGGATTTAGTGTATAGATGTTATTAACAGTCTTGAAAAAAACCATGATCTTTTACAATGCCAAAATGTCAGTACATGTACATTTGTATATGAAAAAATTAATATTACTTAATATAATTAAGGACAGTAAATGTTCATAGCTGTTAATTAGGAATGATATTTAGTTAAAGTTATATTTGTTTGATAACAAAATCAATGTTTGTGCTGATACACCAATATGGGTTTACTATTTACTCTTTGAAGAAAGAAAAAGTTTTAAAAAGACCACCCACACCAGAAATTATATCTTTCAAACAAAGTCTTTTTATTTCGCAATAGTGAAATGCATGTTTGTTATTGATTAAATTTTTACAAGCAAGAAATTACATTTCCATCATCAAAATGAATATAATGTAATATCCTTGAAAAACTTTTAAGTTCCAATTTAATTCTGATGAAATTTAGAAATCTGAATTAGATTTAACTGAAGCGAGGAAATTGAATGTTTTAGTTGTGAATAATAAATGATATTTTACATGTAGCAGATTTCAGCTGACAGTCAATTCCAGTGATTTCTTTGTTATGATTTAATTGAGAAATAAAATTGCTGCATTCAGTATTGTCAATTTCAACATGTATCACTCAAGTTTTGGCATTTCCAACCAAGGTCTTAAGGGTTACTTGTAAATGAAACATTTGAAATGAATTTACAATTTTAATCAGCTACCTACATTAAGCAAAATAATTGTAGTTTTCTCAGGCAACTTACATCATCTTTGTTTTTGTCCTCAGCTCAACTTTATGTTTGTTTGAATTCTATAACATTAATTGAGTTGGTAAATCTTGTTTAATAATAGACAGCAATTATACATTGACTAAGATTGCTAGTTTTTATGATGAAAGTTACAATTCTCTCTTATTAGTAGGGCTTCCACCACAAACTGGGTGCCACTTTATAGCCAAGAGTATTAGAATACCAATGGAATTGACACTTTATTCATCATTTTCAAACTGATATATATCACAATGTTACGTCATTACATATGAGTATTTTATATTTATTGTAGAGTTGCTGATCTTCCTCATGAACACAAACCTCTTCCTAAAGAACCTGACAGTAAAGAAGAAAAAAGAAGAATAAAGACCCCTAAAAGTGAGCAATATACAAAAAAATATACTTTTGTTTTCCTTACTTCCTCTTATTTATGGTGGAGGTGCTGCTCTTGATTCATTTTCCTATAAAAAAAATTCTTGTTTTCAAAATTCCAATAGGGAACATACTTTTTATAATTGTATAAATAAACCAATTTATCAAGACGTTTCGGCCATTGGCCTTCTTCAGTTCTTTATTTTTCCTCTCAACTACATGGCTGACATTTTGTTTTCAATCATTAAAAAGATGTTATAGATAAATGTCCTTGGAAACATCATGACGTCATAATACTTTAACGTCATAATAACATGACGTCACAATACTTTTGTATGAATGAAAGTTAAATTATATAAGCTTTGATCAATTAAAGTCATTCCTTTTTAACGTTAATTCCAAATGGTCTAATTGTATTTAGTTTTTGCATCCATTGTGCCTCAATATATCTCCTGTAATTTGCGGATTTATCGTAAATTTGTTGCAGAACCTGAACTGTGATGTCCTCTTTACAATGATCTTCTTGGTTAAAATGTTCTGCTACAGCTGTATCTCTATCATGTCTGATATCTGCAAGATGCTCTTTTATTCTTTCGTTGAGTGATCTTTCTGTTTCCCCAATATAGACGTAGTGGTTACATTTTTCACAGTGAAGTCCATAAATAAGGTTTACTAGTTGACATCCATGAATGTTCTTTTTGAGGTTGAATGTTTTATCTCCGAGTATAATTTTTTCTTCATTTCTTTCAATATCGCAAACTTCACATTCTTCTTTACATGTTTTGTTGCTGCTGTAGTTGGTACATTTTTTGGTGATTTTATTTAGTTTTCCATGTACAATTATGTCTGCTAAGTTTCTATCTCTTCGATAAGCTACCAGTGGTGGTTCTGGAAATATTTCTTTCATCAAGTTACAGTTATGTAAAATATTAATTCTTTTTTTCACAATGTCATGAATATCAGGTAGTAAATCGGTAAAGGTTACAACAAGAGGTATGCGTTCTGATGTTTTTTTAATTTTATTTTTTCTCTGTAATAACTCTTTTCTATTTAAGTTGTCTGCTCTTTTCAGTTGGTTTTCAATAAATCTTCCATTGTAGCCTCTTTTTCGCAGTTGTAATTTTAGTTCTTGTCTATGTTTTTGATAGTCATCTTCATTTTCACAAATTCTTCTTAATCGTAATGCTAAACCGTACAGAATTGCCCTTTTTACATTTTTTGGATGGCATGATTTGCTGTGAACATATATATGTTTATCAGTTGGCTTTGTATAAAGGTCTGTCGTTAATTTACCATTTTTTATTTTCACAAGTGTATCTAAGAATTCAATCTGATTGCTGTTGTACCTAAGTTCCACCTTTATTTTGTCATTTATTGAGTTTGCAAAGTCCATAAATTCTTTGAGTTTTTGTTCGCCATGAGTCCAAATTCCAAAACCATCATCAATGAAGCGTTTATAAAACAATGGTTTCTCTTTGAATTTTTCCAGTGCTTTGTCCCATTGTCGCATATAAGTACATGCAAAATTTTTTCCTAGTTTTGACCCTAAAAAAAATTCTTGGATCATTCTCTTATAAAAACCTGAGCATGCTCCATTTTCCTATAAAAACACGAGCGTGCTCTATTTTCCTATAAAAATCTGAGCATGCTCCATTGTCCTATTAAAACCTAAGTGTGCTCCATTTTCATACAAAAACCTTTTCTTTGGTCATTTTTTTAATGTAAGAAAAAGGTTTTTTGTTGATTTTATTCTAAAAACAAGAGTTTTGTTCATTTTCCTATAAAAACCTTTTCTTTGGTCATTTCCCTTTTAAAAAATCTGGGCTTGATTCATTTTCTTACTAAAAAACATTCTTTTTGGTTCATTTTCCTCTGAAAACCTGTGCTTTGTTCATTTTGCAATAAAAATCTGAGCTTGGTACATATTTCTTTAAAAAAATTTCCTATTAAACCTGAGTTTGGTTCATTTTCCATTTAAGTTTTGAACAATTTTGTGCACATCTTTCAATCTGATCGTAGGAATTTAAGTAATAGACTGGTTTGATCAGCAGTATGATATACATTGTATATTAATACATGAAGAGTATTTCTAGTCAAGTGATTATCTTACCTGAAAGAAAGTAGTTAACGTAACAGAAATGTTAGATTTGATTCCATTTATGGCAGATTTATCTCCCTTTAATGATCAGTGACTAGTGATGTATTTTAGACAGTAGGTTGGAAAGCATGTTTCCTGTGAATCTATATATGTAATGGTACAAAAAGTGAATTTTAATGAGGCCTTAATTTTTTTTTTAATTATGTTTAACAAATAGAATGAATGAACAGATATTATTAATTAAAAAGAAGATTTTGAGATGAGGAAATATTTTGTGAATTCCCTCACACTTTGACATACATATATACAGTACTACCCTAAATAAATACCCCATGACCAGGAAAGGAAGTACTTGTTATACACAATTTCTACTAATGAACCCTTCTCCTTAACACAGGATATCAAAGGCTACCAAGGGGAAAAGATTTACTGCCAGATATTTTTGTCATTGTGTAGGGAAAAGATAACATTGTTGTCGAAAATTATATTGATAATAAATGGGATTTTTTTCCCTTTTAATTTCCTGTTTGACATTTTTTGTACATTATTGATTTGTAACAGAAGGTCAATTCCCCATTGGTAACCTCAATTAGAATTAGTCATTGCATCTTTGGAAGAGAATGTGCACAATAGAGTAATTAAATTAAATAAGCCCTCAGAGAAAGACAATCATATTGCTACCCTGAAATGATATGAAAATATGGAATAGTTCAATCTTACCAACAGATGGGATTTACTTATAAAATTTATGGGAATTACTTTTATTTATTTGTGACTTATAAGGGAAATTGACTATTGTGTAGTGGTTAAAGTACATAAAAAACATGGAGTAACTTAAAGTTTAAGTGTATTTGTTCCGTTAAGTAATTAATCAAGGAATGATAAAAGGAGTATGATGTTGTTGTGATCTAAAATGATGAAGAAGCAGCGGTCAAGTGGTGGGAATTTTTTATCCAATACTCTTCGAAGAATCAGTGTCACAGGTACTGAGTTATAAATTTAGCTTGATAATGTTTTTGTGAAGTCTATGTTTTTCTTAATTTTGTATTTTAGTTTTTGAACTTTTGACATTCCTTTTAAATGATAAAACTGTTCAACGAAATTTTATAATTAGATAAATAGGGGTCCTACTGAACAGATATATAAAACTGGGGTCCTACTAAAGAGATAAATAAAAAGGTGTCACACTAAACAGACAAATGAACAGAGGTCCTACAAACAGATAGATAAACAGGGTCCTACTAAACAGAAAAATAAACAGGGGTCCTACTAAATAGATAGATAAACAGGGGTCCTACTAAACAGAAAAATAAACGGGGCCCTACTAAACAGATAGATAAACAAGGGTCCTACTAAACAGAAAAATAAACAGGGGCCCTACTAAACAGATAGATAAACAGGGGTTCTACAAAACAGAAAAATAAACAGGGGCCCTACTAAACAGATAGATAAACAGGGGTTCTACAAAACAGATAGATAAAACAGGGGTCCTACTGAAGAGATGAACAAACAGGGGTCTTACTAAACAGATAGATTAACAGGGGTCCTACTACACTGATCAAGAAACAAGGGTCATACTAAACAGAAAATAAACAGGGGCCCTACTAAACAGATAGATAAACAGGGGTTCTACAAAACAGATAGATAAAAACAGGGGTCATTCTAAAAAGATTGATAAACAGGGGTCCTACTAAACAGATAAATAAACAAGGGTCCTACTAAATAGATAAATAAACAGATGAATTAACAGGGGTCCTACTGAAGAGATGAATTAACAGGGGTCCTACTGAAGAGATGGATAAACAGGGGCCTACAAAACAGATAGATAAAACAGGGGTCATTCTAAAAAGATTGATAAACAGGGGTCCTACTAAACAGATAAATAAACAAGGGTCCTACTAAATAGATAAATAAACAGATGAATTAACAGGGGTCCTACTGAAGAGATGAATTAACAGGGGTCCTACTGAAGAGATGGATAAACAGGGGTCCTACTGAAGAGATGGATAAACAGGGGCCTACAAAACAGATAGATAAAACAGGGGTCATTCTAAAAAGATTGATAAACAGGGGTCCTACTAAATAGATAAATAAACAGGGGTCCTATTAAATTTTTTAATAACAGGGTCCTACTTAACACATAGATAAAACAGGGGTAGATTAAATATGGGTCCTTCTAAACACAGATAAAACTGAGGTCCTACTCTGCTACTGAACAGAAGGATAAACAAATTTTTATTCTTAATCTGAACTGTTCTAAAGTGGATTGTAAAATTTGGTTTTGTAATTTGTATGCCTGTTTTTTTGAAAGAGATTTGTTTTTTAAGGATGTATTCTTCTGACTTTTCAGTCTCGTTCAGTCTCGTTGAAATCTCGTTCTTGAATTATTTCCAAAACTTGTGATAGAAGTGGAAAATATCAATGAATTTTAGAAATACTATAAGCAAACACAAATCTGTGAAAAAATTGTGTATTTACAATGAATGGTTTTTGCGTAATCCAGTTTTCAGATTTTACGACCAATCAAGTCAGTATTTTTAGCTAAAAGTTTGAGAAAATGGGTGAGGGATACAAAAAATGATTTTACAAGAATCATGTACATCCCATATCATTTTGGTCTTTTCTGATTACTTAGATATGTCTTTTTTCATTCATTTATAACAAAAAAGTTGAAATAATATGCATTTTGTTCTTAAAACTGAGAAAAATCACAAAAATACAAAATTGACAGCATGGTAAATTTTACACAAAAAAAATCGTCAAAATATGATAAAACTTTCTTATATTAACACCTACCTATAGTTTTTGTAAGTAAAATTTATTCAGATTGGTCCACTTCATCTTTATAGAAAGTATGAGAAAAAGTTTAATTGTGAAACTGTGATTTTTTTCATGATAATAGCCCAAAAATAGATAAAAATCGATGAAAAATGGGAAAATCATCAAAATTGAACATTTTCAAAGGGCCGTAGCAAAAAAAGAAGTGCACCACCATATGATTTTTTCTTCACCAATTATTTTGTTACAGTCTTATAAACCCAAAAATCAGGTTAAGAAAAAAAGTTTAATTCTTGAAATTTTTGGCTCCTCAGAGGTGTACATCCTTAAGCCAAGCTGAGAGTATTGCTTTGTATAAAATCTTTTCGCTTTATATAATCTGGAATATGACTGTAATGTTCTTATACTTTTAACATTAAATCAATATTACTTTGCATTTCATGTTATTAAGGAATACAGTTTTACTCTTTAAAATGCCATTTGGTTATGGATAACCTGCTTTTACAAGATTACAGTTGAACACATTTCCCCCTCCTCAATCAGACTTATCAAAAGATATTTTAATTTAGAAAGGCCAAAAGATCCAATTTACATTGCATCCCCTTATTATTATTCTGTTGGTAAAAGATTACTCAATACTTTTTAAAGATTAATAATATCTTTCTTAATGTACAATGTTGTGTCTAAGGATGAGTAATTGAAGATTCAATTCATTATTTCCTTGAATGCTCTATACATGTTCATTGGCACAAACATTACTAAAAATAAGTCGTAAATTCCTAGGGAATTTAAAAATGGAAACTTTTCTTTTGGCAATGATGCTTTGTCTAAAGATTTAAATGATTAGATATCAATATTGGTTCAATAGTACATTCAAATAAACAAACATTGTCTTAACTAAAGTATATACCCTTTCTCTGTATTTCAACTATTACCTTTTTTGTTGTCATATTTCTTTTTCTGAAACATACTTCAGTATATAACACCATCATGCACTGGAACTGTTAATTTCCTTCCAATTTAGTACAATAAATTGTGTTTCCTTTTACAATTCAGACTTTTCTGAATATATTTCTTGCTGATGCATGTATGGAGTTTGTTTTAATAAACTAAACTGTAATGTCAGCTGGTTCATCAGTGTTTTTATATTTAATGCGAAATATAGACAACAACATTGAGCAGGTGTCTAATTAATGGACATTAGGTGGAATTACATTTAAACATATTAACAGCAGTTCAGAGATACAGTGAAATTGAAATAGGAAATATTTAAAACATAATGTGTAGTTCCAAAATTCATATCCTATTAAACCAAAACTATTAATCACTGACTGTTCTTGGAAAAAGTATCTGTTGTAACTAAACAAATCTGGGAAACCTTTTAGAGTTGTATCTGTATTGACATGTTGTAGGAGTTTTAATAACCATCAAGATGAACTTCTTTGTTATAATAGTATCCTGCTCTGCATTTAAACAAATATTGCAACAATTCCTTGGGAATTTGGTTGGTGCACTTGTTTTCCAGTGGCTGTCTTTAGATTTCCAGCCTTTCATCTTATTTAATCCACTTTGCAGATTTTATTTACTTGTTCTTCCTCTCACCATGCATGAAATAGTTGTAAATTGTTCTTCTCCTCACCATAAAATTGAGAATGGAAATGGGGAATGTGTCAAAGAGACAACAACCCGACCATAGAAAAAACAACAGCAGAAGGTCACTAACAGGTCTTCAATGTAGCGAGACATTCCCGCACCTGGAGGCGTCCTTCAGCTGGCCTCTAAACAAATATAATACTAGTTCAGTGATAATGAACGCCATACTAATTTCTGAATTGTACACAAGAAACTAAAATTAAAAAAAATACAGGACTTACAAAGGCCAGAGGCTCCTGACTTGGGACAGGCGCAAAAATGCAGCGGGGTTAAACATGTTTATGAGATCTCAACCCTCCCCCTATATCTCTAGCCAATGTAGAAAAGTAAATGCATAACAATACGCACATTTAAAATTCAATTCAAGAGAAGTCCGAGTCTGATGTCAGAAGATGTAACTAAATAAAATAAACAGAATGACAATAATACATAAATAACAACAGACTACTAGCAGTTAACTGACATGCCAGTTAGTATTTAATAGTTTTCCATTTCTAAGCTTCATATTTGTTTTTATGCCCCACCTACGATAGTAGAGGGGCATTATGTTTTCTGGTCTGTGCGTCCGTTCGTTCATCCGTCTGTCCCGCTTCAGGTTAAAGTTTTTGGTCAAGGTAGTTTTTGATGAAGTTGAAGTCCAATCGACTTCAAACTTAGTATACATGTTCCCTATGATATGATCTTTTTAATTTTAATGCCAAATTAGAGGGTTAACTTCAATTTCACGGTCCACTGAACATAGAAAATGATAGTGCGAGTGGGGCATTCGTGTACTGGGGACACATTCTTGTTTGTTTGTGAAATATATTATAAAGGAGCAAAGACTGGCGTCCAGAATATGAACCAGCATACAATAAATTAAGTTATGTAAAAATGATAAATCTGTTCGGCTAAAAATGTCAAACACTATTAGTATTAGTTACCCGGAAAAAATAGGGTATATCAGGGTAGCGACTGACGGCTGACTAAATAGTAGAATGGGGCTGAATATTGAAATACTTTTTTTTGATAAATATTCCTAAAGTAATGAACTAGAGAAGTTCTCGCTCGAACACACACTCCATAATCTAGTATATTATAAGAGCATAAACCTGAAGCATGAATTAGTTGTAAATTGTTCTGAATTGTTAAAAAACAACAATCAATCAATAGTCCATGTAAAATTATGATGAAGTCAGTTTAGCAATTTTGCATTCAGGGTTATACTGTGTTAGTTTTAAAAGTTGAGTGTTTGGGACATATTCATTCTTATCAGTATCACTAACAGTTTCTTTTTATATTTTAGGTACTAAGATTACAAGGCTACAGAATGAGAAGCCGGTCATATCATCCCCATCAAACTTTGAACATACCATCCATGTTGGATTTGATGCTCATACGGGGGAGTTCACGGTAGGTTATCAGCTCATACTAGAGAGTTCACTGTAGGCTATCAGCTCATAGGGGAGAGTTAATGGTAGGTTATCAGCTCATAAGGGAGAGTTCACAGTAGGTTATTAGCTCATTCGGGGGAGTTCACAGTAGGTTATCAGCTCATACGGAAGAGTTCACGGTAGGTTATCAGCTCATAAGGGAGAGTTCACAGTAGGTTATCAGCTCATAAGGGAGAGTTCATGGTAGGTTATCAGCTCATATGGAAGAGTTCATGGTAGGTTATCAGCTCATACGGTAGAGTTCATGGTAGGTTATCAGCTCATACGGGAGAGTTCACTGTAGATTATCGAATACACCACCCCATAGAATTTCAATTTAGAAAATAAAATATGAATAAAATTATATTGTTATAGGTATATTGATATAAATATAAAAAATACAAACTGCAATGTTATAATGTCAACAGCATTGAATTGAAACTTTAAATACAAAAAGTAAGATTTGATGGACAGTTCTTATGTATGTTTGCATTTTAAATGATGTTATCATAAAATGTTATGTGAAAAAAACACTATTTACTAACACTTTTGACGTTTTGATTTAACACTTACATATTTCAAAGAATGTGACAATCATAGTTATTATGTAGTTAGCTGTCTGAAACAAATTACTGAAGTAATAGGATTATTGTTTGATATTCTATATTTCAGGGCATGCCAGAATCGTGGGCTAAACTACTGTCTCAATCATTTGATATTCTATATTTCAGGGCATGCCAGAATCGTGGGCTAAACTACTGTCTCAATCATTTGATATTCTATATTTTAGGGCATGCCAGAATCGTGGGCTAAACTACTGTCTCAATCATTTGATATTCTATATTTCAGGGCATGCCAGAATCGTGGGCTAAACTACTGTCTCAATCATTTGATATTCTATATTTCAGGGCATGCCAGAATCGTGGGCTAAACTGCTGTCTCAATCATTTGATATTCTATATTTCAGGGCATGCCAGAATCGTGGGCTAAACTGCTGTCTCAATCATTTGATATTCTATATTTCAGGGCATGCCAGAATCGTGGGCTAAACTACTGTCTCAATCATTTGATATTCTATATTTCAGGGCATGCCAGAATCGTGGGCTAAACTACTGTCTCAATCATTTGATATTCTATATTTCAGGGCATGCCAGAATCGTGGGCTAAACTACTGTCTCAATCATTTGATATTCTATATTTCAGGGCATGCCAGAATCGTGGGCTAAACTACTGTCTCAATCATTTGATATTCTATATTTCAGGGCATGCCAGAATCGTGGGCTAAACTACTGTCTCAATCATTTGATATTCTATATTTCAGGGCATGCCAGAATCGTGGGCTAAACTACTGTCTCAATCATTTGATATTCTATATTTCAGGGCATGCCAGAATCGTGGGCTAAACTACTGTCTCAATCATTTGATATTCTATATTTCAGGGCATGCCAGAATCGTGGGCTAAACTACTGTCTCAATCATTTGATATTCTATATTTCAGGGCATGCCAGAATCGTGGGCTAAACTACTGTCTCAATCATTTGATATTCTATATTTTAGGGCATGCCAGAATCGTGGGCTAAACTACTGTCTCAATCATTTGATATTCTATATTTCAGGGCATGCCAGAATCGTGGGCTAAACTACTGTCTCAATCATTTGATATTCTATATTTCAGGGCATGCCAGAATCGTGGGCTAAACTACTGTCTCAATCATTTGATATTCTATATTTCAGGCATGCCAGAATCGTGGGCTAAACTACTGTCTCAATCATTTGATATTCTATATTTCAGGGCATGCCAGAATCGTGGGCTAAACTACTGTCTCAATCATTTGATATTCTATATTTCAGGGCATGCCAGAATCGTGGGCTAAACTACTGTCTCAATCATTTGATATTCTATATTTCAGGGCATGCCAGAATCGTGGGCTAAACTACTGTCTCAATCATTTGATATTCTATATTTCAGGGCATGCCAGAATCGTGGGCTAAACTACTGTCTCAATCATTTGATATTCTATATTTCAGGGCATGCCAGAATCGTGGGCTAAACTACTGTCTCAATCATTTGATATTCTATATTTCAGGGCATGCCAGAATCATGGGCTAAACTACTGTCTCAATCAAACATCTCTAAATCGGAACAAAAGAAGAATCCTCAGGCCGTGTTAGATGTACTCAAATATTATGACACATCCACCAAAGAAAAAGATATACAAAAACCTAAATATATGACCAACATTAAACCTCCTAGTAAGTTACTTTTTATAGTACTGTAAAAGGGTGGGAAGGACCTTTATTATTAAGTGTCACAACCCTTTATCCAGTACAGTTAGTATCAAATAGACTTAAAAATGTAATTGTCATTTTACAAATTGCATTATTTAGGTACGATTGGCATCAAATGGAGTAAACTATTTATCATTATAACTTCAAATTAAATTAATCAAAGCTATATGCTTAATTGTCATATCAGTTACTCCATTTCCATCTGCTAGTATATAACTTTAGGGTTCACAATGGTAACACATGAATACTGCAACATAGACATATTCAATGGTTTTGCACCACAGATACACTTCTTACATGACTATGAAAGCTGGATAAATAATTGTATTCTGCCATGACTGTGTCCATCCATCTTATTTTCCTGTTTACTCTGGTGATATAGGCTCTTAATTCTTCACTTAACTTTTACACAATGTTATTAGTTATATAAAAAGAAGATGTGGTATGATTGAGTTACCATTACATGAAAAAGAACTACCTATAATTTCTACGATTTTTTGAAACCATTAAGTCTTTTCTGGCTAATGAATTTTAAACGCTAAAACAATAGGCAAAATTAAAATAAATATATGTATTAGGATAACTCAAGTATGGTTCAGAAATTGTTATGAAATTTTGACTGTTAAGTTTTGTAAAGACGAGGTCCCTGTTGATTTTAATTTGATCAGTCATTCCATTGCGATAAGTATTTCATTTGACTAGTATCTTCTGTTCATAAAATTTTTATACAATTTCAGGTGCTGAATCAAGAGGGCCAACGCTATCAGACAAATTTAACTCAAATGTTATGATTTCACAGGTAATTTACTTTAGTTTAACCAACAATAAGGTTACAACTGTAAATTCTCACTTTTGCATAGTTTGACAGTGTGACAAACAATAGACAACTTTCAATTTCATTGCATTTCCGTTAAAAACTTAGCATTTTTTGAAGGTTGTCACTTCTGTTCCTATGTTGAGTGATTGGTCAAAAAATGAAAATGCTATATCTAGATAAATAAATTCTGTCACATATCTTATAGATTTAAGCATACAGGGGCAATGTTGTGTCTCTAAGACGATGGACCGTAGTTAACACTAATATTGTTAAATAGAAAATAAATTTTATGTGTGTCTGCCTAGATGCAGCCCAGCTAAACCAATTTGCTAAATCGTAAGGGACCAACAAATCAAATTCAATACTGTGAGATAGTATTTATTCCATTGCACATCTATATGGTGAAAAGCTACAATAAAACAAAGACAATCAATATAAAAACAGCTAATGTAACATTTTAGACAAATCAAGAAAAATGGTATCAAATAATAGAAAATATTATGTACCTCTAATGGAAACATATAAATCAAAATAAAAATTCAGTATACAAACAAAGTATCAACTTATTCGCAAAAAAGCACTTTAGCTACTGTCAAGCTTATCCACAGTGACGTTTCTGACCATATTCCAACTGAAAACATTTTATGGATTCACACTTTGCCTACAGTGACACAAATTCGCATGTGATTATCAAAAATTGTTTGCATGTCAAAGACTTATAAAAACAATTACATTCTATCAAAATGAATATGTTTACACTATATACATAAAAAAGGTAAGTATAAGTGACTTATATTGTGGCATCAGAAGGATTGTTCAAGAGAAATTTCTTCTGACTTGACGGAAGTTAATGAAAATTGTAATACAAAAAATACAGTCCAGTTTCTTTCGGGAAAATAAATGAATGTGAAACATGAGACATGACATTATGAATTTATCATTTATAAGTTTTCAGAGAGTAAAATTTGTATATCTAAGTATTTATTTTTGTAAGAAAGACTTTGAAAATTTAAGTTTAAACTGTCTTACAATTCTACCCTTGTTATTGGTAAAAAGTTTGCAGTAGTCAATTGCTTTATCAATATTTTGTCTTCCAGCAACCAGCACCAACTGCAAAGCCAGAAAATTCAACAGGGGCCTCGACTCCCGAGGATGATGATGATGAGGAAGCACCTCCCCCTATAGCAACACGTCCTGATAAAACAAAATCAATTGTAAGTTTAAAGTATTTTAAAAAAAAAAAGATGTGTTATGAATGCACATTGGACAACTCTTCACAGGAGACCAACTGACAAAGAAGTTATCACATCAACAGCCTTCAACAACGAGAAATTGTTAAAATTAGAATATATGTGTGTTTACATTGCAACAAGTTCAAGATAAAAAAATAATCAATAGTTAAAGCAACAAGACCTAAACTCTAAAGAACTGGTACGTTTGGAATATGTTTTACAAAAAGAAGGTGTGTTTTGAATGCCAGAGACCTAATGATGTAGAAGGTAGCAACATAGTTCACTGTATGGTCTTCAACAATGAGGAAAAATGTATAACAATTCAAATGAGAAAAATACCAGTGTGTAAGTTACAAGATCCTGTTAAAGCTAAATCATTAAGTAAATTAGATAATATGAAACTGTGAAAAATACCAGCCTGGAGAAGGAATTTCCTTTATCTAGCATATCAGGAAATTTTACTTTCACAACATATCTATTTTGCTAATATATTTCCTGCACATCATATATCTGTTAAAAACACCACATTGTATTTTTGATCAATGTTTGTCTTGTAGTATACAAAACCTGTGGAAAGTGAAGAGAAAACAAACGGAGCTATCTCAAAAAATGATAAACCAAAGAAAAAGAAAATGACAGACGAAGAAATAATAGAAAAATTACGAACAATAGTGACAATCGGAGACCCCAATAGGAAATATACTAAAATGGAAAAAATTGGCCAAGGGTAAGATAAAATGTCAAATCACCATTTCAGAATCTAATACATTCTATATTATATTATCAAAGTGTACAACAAAACATTGTAATGACTAAAAACATCCTCAGCAATGGAAATTTAACTTATAACATGATGTTTTACAAACAATGAAATTACTCATACTCTTTGCCTTATAATCCGTCATTCTGATTGGCTGACAACAATAGGAAAGTGCTTTATTATCATATTTTATTACAGTAAAAAAGGCCGACAACAATAGCTAAGTGCTTTATTATCATATTTTATTACAGTAAAAAAAAGCTATGAATGCACCTGCCATCAGTGACAGTGTGAAAATAAGTCATTGAATAACAAACCAAAAGCTGGATATAACTTACACAATAGAATTATACAAAAATTATACAAATGCAAATGAAAAGTGGAACAATTTGATTATATCAGTATAAAAGATGACACTATTATCTTAGAAATGACTTGATTATGTTAGTTAGGTTTCACTATGTTATACTCAGGATTATTTTCATTGACAATAATTTATTGCTGGTTTATGTAAGTGAATTGAGTACACTATCCTTAACTTTTATTTGACATTTCAGAGCCTCAGGAACTGTATTTATTGCTATGGAGGTTGCCACAGGTCGTGAAGTGGCTATAAAGACAATGAACTTATCTCAACAACCTAAAAAGGAACTTATAATTAATGAAATTCTAGTGATGCGGGAAAATCAAAATCCTAATATTGTTAATTACCTGGATTCTTATTTACTAAATAACGTAGGGGGAGAGGAATTGTGGGTAAGTACTTCTATTTATAGACATAACTAAATAACGTAGGGGGAGAGGAATTGTGGGTAAGTACTTCTATTTATAGACATGACTATATAACGTAGGGGTGAGGAATTGTGGGTAAGTACTTCTATTTATAGACATGACTAAATAATGTAGGGGGTGAGGAATTGTGGGTAAGTACTTCTATTTATAGACATGACTAAATAACGTAGGGGGTGAGGAATTGTGGGTAAGTATTTCTATTTATAGACATGACTAAATAAGGTAGGGGGTGAGGAATTGTGGATAAGTACTTCTATTTATAGACATTACTAAATAACGTAGGGGTGAGGAATTGTGGGTAAATACTTCTATTTATAGACATGACGAAATAACGTAGGAGGTGAGGAGTTGTGGATAAGTACGTCTATCTATAGACATAACTTTTGTTTTACCAAGAACAGAAAACTTTTATCTACAATACAAAAGAAAAAGATTAAGCTGAATGGCACATTTTTATTATTTAATTGGTTATATCAATACTGTTTTTGTTATATTTGAATAATTGAGAACCAAATAAATACTGAAGTACATTAAATGTCTTATAAACTAGCTGAAGGAGATTTATGTACAATGAAAAATACTCTGCTGAATTGAGTTTTTTTACATTTAATAATTGTAATGGATTCAGAAACAGTAGATAGGGAAACCAGGACAGTACACATCAAATGATTCTGATCTCCAAGCTACAGTTATTGTAAATATTTTATTATTACTTATAGGTTGTTATGGAATATTTAGCTGGTGGGTCTTTAACAGATGTAGTCACAGAGACCTGTATGGATGAGGGTCAAATAGCTGCTGTTATAAGAGAGGTAGGAGAAAGTGTTATATAATTTGAAGAGCTTTTAAAATATCAAAACTGTTAAAAAAAAGGTAAATTCTGCTAAAAGCACACCGTCTAGTATTCAGATTGATATAAAAGGCATCATTGGAGTTAATTCATATGTTACAGATTTAATTTGCAGTTATGATAAAAGAGGGGCGAAAGATACCAGACGGACAGTCAAACTCCTAGCTAAAAAAAAAAATGACGTCATGGTTAAAAAATAAAAAGACAAACAGACCAATAATAGTATACAAGACAACATATAAAACTAAAGACTAAGCAGCACGAACCCCTACAAAAACTGGGGATGATCTCTGGAAGGGTAAACAGATTCTGCTCCACATGTGGCACCCGTCGTGTTGCTCATGTTATTACAAACCATTATAGAATTGCCATTAATGCTTTTGATTTCATTTAGGACATTCATGTATAAGCCCGAAAAGATTTGAGATGTTCTGGCGTTTAAAAGAGGACATATTTTGGCGAAAAAAAATGATCGGACACGATTGGTGGTTATGAAATAGGACACGTTTTTGAAATATTGAATATTAACAACATGTTTTGGCAATATTGAATATTAAGGACATGTTTGGGGAGAAAAGAAACGTTTGGGGGAATTGGACACGTTTGGGGGGATGGACACGTTTGGGATTGTTACATATTGTATATGCAGATACTTGACAGTATGCTTTAAGGTAACTAGTACTAATACTCTTAATGTTGTATGCTATAAGGTAACTAGTACTAATACTCTTAATGTTGTATGCTATAAGGTAACTAGTACTAATACTCTTAATGTTGTATGCTATAAGGTAACTAGTACTAATACTCTTAATGTTGTATGCTATAAGGTAACTAGTACCAGACATGGGGTAATCGTAATCAGTAATCGTAATCAGCTGTAATCGATTACATTTTGCAGTGTAATCCTATGTAATCAGTAATCATGCAATTTCTGATTACATGTAATCGTGATGTAATCGATTACATAGCAAAAAACAGGTGTAATCATGATTACTTTTAGATTACTTTAAGATTACATTCATATGATTACTTGCTGATTACAAATCTTGTATATATATGAAAATAAATTTTGATAGACAAGATGAAAATAAGAAAATGTAAAGCTTGAATGAAAAATCATGAAACTAGTAATCACAATGATGGGACCTTGTTTAATGTGATCATCTATTTAACAAATTTGTATAACCAATTAAGTGTTTTATTTTGTTTTAACAGTTTACAAAAAGAAATTTACTGTCCAATATTTCTTTGTGAAATTGAGCTCTTAAGATACAAGAATATGCCTTGAAAGCATTTGTTTCTAGATTGAAAACTTCTGATATTAACTCCAATTTCATATTAGATTACCCAATATTTTTACATAAATACATTGAAATTTAAATGCAGAAAACATTTAGTTCCTATTTGACTTTGATGGTCGGCATAAATATATAAGCCCACTTAATTCAAAATGGAAGTTAAAACCAGGTTTCATTTATTGACAAAATTGAATGAATTTTATTTTCCATAAATTCGTGTATAATATGTGCTTTCTTATTTTTATTCTTTATTAACTTTATTAGCCTTAAGGCTCACCAGTATAAACAAGTACATTTTGTACATGTACAGTGTATACATATGGCATAAATATTGCAAACAATATGCATAGAAAACAATAGGTGACGTCAGAAGTTTCATCAATACAATAAACTGTTGCTTAATATAAAGAGAAATGTATAATCTTTCCTAAGTTACAAAACTGTTTTGTGTTTTCACCTGACAATAATTCTATTAATTTCAATTAGATCAAGTATTAAAAAATTTCAAACAAATAATGACAATCAACCACTTTTAACTTTATTTATATCGTTATTAAGACAATAAAATTTTAATACCCAAGCCCACCCATTGTTTGTTTAAAAAAATGGAAGTAGTGATTAACACCTGTAAAAACATTAATGGATGTGTCAATTATGTCCCAACAGACGATAAAACTATACTTAATTAATTTTTCCTTATAAACAGTTATTTTGTTAATTAGGCAGTTGGTTACAATTTGTAGTTAAAAATAAAGTTACATCTTTTACATAGAGAAAGGACACTTGTCTATAGCTATTTTATCAAATTACACATGTTACACTGTAACTCACTCACGACGGTAACTGTCTTGTCTATAAATTCTTTTAAAAGATGAATAAATTAAGGCTTTTAAAAAAAATCACCAAAATAAGCGGATAAAAAGTTATAAAAAAACTTTGATATAGCAATATACAATGTAATCATAAGTAATCTAAAGTAATCATGATTACAATAAAGAAAAGTAATCTAATGTAATCGATTACATATGAAATAGGGTGTAATTGTAATGTAATCGATTACATTTTATTAGCAAAGTAATTGTAATTTAATCGATTACATTTCAAAGTAATCGACCCCATCCCTGACTAGTACTAATACTCTTAATGTTGTATGCTATAAGGTAACTAGTACTAATACTCTTAATGTTTATAAGAATATTTCAGTGTCTTTTAGGATTGATTTTAAAATTCTGTGTATGACTAAATGACCATTAATAACTATTTCAGTGTTTACATGCATTAGAATTTCTTCATGAGAACCAGGTGATCCACAGAGATATAAAAAGTGATAATATACTGTTAGGAATGGATGGTAGTGTCAAACTAAGTAAGTTATACTAAATCTGTGAGGAGGTATACATACTACTTATTATAAATCAATTGGGAGGTATAGATACTACTCATCATAAATCCATTAGGAGGTATCAATATTACTTATTATATATTCTTTAGAAGAAGATAGATCTTACTTTAAAATGAAATATACTTTCAGATAGTATTCTTATATATTTACTACATATCAAAGAAGTTGAACCTCTGTATATATAATGTGCATGTTCACATTTTGTACAGGATAAAAGAGAAGAATTTGTCATAAGATCTTGATTTTCACTTTTTCTTAAATTTTGTTCAGATCTTTTTGTGTGATAATTTTTCATCTCAAGTGACTCGAAATTACATAGTCACTAGAACACACCCGCGAAATCGTGGGCATATTCAGCTTGTGAACTGTTGTAGGATGATTTTTCGTAAAAGATATTATGTATGGAGAATTTCATAAAAGGTACCAAAAGCCCTCTCCCTTTTTCCAAAGACCGATATTTGTTTCCTTTGTATTAAATTCAATTCGTGTTTCTGGCCTCAGACCACAATTATTCTTCTCCTTTGCTACAATGCTTCGTTTGGTAAAAGTTAAATCAAATTAAAAATTTGCACCGTTTCAAACATGTAATAAATGTAACTGCTTACATATAGACCATTATGATTCTTACAAAATATGCTTCTAGGACAATTCATCAGTGCTTTTTCTTTTAAGAGCCTTATTAACATGCCATTGGTAGGATATGAATCTTGTATAAATGACTAAGACCGAGTAAAGCTAATTTGAGGGGTGGTCGGAGGGGTCCTGATCCCAAATCCCGGGCTTATAACCATGAAATCCCGAGATGCAGAATTTAAAGAAATTCATATCCCGAAATCGAAAAATATATTCCCTGATCCCGTAAGGATCAATCCCGAAATTCCCGAGTTTAAAAACACCCGATCCCGACGCCCCAAAAAAGGTCCTGCCTCCCTCTAATCTCTACTTCACTTTCATTTTTGCCAAATCACTATTTTCCCTTTCAACAATATTTTTTTTTGCTCCATTTATGGGCATTATGTTTTCTAGTGAGTCTAACAAAATATGCTTCTAGGACAATCCATCAGTGCATTTTCTTTTAAGAGCCTTATGAATATGCCATTGGTAGGATATGAATCATGTATAAATGACGAAGACCGACTAAGGCTAATTTGAGGGGTGGTCGGAGGGGTCCTGATCCCAAAATCCCGGGCTTATAACTATGAATTCTCGAGATGCAGAATTTAAAGAAATTCATATCCCGAAATCGAAAAATATATTCCCTAATCCCGTAAGGATCAGTCCTCAAATCCAGAGCTTAAAAACACCCGATCCTGACGCCCCGAAAAAGGTCCTGCCTCCCTCTAATCTCAACCTCACTTTCATTTTTTGCCAAATCACTATTTTCCCTTTCAACAATAATTTTTTTTGCCCCAATTATGGGCATTATGTTTTCTAGTCTGTGCATCCGTGCGTTCGTTCGTCCGTCCGTCCGTTTGTCCCGCTTCAGGTTAAAGTTTTTGGTCGAGGTAGTTTTAGATGAAGTTGAGCATGTTTTACTTATTTAAATATATATGCAAGTGGTATGACCCCTTAAATAGTAAATATTTCAAAGAAAACAGTAGACAGAATCAGGGACTTTCTATACTAACATAACAGAATACAGAGAGTCTCTATAATATATTAAAGTAGTATAATCGTAGTTTAGATAAACGCGAAAAATAATTGTCCTCTCTAAGGAGGTATAATAGTTGTGGTTTTTGCTATCTAAACACCATGATATGGAGAACGCTCTAAATGGCTTATTTATTTTTCATTTTTGTTATCTATCATACGATTGGTTGTATTTGTGCATGTTTCAAACCGGAAATCATATCTATGACTAAAAGTCAGTTTGATGACGGAATCAAATCCGGACTCCTTTTTTGTCGTTTTCCTCCCAAAATAACTCAATCTGAATAATTATAAGAATGGATGACAAATGCAACTTTGCATGCTACCTATAGGACACAGAGGCATGATGATTGATTTATTGTGGAAGGAAGAGAAGCGACACACAAAATGAGGTCTTCTCGTTTAATAGTATAGATTTCTTCATTAGTATCATTTAGCAATATAGCAAAAGACACCTGGACTTGAAAAAAAAACAATTATAGTAATTTAAGATCAATGCTCTTGTATTATACTACAAAGAATAGTTGTAAACCATATATTTGTCTTTTCGCAGCTGATTTTGGTTTTTGTGCTCAATTGTCTCCTGAACAAAATAAACGATCAACTATGGTTGGAACACCTTATTGGATGGCCCCTGAAGTTGTCACAAGGTAAGATCTCGTAATGTCTGAGACCTAATTTGTGTTTTTGAACATGAACAACATTTGTAGATACTGACAAGAAAAGACTCCAGATAAAAAAAAGAAAAAAAAATATCTTTGAAAACAGAAAAATATGCAAAAAAATATATTTCACCTTTCTAACAATATGTCCGTTGTGCTATGTTATCATCATTTCTTAAATATTAGTTCAATGAAATATTATTGCTCAGCTGTCATAAACATTGCATGTCATCGTCTATTAATTTCCTATGAAAAAGGGGGTTTGTGTCCACAAAGACCAAATTAAATCGTCATTTCACAAACGTAGCCCTTAATCAATTTCAGGAAACTTGGTGAATCTTCAAACACGAAAACTGATAAAGAAAAGAATTGCAAAAACATCTTACAAAATAAGTTTCAACACACGTGTCAAAATTGTAATAGACTTGTCTACTGGAAAAACGAGGATATTAAGTTAATCAGTTGTCATGCATTCCCGTTTTTTTATCCTAACGGACGAATTGTTATTATCAATGACACTAGTCTGAAGAAAATTCCAAATGATTAATCATTTATTATATTTAGTTCTTTAACTTAACGTCTTTCACGGTTGGACAAGTTCATTTTCCATTTTTCTATAAGATGATGCATCTTACGGAATGATGACAAATACAGGAAAGGAACTTATTGTGTACTGGGTTTTAAACACAGATTTTGTTCTGCAAAATTATTTACGCAAATGACATTTCAAGGTCAGTTATGATTGATTCGTCTATTTTTATGCCCCACCTACGATAGTAGAGGGGCATTATGTTTTCTGGTCTGTGCGTCCGTTCGTTCGTCCGTCCGTCCGTCCGTCTGTCCCGCTTCAGGTTAAAGTTTTTGGTTGAGGTAGTTTTTGATGAAGTTGAAGTCCAATCAACTTCAAACTTGGTACACATGTTCCCTATGATATGATCTTTCTAATTTTAATGCCAAATTAGAGATTTTACCCCAATTTCATGGTCCACTGAACATAGAAAATAATAGTGCGAGTGAGGTTAAAGTTTTTGGTCAAGGTAGTTTTTGATGAAGTTGAAGTCCAATCAACTTGAAACTTAGTACACATGTTCCTTATGATATGATCTTTCTAATTTTAAAGCCAAATTAAACTTTTGACCCCAATTTCACGGTCCACTGGACATAGAAAATGAAAGTGCATGTTTCAGGTTAAAGTTTTTGGTCAAGGTAGTTTTTGATGAAGTTGAAGTCCAATCAACTTGAAACTTAGTACACATGTTCCTTATGATATGATCTTTCTAATTTTAAAGCCAAATTAAACTTTTGACCCCAATTTCACGGTCCACTGGACATAGAAAATGAAAGTGCATGTTTCAGGTTAAAGTTTTTGGTCAAGGTAGTTTTTGATGAAGTTGAAGTCCAATCAACTTGAAACTTAGTACACATGTTCCTTATGATATGATCTTTCTAATTTTAAAGCCAAATTAAACTTTTGACCCCAATTTCACGGTCCACTGAACATAGAAAATGAAAGTGCATGTTTCAGGTTAAAGTTTTTGGTCAAGGTAGTTTTTGATGAAGTTGAAGTCCAATCAACTTGAAACTTAGTACACATGTTCCTTATGATATGATCTTTCTAATTTTAATGCCTAATTATATTTTTATGCAGTTAAGCTGCATTATGCGAGCACCCTAGATTTGTGTTCTACCCAATAAATGCTGAAATACTTGCCATTGTTATTATCTAGCTCGCTACTATGTTATATATAACTAATTGAACACTATTTTAATACTTTTTATTCTGGATTACAAAAAATATGACCAGAAATACCTTAAATGATCGTCGATTTATCCAAAAGTTTTGAAGTTACACATAGGAAGTAGTGCTTATTAAGAATCCTTGTGTAGTTCATTATGACTTGTGCTTTTAGCTAAGATGTCAAAGAACAATTGTTTGAAATATTTAATCGCCAAAAATATCCTAAGACAAGTAGTTTAGATTTCCCAAATGGCAAAAGTCGTAGGGATATTGTTTGTCATCAATACGTAGTACAACTACGTCAGTAGTCTATTATATAATAAGTTCAACTGTTCATGCTGTTGGCGGTAATTTCAAATTAGAAAAAGAAATTTTCGTAGCTTTTCAATTTGGAGGCAAGTGACTGAGGTGTGCAAATTAGCGGTGGTCCGAGGTCCGCGACCTTCCACTTTTGCAAGCGGAATTTCGACTAGGATAGTTGGTTTCTAGCTACGCCCGACGTAGTCACCTTCCACTTGAACATGTTGAAAGAAAATAAGAAATTACTTTGCAAACCTTCCATGCAAGTCACCAAAGTCTCCAATTAAACGAGCTAAAAACTTATTTTTATCATTATTATTCATGACAGCAATGTTCATTTTGTTCAACCGCTAGCTTTATACGGAAAATCACCGACAAATATTGTATAAATTCGAGTAAAATCGTATCTGATTGACAAAAACAACATTCTAAACACATAACAATGGCGGCCGTGAAGACAAAATTTTACAATATCGGATCCAATTCCGGAAGCGGATAAGGATAATTCCGGGTTTGGCGACCAATTACAAAATAAATCAAAGCAGATGAAAAAATAAATCTATGCATGGTAAATGAATATAAACACTAGAATTGTAAACCAAAAGATATATGTAAAAGAAAGAAAAAGCAGAAAAATATTTTATACAGAAACTCAAAATCACTTTTTGACAAATTTTAATTTAAAAATCCAATACAACGTGACAGCTGGGAACAGTATATCTAACAATATACATGTTCATGGTCACAGTCTAAATTTTCTTTATCAGTGATAAATGATGATAATGCATGTGAGATGCTTTTAAAGTGTAAACATATTACTGCAATTTCGAAGGGTTATTTGTTTTTCTCAATTTTGAAGGGTCAATTAAAGTAGCTGAAAGTTTCTTTCTTTATTTTCACAAATAGTGCAACTATATTATATATACCTAAATTTAAGTAAATCATATGATATATAGGTGGCATTCTTTGGGCCACTCTACCCCCTCCTGTTTGATAACTTGGAAACGGTCGAGCTCCCCACCCTAAACCAACCCATGCTTTGCAAATTTAAGGGGGTGCAAGCCCGCAAGCCCCCCCCCCCCCCCCCCCCGCCTGAATCCACCCCTGCATATATTCAAGTACAGAACAATATAATAAATAAAATGAAATATAGGGGGAGTCCCTGGAGTTACCCCACCCCCTCCTGTTTGAGAACTTGGAAACGGTCGAGATCCACACCCTTTAACCATATATATTCATGTTTGTGACAATAGGAAAAATCAAATGAAATATAGGAAGAGTCGCTGGGGTTCACCCACCCTTGCTGTTTTAGAATTTTAAAATGGTCCAGATCCCCACCCCTAAACCATATATATTGATGTATGGGACAATATAACAAATCAGATGAAATATAGGGGAGTCCCTTGGGTCACCCCATCTCCTCCTGTTTGAGAATTTGAAACCTGTTGAGATCGCCACCCCTTAACCATATATTCATGTACGGGACAATATAACAATTCAAATGAAAGATAGGGGGAGTCCCTGAGGTCACTGTACACCCTTCTGCTTGAGAACTTGGAAATGGTCAAGATCCTTACCCCTAAACCATATATACTCATGTATGGGACAATATAACAAATCAAATAAAATATAGGGGAAGTCCCTGTGGTCACGCCAACCCTCCTGTTTGAGAACTTGGAAACGGTTGAGATCCCCACACCAAAACTATATATATTCATGTATGGGCCAATATAACTAATTAAATGAAATATAGGTGGAGTCCCTGGGGTCACCCTACCCCTCCTTTTTGAGAACTTAGAAACCAATGAGATCCCCACCCCTAAACCATATATATTCATGTATGGGACAATATAACAAATAAAATGAAATGTAGGGGAAGTCCCTAGGGTCACCCTACCCCCAGTGGCGGATCCAGAAATTTTCATAAGTGGGGGCCTGCTGACTGACCTAAGAGGGGCCCACTCCAGTCACGCTTCAGTGATTCCCTATAAACCCGGTAAGCAACCATTTTTTTCCCAAAGAGGGGGGGCGGGCCCCCTGCCCCCTAAATCCTCTGCCTACCCCTACCTGTTTGAGAACTTGAAAACCGTTGAGATCCCCACCCCTAAATTATATATATTCATATGTACGGGACAAAATAACATCATTTACATTTACTATGGGCAGGTCAGTCAGACCTCACCTTTGATCCCTGTTGTAGTGAACATTTGTCTGATTCGTGTCTCATAACTTTTGTACTATAGAACACAAACTCAGTTTTCTTTCCAGGGAAACCAGTCCATTCATACTATTACATGTTCATACTAAGTCAACTTGAACTTCTAGCAGTCAAATAAAACCAAGGTTGACTACCAAGTAGAACAACTGCAATCATTGGGAACTTGTACCACTGCAGACTCACCATAAAAAATATACATTGATATTCATTGCTTTTGAAACCTTGATAACATATAAATTATTTGCCTTAATAAATAAATCATTAGATAAACATGATTGTACTATATATGAATTTTTAATGTTGAGGCAACATTGCCACAGTTTTCATAATTACGGTTGCCTTGGTTTTTGGTTAACTGCCTTCAGCGCTTACAGCGCTTTGATTTATCCAATTTCATGGTCCATTGAACATGGAAAATGATAGTGCGAGTGGGGCATCAGTGTACTTTGGACACATTCTTGTTAGATATGTAAATTGGAAGTTTTATTTTTCACAACAGAAAGTGTTATCAATTCCGTTAGTGTTTAATGCATTTCATTTCATAAAAAAAGAATATTTAATTTATTTTTCAGAGATAATGTATTTGATAGGGTTGGGGGAAATAAAAAAGCATGCAAAATCGGGTTGGCGGATCAGTAAACCAACAAACTAAAAAAAAAAAATAGCCTTATATCTAACTTTAGATTGCCTCAACCAAATGTTATGAAACTTGTACACAAAAAACGATCACATTTGGGTGGTGTCATTTCTACCTTTCTAAAGTTATGCCCATTCACAAATGCCTCAACCAAATGGTATGAGATTTTTACACCATGCTTTTACCATAAAATTCAGATCAACTTTGAATTTAGTTTGCTTGAGTTATGTCCTTTAAAAGGTTATGTGCAAGCTGGGACATCATCTGTATCCCATGGACACATTCTCCATTAATTTTGAAGTTGTTTATCAAACTCAATTATGTAAGTCAGTGCTTATTCTAATTTATTTTACAGAAAACAGTATGGTCCTAAAGTAGATGTTTGGAGTTTAGGGATCATGGCCATAGAAATGATAGAAGGAGAACCTCCCTATTTAAATGAGAATCCTCTTAGAGTGAGTAATGATGAAAATAAAAAGATATAAAAACAATTAAAAGGATTAATTAATTGGCTCAAATGCATGAGATAAAATGATACATGTAAAGAATAAAAAGACCACATTATGGACCTGATGTACAGGGCTTGCACTGTCACACCTGACAATTGAAAAAGTGAATTAAGTTATGTGTAACATTTATTTCTACTTTTTAGGATTTAGCTAAATTTTTTTTTAGTTTGGCATTTACAGTTCAGAATAAAATTCAGAAACATCTAAAAGCTCCTAGAAAAATTTGTACAGGATTGTTCAAAATACATCCTATAAATATCTATGTTTAAGATAAATTTATCTTTATCTTATAAGATAATTAGCATGTTTTGTATTTCAGGCTTTGTATTTAATTGCCACTAATGGTAAACCAGACATAAAAGAAAAACATAAATTATCTCCTGTGTTCCAAGACTTTTTAGATAAATGCCTGGAGGTGGATGTAGACAAACGTTGTTGTGCCTCAGATCTCCTAAAGGTTTGTAAGATTTACCTCCCTTGTTCCAAGACTTCCTAGATAAATGTCTAGAGGTAGATGTAGACAAACATTGTTGTGCCTCAGATCTCTTAAAGGTTTGTATGATGTATCTCCTTCGTTCCAAGACTTCTTATATAAAAATGTCTGGAGGTGGATGTAGACAAACGTTATTGTGCCTCAGATCTTCTAAAGGTTTGTAAGATTTATCTCCCTTGTTCCAAGACGTCTAAGATAAATGTCTAGAGGTGGATGTAGACAAACATTGTTGTGCCTCGGATCTCTTAAAGGTTTGTAACGATTTACAGAACAAGCACAGACAGACATTATATTAACTACTAAATAAGAAGATGTGGTATAAGTGCCAATGAGACAACTTTCAATCCAAGTCCCAATTTTAAAGGTAAACAATTATTGGTCAAAGTACTGTCTTCAACGCAGGGTCTTGGCTCACACTGAACAGCAAGCTATAAAGGGCCTCAAAAAAATACTAGTGTAAAACCATTCAAACGGGAAACCAATGGTCTAATCTATATAAAAACAAGAAATGAGAAACACTTATGAACCACATCAACAAACGATAACTACTGAACATTAGATTCTAAATATTTAGACAGGTGTAAACCATTGCAGTGAGTATAAACAAGCACATCACTGACAGAATTTATATCAAATACTGATGTTCATTTACAATAAGAAGATGTGGTATGATTGCCCACGAGACATCTGCCAGAATTCAAATGAAGTGCATATAAGCAACTTAAACAATAAAAAAAACATGCTGCATAGTCAGCTATTAAAGGCCCAGACAGAAAAATATGAAACTATTCAAAGGATAAAACTAACAGCCTAAATCGTAACAAAAATAAAAATATGCCCACCAGCAACTAATGAAAAGCATTGGAAAACATGCTACTTGCTTTGGACATGCATATAAAGAATCTCTGTATATGGTAGAGGTTCTCAAAACATACATCTTACATAGAACATTGATGAATACTTCATCATTCTGATGTAATTGTTTCTTAGTCAATACATATTTAGAACCAATTATATATATAGTTATTATAATGTTTTCTTTATCTTTTTCAGCATCCCTTTTTACGACTAGCAAAACCATTAGCCAATTTACAACCTTTAATTTTAGCTGCTAAAGAAGCTCAAAAGGGGCATTAACACATATTTTATATATTAAGGTAAATAAATTATTATAGAAGTGCAATATTAGCAAGTGATTTTCATGAAGTGTTTATCATGGTAATACAGTTTCATTTTATACATCTTTTCATATTGGTAAACACTGTGTTTCCAGATCTGCAACAAGTGATGTTTATTTCCATATGAGAAATTGTGCTATTAAGATAAAGCAATACTGGACTAGTTTACGATGTCCAGTATTTTATATAGAAACAGTTTAAAAGAAATGACCTAAATTTTGACATTTTCTTTAATATATACAGCAAATGCTTTTTCCAGCTCTATCACGCTTTGGTTCATTTATGACATAAAAACTTTGCTATGTGACAAATTTTCTGAAATATTGCATTTTATTTCCATCTAAAAATGATAGATATTAAAGATATATGGTAGCAAAGCTATGTTGTCAAGCCCATTTAATGAAACTTTTCTTATCTACTTTCTGTTTCTCAAATGACTAGATATAAGAAGATGTGGTATGAGGGCCAATGAGACCACCCTCTGTATTGATGCATATGTTTCCTTCTGTAGATATAAGAAGATGTGGTATGAGGGCCAATGAGACCACCCTCTGTATTGATGCATATGTTTCCTTCTGTAGATATAAGAAGATGTGGTATGAGGGCCAATGAGACCACCCTCTGTATTGAAGCATATGTTTCCTTCTGTAGATATAAGAAGATGTGGTATGAGGGCCAATGAGACCACCCTCTGTATTGAAGCATATGTTTCCTTCTGTAGATATAAGAAGATGTGGTATGAGGGCCAATGAGACCACCCTCTGTATTGAAGCATATGTTTCCTTCTGTAGATATAAGAAGATGTGGTATGAGGGCCAATGAGACCACCCTCTGTATTGATGCATATGTTTCCTTCTGTAGATATAAGAAGATGTGGTATGAGGGCCAATGAGACCACCCTCTGTATTGATGCATATGTTTCCTTCTGTAGATATAAGAAGATGTGGTATGAGGGCCAATGAGACCACCCTCTGTATTGAAGCATATGTTTCCTTCTGTAGATATAAGAAGATGTGGTATGAGGGCCAATGAGACCACCCTCTGTATTGAAGCATATGTTTCCTTCTGTAGATATAAGAAGATGTGGTATGAGGGCCAATGAGACCACCCTCTGTATTGATGCATATGTTTCCTTCTGTAGATATAAGAAGATGTGGTATGAGGGCCAATGAGACCACCCTCTGTATTGATGCATATGTTTCCTTCTGTAGATATAAGAAGATGTGGTATGAGGGCCAATGAGACCACCCTCTGTATTGAAGCATATATTTCCTTCTGTAGATATAAGAAGATGTGGTATGAGGGCCAATGAGACCACCCTCTGTATTGATGCATATGTTTCCTTCTGTAGATATAAGAAGATGTGGTATGAGGGCCAATGAGACCACCCTCTGTATTGAAGCATATGTTTCCTTCTGTAGATATAAGAAGATGTGGTATGAGGGCCAATGAGACCACCCTCTGTATTGAAGCATATGTTTCCTTCTGTAGATATAAGATGTGGTATGAGGGCCAATGAGACCACCCTCTGTATTGAAGCATATGTTTCCTTCTGTTCTAAGTTGATACCAAGGATAAGTAACTTACAGTGAATCCTGTTCTTATTATTTTGAAACTGAAAGATAACATTCAATATAACATGAAATAAAATAAAAAGGGACACATCAATTCAGGACTGATACAAAAGGAATAAGTTCAACCATCATTTTAAAGATTGCATATATTTACAGTTTACAAGCAGTATTGCCTTTAGAAGCATATAATTATTATATTTTTATTTTATTTTGTAGATTGGTCAATCCGATTTGAATTGCTATACGAACAATCACGAAAATATAGTCAGTAATTTTGGTAAATATATCAAAAGACTGAATTGACATCAGTCATGGAAATGAGAAAACTGCTTTACATTTTGATTTTGAGGACAGAAGACAAAGTTTAAAAATAGAATATTGCCTATAATCAGTTTGAACATTCTGGTAACTACAGATGCATTTGTTTGCAGGAAGTAAGATGTGAAAGGTCAAATGGTAATTCTGGTCATAGGTTCTAATTGTGATACTTTTGTTTACTTGGTTTAACATACAGATTACTTATACTTATATTTAGTATGTCACATTTTTATTTACATTATAAACCATTTGAGTGTCCAAACTTGTTTTACCTTTACAGAAAATTCAGTTTATCAGAAATGATCTTTATTTAACTCTTTTAATCCATTATATTTTTAACCTTATTTTTGTTAGTATCTATAAAGCACAATTAAGTGAACGATCAATGCTAATCAAGTTTATTTATCATTATTTTGTCCGTTATTTTCTCTTCCTATGATAGTGTATGCCACAGTTTGGATTTATCATCAGTTTACTCTTACATGTGTATTTCTATGCATAGAAATGAAGAATAAATACAATGTGAATTTCAATTTAAAAACAGATTAATTATGTGTTATTTTATGCTGAATACTCTATATAGGTTAACAAGAGGTGAAAGATCTTCAAAATGATCACTTGAATTTCAATCTAGTGCTTAAAGTGTTGGTGCTATAATAAAATGTCAAAAAGGAGTACATGTGCCTATGATGTAACAAATATTGAAGTGAATACATTACACCTTATGTTTACATGTGATGTCTCTTAAAGTTCTGTGTTTTATCTTATTATTGTTAATGTATTGTATTTAAGACCAGTTTCTTTTGTCTGAATGCAAGCATAATAATTAAATTTCTAATTGTTCATATTTGTTGAATTTGTCTTGTAAGATTGCTGTCTCAATGATGTTTTCCCCCACATCTTTTTTCATACATTTCAATAAAGTCAAATTTTATTTTGGTAAATTTATTTTTTGCCTCACTGTCACAAAATAAGATAAAAGAAATTTTCTCTGAAATACATGTTTACAGAATGGAATGATATTTAATAAGTATGTTTTAACACTTTCATCTTGACTTTTCTCAAAGTACTTCAAAGAAATGAATGTTTTATCAAGTTTTCACTGAAATCAGATTTTAACAGTCAAAGGGAGACAATCTACTATTAAAATGAAATTTATAAGTTCTTGTGTTCTATGCAAATTCATATTTTTTTTAATTTAGGAAATTCTTATTTGGTTTCTATTTTTAAAGTTTGACAATTAAATGAATGACATCTTTTAATATTGTGTGTTTTCCGATTTACACACAGTTAATATACATTATTATCATTGAGACCTGACCTCTCTTTGTAGATGTTTCTTCTTATTCTTCCATCTGCATATAAATGTACTTTATAAATCAGGCTGATTTAGGACTAACTGTATAATCTTGTCAGTCAGACCAAATTTCAGAAGTTTGATTTCTCCAAATGTAGTTATATCTTACACTGTGTGTTTATGTTGTAACACTTGCATTTATTTCCACTAATCTAAATTTTTGTTCTGCAATAAAGATGAGTGTTCTTATCATGATGAACAAATTCATTAATAGATATTCATATTTAACAGTATTTAAATGCATGACTCTGCTCATACATTTCATTAAGTTGATATCAGTTGTTGTTACTGACTGAGACACTGTACAGTTATATGTGTATGTTTGACAGTGTCTGGTTGTCATGGTTTTATAAGGGTTAACAGATCTTACATGTTCATATTGAATCATGTGTTTGTACAGATCTTCCATTTAATGATTATGCAAGTATATTATGCTTTATTATTTCATTTCTTCAGTTTCATATTTCATGGTTTGTCTGTAGAACAACATCATTCATGCTTGTATCACATTGATTATTCTTGTATTACATTGTATTACATTGATCATGCTTGTATTACATTGTATTGCATTGATTATTCTTGTATTTACATTGTATTACATTGATTCATTCTTGTATTACATTGTATTCATTGATATTCTTGTATTACATTGTTCATTGATTATCTTGTATACATTATCATTGATATTACAATTTATCATTCTTGTATTACATTGTATTGCATTGATCATTCTTGTATTACATTGTATTACATTTATCATTCTTGTATTACATTGTATTGCATTGATCATTCTTGTATTACATTGTATTACATTTATCATTCTTGTATTACATTGTATTGCATTGATCATTCTTGTATTACATTGTAATACATTGATTATTCTTGTATCACATTGTAATACATTGATTTTTCTTGTATTACATTGTAATACATTGATTTTTCTTGTATTACATTGTAATACATTGATTATTCTTGTATCACATTGTAATACATTGATTATTCTTGTATTACATTGTAATACATTGATTTTTCTTGTATCACATTGTAATACATTGATTTTTCTTGTATCACATTGTAATACATTGATTATTCTTGTATTACATTGTAATACATTGATTTTTCTTGTATCACATTGTAATACATTGATTTTTCTTTTATTACATTGATTTTTCTTGTATCACATTGTAATACATTGATTTTTCTTGTATTACCTTGATTATTCTTGCATTACATTGATCATTACACTGTATTACATTGTATTACATTGATCATTTCATGGTATTACATTATATTACATTGATTATATTACACAAAATATTGCACAATGTTGAATGCAAATTAGTGGCTTAAAGTGACAGTCTGATTGTGTTTTAATGTAGTGCTATGGTGTATTTGAGTCTTGCAGAATGTTAAGATGAAAAACTAGTGATCTGTATCATTCTAAGTGCAAACATTCTGTCCAATATAAATAATCTGTGTTGAAGGTTGTTGGAGAAATAGAGAAAAAAAATATATTTTACAAGTCTTAATATAGGAATACCCCATTACAGAATATTACCCTGTGTAATCTTAGTTCCTTCCAAAATTGTCAACTATTATTTTTTATTGACATAAGAAAACATCTATAAATAGGAAGTTTGTGTCAAGCAGTATATAGCATTAATAATAAGGATTCTAATGATTACCTACAAAATATCAATTCAAATAACATTCTGTCTCATATGTTCCTATGTGTTTACAAAAACTTATCACTTGATACTGAACAAATATTTCAATTGCCAGAATCATAGTATGCAATATATTGAAATAAATAAAACTACTGTCAAAAAAAAATTGATGCTTTGATATAGTAATGATAAATGGAATGTATTTTTAAGCAAACTTTTGCATGAAATCACTGATATTTTGAAGAGAACATGATAAGAAAAAAATCTATCATTATCATTAATTTGCAAAAGTAAAAAATAAGTGCTGACACCCAATGATGGCCTCTAACCCGCCAGGTGTTTTTTAGAGACATACGGTTTTTACACTAGTACTAGCATCCAATATTATTTGTGATTATTGAAGATGGTGCTATTATATATATGAAATGTGTCAATTATAAGAGAAAGATGGTATTCAATTTACAAGAACTGTGTCAAGAATTTTTTTTCTAAAATTACACTACTTTAGTTCACATCAGTTCAAAAACTAGATTTTTACTGAAGTTATGATTTGACCAATGTGATGTATGAGTACTTTTTACTGAGTAGTAATTTATCATCGGTACTTTCTATATACTATAGTATTACGTAATGACTACTGTACATGTATTTACATACTTTATTTCCAACTTCAACGGATGTCTTGCTCAATTGTTATAAGAGTCTACGATTCTAAAACCAAAGTTTGGAATAAATATTACATGATACAGTCATGGCCACTGTCACAAACAAATATGGTGGAAAAGATAAAAGGTGAATCATCCAAACTCTCAAAGACCCTGTATACAAACTAAACTCACTTCTTTTGCCATAAACAAATCAATTTGGAAGTACATTTTAAGTTTTAAATAAGAATTTAAATATGTATAAATGTGTCATTATTTTTAAATTAAGAACTAAGACAGCTAAGAACATTTGCTATTGTATTGGCTGAGTATGTAACAAACGATTCTTTGGTGTATACATGTTTAATAGCTTTATAACAAGCTACAATAGCTGTGTGAAGAAATTAACCATTTTATTATTAAAGTATGCAAATTTTGTTTGTTAGCAAAGTAAGATGTATATGTTTGTTACACTTTAAAAGTGTCTCTAGGTTACATGTAGTAGCTTTAATTGTTTTTATATAATGAGTAATGAATAAAAATATTGACATCTAAAGCAGTGTTTATTTTCTGTAAATATAATGTAATATGAAAATAAGATGTGGTATGATTGCTAATGCTACAACTCTAGCAAAAGACCAAATGACTATGAAATTAACAACTCTAGATCACTGTACAGCCCTCAACATTGATTAAACACATTACTACAGAGTCAGCTGTAAAAGGCCATGAAATGACAATGTAAAACAACTCAAAAAAGAAAACTAACGGCCTGATACATTCATACAGAATGGGGAGGGGAGTTAAACATGTTAGCAGGCACCCTAACCTCCATCTAACAAGGAACAGTGTAGTAACAGTACACCATATGAACAGACTCACAGTGGAAGTGGTAGGGTATTTATACATCCCCACAACAAGAAGACACTAAGTACGGATCTCAGAGTAATCACAGTTACAAACAGGTAGTTCAAAGCCTGGACAACTAATAAAAAAAAATCATGCATTAATCAAGACTTGAGCTAACTGCTCCTTTTCTGATATCCTCTATAAAAACAATATTTTAATGGGTTTTTAACCAGCAAAATACAATGTCGATGAATTTTTTTTAAATGTATTCTGAGGACTTTAAAAGATGGTACGAACTGAAGAAAGAAAGACATGAACAATTACACAATCAATAACAAAATATAGCATTGTATACAATATGATACTTCTCACCTGGCTCAGACTTATGCCATCATTTTGCATCGTTGTCAGTCTCTGTCTTGTCATCGTTGTCAGTCTTTGTCTTGTCATCGTTGTCAGTACATGTCTTGTCATCGTTGTCAGTCTCCGTCTTATCATCGTTGTCAGTCTCTCTCTTGTCATCGTTGTCAGTACATGTCTTGTCATCGTCAGTCTCTGTCTTATCATCGTTGCCAGTCTCCGTCTTATCATCGTTGTCAGTCTTTGTCTTGTCATCGTTGTCAGTACATGTCTTGTCATCGTCAGTCTCTGTCTTATCATCGTTGTCAGTCTCCGTCTTATCATCGTTGTCAGTCTTTGTCTTGTCATCGTTGTCAGTACATGTCTCGTCATCGTTGTCAGCCTCCGTTTTATCATCGTTGTCAGTCTCTTTTTTCATCGTTGTCAGTACATGTCTTGTCATCGTCAGTCTCTGTCTTATCGTCGTTGTCAGTCTCCGTCTTGTCATCGTTGACAGAGACTGACAACGATGACAAGACAGAGACTGACAACGATGTCAGTCTCCGTCTTGTCATCGTTGTCAGTCTCTGTCTTGTCATCGTTGTCAGTCTCTGTCTTGTCATCGTTGTCAGTCTCTGTCTTGTCATCGTTGTCAGTCTCTGTCTTGTCATCGTTGTCAGTCTCTGTCTTGTCATCGTTGTCAGTCTCTGTCTTGTCATCGTTGTCAGTCTCCATCTTGTCATCGTTGTCAGTCTGCCTTGTCATCGTTGTCAGTCTCTGTCTTGTCATCATTGTCAGTCTCTGTCTTGTCATCGTCAGTCTCTGCCTTGTCATCGTTGTCAGTCTCTGCCTTGTCATCGTTGTCAGTCTCTGTCTTGTCCTCGTTGTCAGTCTGTCTTATCATTGTTGTTAGTCTCTGTCTTGTCATCGTTGTCAGTCTCCATCTTGTCATCGTTGTCAGTCTCTGTCTAGTCATCATTGTCAGTACATGTCTTGTCATCATTGTCAGTACATGTCTTGTCATCATTGTCAGTCTGTGTCTTGTCATTGTTGTCAGTCTCTGTCTTGTCATCGTTGACAGTCTCTGTCTTTTTATCGTTGTCAGTCTCCATCTTGTCATCGTTGACAGTCTCTGTCTTGTCATCGTTGTCAGTCTCTGCCTTGTCATCGTTGTCAGTCTCTGTCTGGTCATCGTTGACAGTCTCTGTCTTATCATCGTTGTCAGTCTCTGTCTGGTCATCGTTGTCAGTCTCTGTCTGGTCATCGTTGTCAGTCTCTGTCTTGTCATCGTTGCCAGTCTCCGTCTAGTCGTCGTTGTCAGTCTCTGTCTTGTCATCGTTGTCAGTCTGTGACTTGTCTGTCTGACAAAGACTTTTCTTTTGAAATTTTCTCCTTCGAAACTGCTCAAATAGATAGAAAACCAAAGTTAGTCCGCCTCATCTTTAGGATGTAGAGTTTGTGATTTTTGTTCAAGTAGATAGGCCAATATTGCCTCTCTGTCTTTGAACATAGAGGTCAAATTACATCTACCCTCAACCTGCAATAAATTTGGTAATGGAAATTTAAAATGTGTCAAAGAGACAACAACCCAACCAAAGAGCAAATGCAGCGAGAAAATCCTGCATTGTAGATTTTAACTTTTTTGCCATTCTCTTGCCATTTACTAAAAAACGTGGTACTAGATAGAAAGTCTAAAATACAAAAAGAATCAGCAATACAAAATGTATTCACCCTAAAAATTGGAGAAAAATATGTTGACAAGTTTTGAATTTATTGCCCTCGTATATTCACTTTTTGCAGTTTTGGGCTGTTGTAAAAAAAATATTGAATCAAGATGAAAGGTGCAAATTGAAAAATGATCAGCATGACACAATCTATTAATCTAGAAAATTTCTGAAAAATATCTCGTCAACCGGTTTCAGAGTTATTGCCCCTGGAATGTTATTTTTTAATGTTTTTTTTTTTACTTTTGCTCTTAAAAGAGACGAGAGCGATATGTAAATTGTAAATAAAAAATATCAGCAACACAGTGTGTGTATACACAAGTCTTATTACCAAGTTGGCAATTTTCGATCCAGTTGAACATACAGGCATGCAATTGTGTGCCTCTGGTTTTCTTGAACACAGGTCATAGCAAGCCACTGAACCAATTTCAACCAAACTAAGTCTAAAAAACATCATGGCAGCTGTTATAAACTTTGTGTTTTTTTTTTTTAATTCTTTTCCAAGAAACATGGCTGCTTGGTTTAGATAGACAAAAGACACCAAAGGGACATTTAAACTCGCACAAGATAGAATACAGGATACAACGCAGGTTTTGGCTTATGCCCCAAAAGCTAAACTGCGCCAGTTAGAGCAAATTAAATCTAACAGGGTAACATGTTATTTGATTTTGTAATATGTTCTACGTAACTCTTAGTTGTTTAGTTTGAAGTTTTGTATGTTGTGGCTTCTGTACTATTATTTTGTCTGTTTGTCTTTTCTTTTTTAGCCATGGCGTTGTCTGTTTATTTTCAATCTATGAGTTTAACTGTTCCTCTGGTATCTTTTTTCTTTTGTTTATATTTTTATGCTGTACATAATGTGTATTCTCTTATGTCTCATTTTATAATGTACCAATTTTTAACCAGTCTGAAAATGAAATATGAATATGTTTACTTGTATGCATTCATTCATTGCATATATGCTGATGAACGCATTAGTAGATACCCCGTCCACAAGTTATCCAGTTGTAACGGTGGATTTCTAATAGATATAAATATATTCGAATTAAGGGAAGAACTAAACAAGAACCAAGATATTTTCTATCAGATTTTCCCCGTTTACACCATACATACCTAGATAAATGTTTATTCTTCAAATAACATTGACAGTATATATACTAGTATATCGATAACTCTGTACATTTTTTATTCAAATTTAAAACACCACTGCATGGCATTGTTACTGTTAAAGCTACCTGTGTTAATTATAAAATCTAGTTTCAGTATTGACAATGTATACCTTTATTTTTTAGTTGGTGGCAGCGTTTTAAAAGAACTTTTGGTGAGATCTGGATGTTTATATGTAGATTGACCAGTACTTCAATTTTATGGAGTGAGTTTTCTAGGTAGGTTACTATTCCGTAATATTTTGTGTTGAAATATTTATGCGTTTCCAAACATCAATTTGGTAACGTGTTTGGTCTTGTATAATAGGAAAACAGGATATAAGAACGGTTATTTTGGGAAATGTTTTAATATTTATTTATTGATGTCTCGCTCACTGGTTGATATATATTTTCTGTTTTCCATGGACAATCTACGGTTAGTCATTATAGGTAATAAAGTATATTTTATCATGTGACAAGACAACACATATACTTATAACAAACTATTTTTAAGATATCATACAATTTAATGTTTTGTAAATGAAAAAAGAAGTTCTTTTGAGCACTTGTTTGAAAAGATGGAAATGTGCATGAAATAAGAATAATCAACCCCCTTGAATTTCAAGGCCATATCCAGAGTTTCTTTTAAAAATCTTCTAGCATTTAAATAGTTATAAAATATTCTAAAGGAATAAACCTTAATAATCAATGACGTAAATGTGTACATTGTTGTTAAAGCAGTTTTGATATAGCATTAGCATAGTCAACTGCAAAGTAACGGGTATGTGTTTGATTATGTTTAACAGATATCAGCCTACCTATATGAAAACACCTACCAGAGAAAGACAAACGTAATTCTGGTCCAAATCGTAGAATTTTGTAAACGAATCTTTGAAGATAGGTTGGAGTAACTTCAAAAAAATACAAGTTTAAAAAAATAATATTTCCACCTGAAAAGACACATTTATTGATATTCATCCACTGATCAACATGGAAATAAAAGTAGATTATTTTATCCCTTACATTTAACAAGAGTGCACACGCTGAAATGTATCGCCTTCTTTACTAACCATTGATATTAAGTTGAGAGTCCTAATATAAAACTTTACTACAACTATCACATAAACTTAACATGATCCAAGAAAATGAGGTCAAGTTCATATAAACCAAATGAGAAATAAATGTACAGCTTACAATCATTCAATACAGTAAATGTAGTTGACATATTTAAAAAAAACCAGACTTAATAAAGAAACTGAACATTGACCAATGAATCACCAAAATGAGGTCAAGGTGAAATAAAACCTGCCGGACTGACATGTACATTATAAGAATATTTCCATACACCAAATATAGTTGACCTATTGCATATAGTATCAGGGAAAGAAAAAAAAACTTAACTTTGACCCCTGAACCATGAAACATACATGTAGATGAGGTCAAGGTACACCTACAATCATTACATACACCAAATATAGTAGACCTATTACATACATTGTAAGAAATAAAGGCAACAGTAGTCTACCGCTGTTCGAAATTCATAAATCGATAGAGAACCGCTGTTCGAAATTCATAAATCGATAGAGAACCGCTGTTCGAAATTCATAAATCGATATAGAAAAAACAAATCCGGGTTACAAACTAAAACTGAGGGAAACGCATCAAATATAAGAGAACTACGACACAACAGAAACACAACATTAAAATGTAACACACACAGAAACGAACTATAATATAACAATGGCCATTTCCCTGACTTGGTACAGGTCATTTTAAAATAAAAATGGTGGGTTGAACCTGGTTTTGTGGCATGCCAAGCCTCCCGCTTTAACGACGATGTTAATTATAACATTAAAATGACAATATTATGTGACAGGACTACAATACAAATAAATTAGAGAAAATATAGGACAGATAAACAAATGTATAATAGCCAGCAATAGGTACCAGGTTAAAAATTGAATACGCCAGAGGTGCGTTACGTCCACACAAGACTAACCAGTGACGCTAAGTTTGGAAGCCAACCTCACCAAAACACATCAAAACACAAAAACTTAATTATAAACACTGAACCACGAAAATGAGGTCAAGGTCAGATGACACCTGCCAGTTGGACATGTACACTTTACAATCATTCCATACACCAAAAATACTAGACCTATTGCTCATAATATATGAGGCATGGACTTAACCATAAAAATTCACTGATCCATGAAATGAGGTCGAGGTCAAGTGAAAACTGTCTGACGGTTATGAAGACCTTGCAAGGTACGCACATACCAAGTATAGTTATCCTATTACTCATAATAAGAGGTGAATTAACATTACAAAAAAAATAACTTTCTTTTCAAAAGTCGCAGTCTCGCAGGCTCGACAAAAACTATGGATTGACATGAATTGCCGCACTGATGTATGCGATATTATATGTTGTAGGTCATTCAACTTGGTCCTTGTTGCCACGGAAATAAAGACGAACGTGGTGTGAAATGTAAACCGACGTTTCTGAAAAGACCAAGATCCCATCCCAAAATCTCGGTAGTCTACGGACGACACATTAATACCGATGGAAGATAACAGAACAGGGGAAAGCATTTCGATTAAAACAGCGTGCGATGAGCATGGAATTGACCTTGACAGTTATTGTAGGTGGCATGATGTGGCAATTTGTAAGACCTGCTTAACATCATGCCATGAGAAATGTTCTGACTGTATTATCACTCTACAAAAAGCAGCAATAAACGCTAAAACATCGACAGCCCTTGATGGAGTATTGAATTCCATCGATGGAGCTTTAGAACAACTACAACGTGTTATAGAGGATTGTGGTATGGTCTCCACAAATATCGAGGAACAAGAAAAGAGCGTTCAAAAATCGGTACAAAATATACGATTTACAGTAAACAAACGAATGGACGAACTGGAAGAAAAACTGCTAGCTAATTTGTCAGAAACATGTAATTACTATAAGGTGAAAAACATAGAGTTTATTACAAAAATAAACAGAACGAATGATGAAATTAAACGACTCAAAAAACAAACAGTCGAACTTAAACGTTTGGACTCTGACAGTCAAGTATTTCTTGGTACGCGTCAGATTGATAAAATAGTCCATGAAGAAATAGAATCTGTCAAGATGTCGCAGAGTTCTGTACACAAATACACAATAGACATTGAGGTTAACGAAGAATTGACCTCATTGTTAGAGAATATCAACTCCTTTGGCAAAATAAAAGTCAATGAAAATGCTGTCAGTATACCGTTTATATTTGAGAACATTGACCAAGCACAGACACAACTATATAAACCCGTACGATCAGTTCACAATACCACATTTAATTTCCGTAGTAAGTTTTCACTTAAAGAACAAATCAAGAATTTGGAAATCACAGGAGCAACGATTTTACCAAACGGTCATGTATTGATAGCAAACTACACGAGCGACAAAGTCCTTTTAGAATATAATGATACAGGACAACACATCCGGAACATACCCGTCTCTGGTATGGCGTATGATGTGACTGTAATAGATGGTGAAAGTATTGCAGTTTCTCATGGTGAATCCAAACGCATGGATACTGTAAACATCGAAAATGGCACAGTCATTCAAACAATGGATACCAAAGGGTCATGCTGGGGTATCTCATGTCATGATAATAGAATCTACGTACTAGTAGAAAGTGAAGGAATAGTTGTGATGGATAAATCGGGAAGAGGTTGAATACAATAAAGTGTAACGTGTCCGTCTTCGATATTGTTGCATTCAAGGACAGGATTTACTACACAGACTATGTGAACGACACAGTCCATTGCTGTAGTATGACAGGTGAAGAAATCTGGGTGTTCAGTGACAAATATCTGAGGAGTCCTAGAGGAATGTCAGTGGACAATATCCAGAATGTGTTTGTAGCAGGACTGGTGTCTAAGACTTTATTAATTATACAGAATGACGGGAAGGTTAGTAAGATATTACTAAGTGAACCTGACGGTCTGGATCGCCCGATTCCTGTATGTTACAATAAAAACAAAAACATATTATTTGTATGCAGTGACAATGGAGATGCCACATTTTATAACATTGTGTAGAATCAATGACAATTAATGGAGATGCCACATTTTACAACATTGTGTAGAATCAATGACAATGAAGATGCCACATTTTACAACATTGTGTAGAATCAATGACAATGGAGATGCCTCATTTTACAACGTTTGTAGAATCAATGACAATGGATATGCCACATTTTACAACAATGTGTAGAATCAATGACAATGGAGATGCCACATTTTACAACATTGTGTAGAATCATACATCTGTGACAGCGTGTCTCTTTACTGTTTTTTTTTTAACAATAACGGAACCTCTATAAGTTTTCTTTTTCCATTCCCCCAAAATTAGCACAGCAAGGGAAGCGAAGCATCGCACGAGTAGACTATAAATAGCATTTACATACAAGGGAATGCTTCCAAAACGTATACAATGGCCCAACAGGGAGAAATCAAAACACAAGGTCGGGACATTTTGTGAAATAAATTGATATTGTTTGAAATCCGATTATATTTACATTCTCCATTAACTCTCTTTTACACCATGCAATTTACAGTGATTACAAGAGGGAGAGATATCAATTGACAACATGTGGATGCAGACGATACTTACGGTCATATGCTTGCTCTTAGTCTGGCTAATCAAGGCAGACGATTCCTAGGGTCACACACTTGCTTCAAGATCATCTGGCTAATCCTGGCAGACGATACCTAAGATCACATGCTTGCTCCAGGGGCATCTGGCTTATCCACTGCCTTTTAACAATGCATATGATCTAGTAGTTTGTGATTTGAAATTAAGATGCAATTAGAGTTCTTTGTAATCGAATCGGTTTTTGTTGTTGTTGATGGTGTTATGCTGCTCTAGGACCAAAACCATAGGGGAACTGTTTATATATTTTAAATAGTAAATTTATCAAATAGTATAAATAAAAGCTTTGTAATGTTTATACGTTTTGTTTTGTAAACAACAATGTTAAAATACTAACAAGGGTACAACTTTATCCCCCCCTCCCCTAAAGCGGGCGCCGTAACCCCAACAATTTTAAATATAGAAACTTATATTTACATTAGAAATATAAATAATGAACAAGAGTCAAAATGCTGAAATGTCTCACCAGCTTAAATGACCATGATTGATTTGATGTTGAAAGTCTTAATATAATGATATTACTACACATACGATATCACATTTACTCAATATAAGCAATGACCAATGACAATGAGGTCAATAACAGATGAGCCCTGCCAGATATACATCTACACATTACATTCCATGCTACACATATACATGTAGTTTGAATTTTTTTCAATAATCTAAAAGATAGACCAAACCATGAAAACTTAACATTGGCTAATGAACATGAATTCTCATTGGCAATCATAACACATCTTCTTTTTTTATTTGAATACCAGAGATATAAGTACACCTTATAATCATTCACTGCTACACATACAGTTGGATTTTTTTTTGATAGAATAAAAGAAAGACCAAGGATTTGTAGTTATACAAATTCTTGGAAAGACCAAACCATGAAAACTTAACATTGGCTAATGAATCATGAAAATGAGGTCAAGGTCAGATGGAACATATCATGGACATATACACCTTACATACAAAACTTTGAAGTTTTAGAAAAACTAAGCGTATTTGGCACAACTTTTTTGAATTTTGGATCCTCAATGCTCTTCAACTTTGTACTTGTTTGGCTTTATAAATATTTTGATGAGCGTCACTGATGAGTCTTGTGTAGACGAAACGCTTGCTAGCGTACTAAATTATAATCCTGGTACCTTTGATAACTACCTACAATCATTCCATGTTACATATATAGTCAGCCAAATATTTATAGTATAAAAAAAACACCTAATTAAACATGAAAATGAGGTCAAGGTCAGAATGTACATACCAGACTAATATGTACATCTTACAATCATTGCACACACCACATAAGGATGACATTTTTCTAACAATATCTGAGGAATCACTAATCCATGAAATGAAGTTGATATCAACTGAACCATGTCTCATTACACCAAATAAAGTTATCACATCACTCATAGTGATTTGTTGAACCATGAAAATAGTCATATGACAGACAGAAGCTTTGTTACATAAGGCATCTGCATACAAGGTATGAAGCGGCCGAGTCCTATCCCCTCTCGACATATAAACATTTATACAAATGAAATACAGGGCTGAAAATGTGTGACACCCTCTATATCAGCTTCCATAGTAATTGCTACTTTTGTAAGCCAACGCAATAGCATTACAAGTCAGTATCATATCAGGATAAGCCAAAATCAGCCACTACAAGAGACTGTTTGGGCTCACCAAACATTGAAAAGTGATGGCAAAATATATCTCTGGTTGAAATGTCTATATAGATGTCCCTAAAAAGCATGTGTGTATAGTTAAAGTGTACTGATTAGCTTATCCACGGACAGTTACAAGATAAATGTAATTGTACAAAAAAGTTTAGATGAACAAGATAACCAAATTTGACAGTTTCAAAAGGGAGCTTTTTCAGACATCAGTCCTATTATGACAAAATTTAGAGAAATTTGGAATAGAAAATTTGATTTATGATGGGACAAAGTGAGATGTGTGAAATTTTATTACTGAAATGAGATTCATGTTAGTGGCCCTTAGATTATGTAAATGCACACTAAAGATATAAAATGAAATGGGAAAATCTACAGAACACCACATCAGATCTAGTCTTCCAAAGACAAATAAATGTTCCCAACGTTCTAGATAAATAAATACTGTAAACAATGGAACACCACATCAGATCTAGTCTTCCAAAGACAAATAAATGTTCACGACGTTCTAGATAAATAAATACTGTAAACAATGGAACACCACATCAGATCTAGTCTTCAAAGACAAATAAATGTTCACGACGTTCTAGATAAATAAATACTGTAAACAATGGAACACCACATCAGATCTAGTCTTCAAAGACAAATAAATATTCCCGACGTTCTAGATAAATAAATATTATATATACAATGAATCATAGGAATAAAAGAGGAATGGGGTATACATCAATGACAAAGGAACTAATGACTCGTGGCTGCTTATATCAAAACAGAAATTATAACTGGCTTTGGCAAATAAAAGACTAACAGAGAAATAGATAGATACCAATTATCATGCTATACATGAAGACTGGTACATTTTGTATTTATTGTTGGTTTCATTTATTGCAGGCTGCTGCAAAACAACATGTTTTAATTGGAATATATTTGTCTTTTATCATGGAAAACTATTGCTAGTCATTCTCATAGCACCATTTATATACCAGTTAGAATGTTAATTGGCATAAAAGCATTGCAAATTTCATTGAAATTCTGAAAAAAAAATAGTTTCCTAAACCTACTAAATAAAAACAGAATACTATAATGCAACTGGTTTCCAATGACAAAAATAAATATATTTCAAAACAATAATTTTCATTTTTTTAATATTCAACAATCTTGCATAAAAAAGTTCTGACTTGAAAGCCAGTGTTATAAATAGCCATTAACTGACTGGCAACAATGAAAACCTTTACACAATAATTACAAACTGAGAGAGAGGGCCATCTTAACATTCAGTTCATAACTTTAAAAATTTGGCAGTGCAGATTTATTATAAAATACAGGATTTATTAAAATCCATATACACATATGAATCCATCAAAGGATATTTCAAATAAACTAGCCTAAATTTATAACAACTTTTAGTTGTTACCACATTATATACATATGTTACATAGTTAAAATGGCCCACTTTTTTGTCTACAATATTTACAAGGCATTATACATACAAAATATTCTTACAGACCAAATAATATGGCCATATAGCGTTACAGTTTATCATAAGGATGTACAGTCTCAATCTCCATCGTTTCTCGCCTTAAAAGACTTCTATATCAATATTTATGAAATTGGTAAATATTCCGTATGAAGAAAGTTCTGCTAATTTTTTGTTTCAACAATAATGGAATGGAAAAACACAAAATCTTTTATTTTATCATAAATTGCAACATTCTTAAAATTAAAGAAAGCAACACATAAATCAAAGTTAACATACAACAAAGGAGTTGTGGAAAACATTGTATTATAATAACATTAAATACTTCATTTATACTGCCATACAATGGTCTTCTTCGTTTATTATATACATGTCAGATAAACAATACTGAATTAAAATGTTTACAATCAGGCCAAATCAGAAAAATATAAACTTAAAAATTATTTTATCAAATTTTCTATTAAAGAAGCAGAAAAACCATGCAGTAAATAAGCTTCCTAGATTTGCCTACAAGAAACCACCCTGGAATAGATCTATAATAATAGGCAGGATTAACCTATTAAACATAACATGGCATTGCAGTAATATACAACAAAAACCCAAAGTATATCAAAGGAGATGTGGGTTATGTGAATGAGACATCAACCAAAATTAAGACGACTTCTAAAGGTCAATCAATGCCTGGTCTTCAACAAATGTTGCTTGAGGTCTAGAAAGATTTTTTTTCTCAATTTGAGACTACAAAAGTTTCTTTAAAATCATTGAAATGACAAAAAGAATGCATTTCTGACTCTGAGATCTGTATTAAGACTTTATGAAGTTATGACTGTTCCATGAGCTAATTGACTACAATATATACCAGTAAACCAAAATCAGACAGAACATTTGTATAAGTGGTAACTGAAAGCACATTCCAATTCAACAAACATTAAATGCCTGCTGAAAGTTAATGAAAGACACAGTAGCTTTCCTGAAGATTTATATACTGAGGATTCTAATATTTTGATGTGTCAAGAAAAAGTTATATATTCATGTATATTTGATTTCTTGGTTTTCTACCAAATTGTGTATACAAGCTTACGCAATACTTGAATTTCGTTTTAAAAATTGAAAAATTTGTAGTTTACTATATATAGAAATCCATCAAATAGTAATAAATCCACAGTCATTCTAAACAAGTAACTTTATATAATATCATTTCAATTCTGCAGTCAGTAAATTTTTACTTATTTACCTGACAGAAACCTAATGAAACAATGAGGATGTAGGTTATAAATAAATGAAAATGCAACTTAATAACCGGGTCATCTTTAGGTATAAAATCTCTTCATCAATCACAGCCTGAATGTTGGATAAAGATAAATATTTTTCATGGTACCATACATATCACCTTGAGAGATGTTACACCTGGTTTCTAGGACATATTGTTCTGTATCTAACAGTTCTGGAGTAAACCAACCAATGAAATTTAATCTAACCATACATGTGACCATCGAGTTGTTGCCCCCTGCTTTCCATGATGAACAGATTTGATGTTATGAGAATAAACAAATTGAATATCCTACAGATAGTACAAATGTATAGAATGCATTTAAATATCTAAAAAAAAATGTTAGCCTAATTTTACTTTAATTTGCCTTTTTTAAACAACTTTGAAAAACTCTTTTTAAAATTAATATGTTTTGGCTTCTTAACAAAATAAGATTTCTATGCACTAAGCTTTAGGTGTCAAATTAGGTATTTTATGCTTAGAAATCCAGCAATAATGAACACAAATATTCCATCAATGAAAATCTCATTAATGGAGAAAAAAAAACATAACAGCTGTCTTTTCAATTAAGAAATATTGCTGAAATTATGACTATTCAATAAACTACAATAAAAATTGAGCAATCTGAAAATAATGATAAAGTATAAAATTCCACAACATTTTAACAAGAAATATTAATTTCCAGTACTTAGACAACGAAAATTGTAAAATAAATGACATTTTGATCTATTCGCATTGAAGTATACAAAACTAGGCCTGAAAAAGCTTTGTAATAAATGCTTTTTAAATAATAACAACATGGTTTGATGGTAGGTCTGTTTCTATAAGAATGTCTATTGCATTTCAAAATTATATTTAATATTTTTCCCTTATTATACTTAAATATATATTCAACTATAGGTAGTTCTCTGTACATGTACTACTTCAGCATCAAGTGAATGATATTCTGAAAAATTACCAAGTAAATTAATAAATCAGTCAGTTATAAACAAGGACTGAATGTTTTCTTATGTCAAACAAAGTCACAATATCCACATTAGACATGACTACATTTAAGTTTACACTTTGTATCATTTACAAGTCTGTGTACAATGTAAACAAATGATGTTTTTAGTATTTTTAGGCATCCGACCTTCTGACATACCACATCATAGAATAATACAGAATATTGATTCTATGCATATCAGATGTATGCATCTAGACTAGTACCACTTCACTGCATTTTATTTAATAAAAAAAAAAGAAAAATAGGAGATAAACAAATGACCTTTAACGGAATTGTTTCTGAATTGTAAATAAATACTATCAATAGCACTAGCATAGGCAATTATGATGACCATAGTTCTTTGGCAACATTAAACTGTTGCTATGGAAACCATGATATATAAATTGGAAATGGCATATTTCTGGAGTTTAACTGAAAATTTCTGCAATGGCATTGTCTTTCTGAATCCTCCATTTCTGCTGATAGATGAAATATAAGACAAGTTTTTGACATAACAGCATGTAAAACAAGTATTCATTGAGGCTACAGGTTCGTCAAAACTTAAATCCTTCTTGAGGTACTTGGGCATTAGGATCAAACTGGAAAGCATTGTTTTGTTGTTCTGGAGCAAGGTTGGGATCTTCTTCAATCTGAAAACAAACAACTTAAAATTACTAACTTGTATAGGGCGTGTCAGAGCTTGACACAATGTAACAATGCAAAGATATATATGTGATCTTAACAAGAATTACTCATACTTTTACCATTACAGATAAATCTTATGTTTAAAGATTATAACAAACGGAGATAAGTCTATGTTTAAAGATTATAACAATTAAAGATAACTGTATGTTTAGAGATTATAACAATTAAAGATAACTCCATGTTTTGAGATTATAAATTAAGGTAGCACTACAGTCTAACAATGATTTTTTTATCATATTTTTTTTATCACATAATTTTGAAATAAGTATTATTCTGCACAGTTTGTAAAAATCCCAAAGTTATTATCATATCACAACAGGGAGTAAATTGATAATGAATTTATGTAAATAAAAGCACGTGGTAATTAATCTAAATATATAGGCATTTGGGAGGGGCTTATATGTCAATCATCTGTTGATACCAGTGTCCAGCTGTTAATCCCTGACCACAAGATAAATATTGTAGTCTTATCTCATTGTTTTGCAACACAAATTATTTATATAACATGGAAGTGAACAAAGAAAAAGAAAAAATAACTAAAGGGAAAAAATCTACCAAAAAAGAAAAAAAGTACTATGGAAAAGAGTGGGGAAGTATTTTTGAAAGCCTCTGACTGCCTGTATAAATTTCTTCTCTTTGGTCTTCTTCATCTAAATACAGTTTTATGAATTTTAACTAATTTTCAGTTGATGTGTATTTTTTCAGTCCCATTAAATTGAATGTATTTCAAGAAAAGGGTGGTCTTGATCTTTTTATGAACATGTTTTTTGATGCACACTTTTAATTTTTAGCTAATTTCAGACATAGTTTATTTCTTTTTTAAAATTCAAATTCAAATTATTCTTTATATATAGAGAATAATGATGTTAAACATTGATTAAATGCAGCTGGTCAATCATGTTATTCTCTTATGTTAGACTGTCTGGAAAGAGGCGGAGCTTTGTCTATATTTAATTACTTCATCACAGATGTTGGTCATATCTGTGACGTCAAACTCCCGCCAAATGCCAAGTTAGTGTTGGACAGTTTACATATAATGCAAAATTTACAGCATTAGAGCATCAAAGACACAAAGTGTGTGGTTCTATTGATATAGTAATGGTATCAGAACACTCCTGGGGTGTTCCCAGTGGAACGTTTGTATTTATATTGACTTGATAGGGGTTCTAAGGGGAAATTCAGTTTTTAGGTCATTTCTCAGAACAATTTTTCATGAGAATTGTAAGGAAAAAATGAAAACAGAAACTTTATGGGTACCCCCTTTGGCTTGACTTTGATATATATGATTAAAGGGTGTATTTTCTACAATAACGTGTCCCAGTTTTTGGATAATTTGTTTCTAAATGAATTTATAGGTCTCCAAAGATGAAAGGTGAAATGAGGTTTGGCACCCAGCAGTTAAATCAATATATCTTCTTACTGGAGGCATATATCAAAAATCTGAGACACAGTTTTGGAGATTGTATATGGTTGATTACAGGGATGAAAACAAATTTTTACTACCATTTGACATGAATGTGCAATTTTCATCCAAGTTGGAAAACCACTTTTTTGACAATTAATGAGCTATATTTTGAGATAATTCAAACCAAAAATAAATTTATATATAAATTAAGAAAGAGTTATATTACAGCTTGAAAATGAGTTAAAGATTTTAAAAATCCATTGAGTAGTTTTGGAGAAATTAATCTTTAAAGACTGTTGATTGGAGTCAGAAAATTCTGACTGTAGTGCTACCTTAAAGACAACTCCATGTTTAGAGATTATAACAATTAAAGATAACTCTATGTTTAGAGATTATAACAATTAAAAGATAACCTCTATGTTTAGAGATTATAACAATATAGATAACTCCATGTTTAGAGGTTATAACAAATGAAGATAACTCCATGTTTAGAGGTTATAACAAATGAAGATAACTCTATATTTAGGTCATAACAAATGAAGATAACTCTATGTTTAGAGGTCATAACAAATGAAGATAACTCTATGTTTAAAGGTCATAACAAATGAAGATAACTCCATGTTTAGAGGTCATAACAAATGAAGATAACTCTATGTTTATATGTTTAGAGGTCATAACAATTAAAGATAACTCATGTTTTAGAGGTCATAACAATTAAAGATAACTCTATGTTTAGAGGTTATACCAAATGAAGATAACTCTATGTTTAGAGGTCATAACAAATGAAGATAACATTATGTTTAGAGGTCATAACAAATGAAGATAACTCTATGTTTAGAGGTTATACCAAATGAAGATAACTATGTTTATAGGTTATACCAAATGAAGATAACTCTATGTTTATAGGTTATACCACTACAAATAAATCAGAATATGATGCTCTATCAAACAGAATCTGAGAGCAACACTGAGACAGACACACAGACAGAATTCTACAGCTTCCAATTTTAATCATCAACAGTTAATAACTGTTTCAGTTGCACTCCGTTGTCATTCAACAATGATCTGGCTCTAGAAAACTGTCTGGTATGATTGAACAACTTTCACACATCACTCATACACCTCAAACTTTGTAGACCTCCTCCAAGGGTAATCCTGGTTGTTTTCACCCCTTCATCCTCATTACAGTACAACCTCATGGGTTCATTTACAACATCACATACACACTATCAATCAAGTAAGTGTCTGCCTCACTTTTCATCATGTATTGTACGGGTATTTTCTTCATATAACAGAGCATTTGGTTTAAAATACACTAATTTTGCAAGAAATTGTAATTATCTTAACAATATCCATGGTTAAAACCAAAAATAAACTGACATAGAAATGTGTCTCATCTGAGTGCAGTTTTATTATGCAGGTGCTGAAACTTAAATATAAATATTGTTCATGTAGTTGATGCAAAAGTTTTACTCAATGGACAAAGAGGTAGAGCCAAATAATCTTTATGGATACGAAATGCCCAAATTTAAACAAAATATCATCTACTTACCAATAGTGATTCACCTTAAACTAACCTAAATCCTAAACAATTTTTGTCTCAATTGTTATTTCAACACAAATGAGATTAAAATGAAATAAAACTTTTCCTTTAAAATATCAAACAAAATCCAGTTAGGGCTCAGCTTTTTAATACTTGCTTTCTTAAATTATTTAAATGCAGTAATCAATAAACTGTTAAACTTGTTTAAAATAGCAAAAAAGTTGTTCACTTATTTGGTCTTAAATAATTGTCAAGTAATAACACAGAAAATCAGATGTTGAAGCTCGATCAGACAAAAGTCTGAGAACTCCATGAGATAAGTACAGAAAGTTACCAGAGATACTCAGTAAATCTTGAAAGTCAAATCTGATTTTGGACATCATTAGTAAGTATCTTACTTCAGATTATCCCATACATGTCATACAATCAAGTTAATTTTAAGTATCTTACTTCAGATTACCCCATACATGTCATACAATGAAGTTTGAAATATCACTGGTAGTCTTAACATAAAATACATCCTTACAAATTAAACCCATTTCCCAAAAAGAATTTACAAATTTTAAAATTAATTAAAAAATTTATTTAAGACTGAAAAAATAAAATTAATAAAATACATGTAGTTTGGTGAATACTAAATTGATCGATTTGTAATTTAATTACACAAAAAAATATAACTTGATCTGTCCCATATTGAAAATCCAGGAAAGCTGAATCTGATGTCTTGTCTTTTATCATCAGCTTTACAAGTTTGTATTACTTGTGTGTAGCTTCAACCCACGAATGTTTCATTCAAGAGCAGACATGACCAGGATTATCAATCAAGAGCAGACAAGGTCTTCACTGAACTTCTCTCTTTATCATCATTTTCTCCATTTATAATTTTACAACTATTTGTAGCAGGAGAATTATAAAACCAGTCTAATATGATACTTACATCTTCAGAGAAATATTGATCAATTATATCATATGCTAGTTTATATATCTCTTCATTCTCATGATTCTGTAAAGTTTCTATTTTATCTAAGCCTGCAAGTAAACAAATGGAAGTATAGCTTAGCAGCAAACAAAATATATATTCATTGTTAATCTGTTTTTAAAATAATGGTACAAGTTTTAAAGTAAAAGTGTTTTTGTCTTTTTAAAAGTTCTGCTGAACAGTCAAAGTCAGTCATGCTTTAATATGAGTGAAAGTTATCTCACAGTATTTCTATTTGTTCCACAATAACCATTCAAATTACGGTAAATGTTCATAAATACTAAAAGATGTCCCTCGTACAATGTAACTGGTTCAGACTTCTAACTGGTTCAGACTTCTAACTGGTTCAGACTTCCAGACAGATCAGTTGTTGCTTGCTTTATGTTCATTGCCAAAGATTAATAAACAAAATATACTGATTGATATCTAGGTCCCTTTCTTTATATCAGTTTTTTAAGTCTTCAGTCAAAATCTTAAATCTTTTTTAAGTCAAGCACTTCCAACTGATTTTTACAGTTTGATATTATGTTGTCCTGCTGAGGGGGGTCCAGGATCATAATCTTTATACTCCTGTCCCAAACCAAGGGATGGTAACTTTGATGTTGGTTGTCGTAGGTTGTCTGCCTAAATTGTTCCAGTATAAATTAGGAAGTTGGTTTTCTCTTTTGAATTGTTTCACATTTTGTCGTACAGGATCCATTTAGATTAATCCATTTAGATTAATTTACAGAACCAGATGCTCCGCAGGGCGTAGCTTTATACGACCGCAGAGGTTGAACCCTGAACGGTTGGGGCAAGTATGGACACAACATTCAAGCTGGATTCAGCTCTAAATTTGGATTGTGATTAAATAGTTGACACAGCATAGGTTTCTGACACAGAATGAATGTGTTCTAATGAACTTAAAATTTTTGTTTTCTCTTAGAGCAATTCACTATGCTGTTGAATATTAATCCTCTCAAAACAAGAATGTGTCCTCAGTACACGAATGCCCCACTCGCACTATCATTTTCCATGTTCAGTGGACCGTGAAATTGGGGTAAAAACTCTAATTTGGCATTAAAATTAGAAAGATCATATCATAGGGGACATGTGTACTAAGTTTGAAGTCGATTGGACTTAAACTTCATCAAAAACTACCTTGACCAAAAACTTTAACCTGAAGCGGGACAGACGGACGGACGAACGGACGGACGAACGAACGGACAGACGGACGGACAGACGGACGCACAGACCAGAAAACATAATGCCCCTCTACTATCGTAGGTGGGGCATAAAAATGTTTGACGAAATTTTCTTTTTTATTTATGAAATTTCAAATGAGAAAAATTGAACCCAATTTTTTAATCACATCCCCCTTTCCCTTATTCCAAAACTAATCTCAATTAAAATTTCTAATGGAGTTTGCAACAATAACTACTCATTTAAATACATCATAAAATATTAAGATGTAAAAAAAACTGCTTGTTATCACTGAATGTTATTTATTATAATTTATCAGTTGGTAGTAAAAAGTGAATATACATTGTATATTGTATATAACAAAGATTTAAGTTGATTCTGGACAAAGAAAGATAACTCCAATTAAAAAAAAATCTTGCTATTGCACAATATTTTGCAATTAGATATTTCTTGCTTACTATTCTGGACAAAGAAAGATAACTCTAATTAAAAAAAAATTTGCTATTTCACAATATTGTGCAATTAGATATTTCTTGCCATTGCGCAATACTGTGCAATTGAAAAGACTTGCTATTGCACAACACTTAATATAATAATTTTAGATCCTGATTTGGACCAACTTGAAAACTGGGCCCATAATAAAAAATCTAAGTACATTTTTGGATTCAGCATATCAAAGAACCCCAAGATTTCAATTTTTGTTGAAATCAGACTAAGTTTAATTTTGGACCCTTTGGACTTTAGTGTAGACCAATTTGAAAACAGGACCAAAAATGAAGAATCTACATACACAGTTAGATTTGGTATATCAAAGAACCCCATTTATTCAATTTTTGATGAAATCAAACAAAGTTTAATTTTGGACCCCGATTTGGACCAACTTGAAAACTGGGCCAATAATCAAGAATTTAAGTACATTTTTAGATTCAGCATATCAAAGAACCTAACTGATTCATTTTTTGTCAAAATCAAACAAAGTTTAATTTTGGACCCTTTGGACCTTAATGTAGACCAATTTGAAAACGGGACCAAAAGTTAAGAATCTACATACACAGTCATGACAGTTAGATTCGGCATATCAAAGAACCCCAATTATTCAATTTTGATGAAATCAAACAAAGTTTAATTTTGGACCCTTTGGGCCCCTTATTCTGTTGGGACCAAAACTCCCAAAATCAATACCAACCTTCCTTTTATGGTCATAAACCTTGTGTTTAAATTTCATAGATTTCTATTTACTTATACTAACGTTATGGTGCGAAAACCAAGAAAAATGCTTATTTGGGTCCCTTTTTGGCCCCTAATTCCTAAACTGTTGGGACCTAAACTCCCAAAATCAATACCAACCTTCCTTTTGTAGTCATTAACATTGTGTTTAAATTTCATTGATTTCTATTTACTTAAACTAAAGTTATTGTGCGAAAACCAAGAATAATGCTTATTTGGGCCCTTTTTTGGCCCCTAATTCCTATACTGTTGAAACCAAAACTCCCAAAATCAATCCCAACCGTTCTTTTGTGGTCATAAACCTTGTGTCAAAATTTCATAGATTTCTATAAACTTAAACTAAAGTTATAGTGCGAAAACCAAGAAAATGCTTATTTGGGCCCTTTTTGGCCCCTAATTCCTAAAATGTTGGGACCAAAACTCCCAAAATCAATACCAACCTTCCTTTTGTGGTCATAAACCTTGTGTTAAAATTTCATAGATTTCCATTCACTTTTACTAAAGTTAGAGTGCGAAAACTAAAAGTATTCGGACGCCGGACGACGACGACGCCAACGTGATAGAATATACGAGAAAAATTTTTCAAATTTTGCGGTCGTATAAAAAACCTTTTGCTCATGGTTGAAGCAATACAGTGATCTTCAGCTGCTAACAGCCATGTCTTTTGATCTTTGGTGGACAGTTATTACATGTGTTATCATACCACATCTTCTTACTTATATAAAATTGGTTCACTAAAACCAAATATAAATATGTTTTTATATTGGCAGTAAATTGAATGCAAATTTCAACAAATTTTAATAACAGTTTCCTTACCTTGACATTCTTCAATAAGTTGACAAATGTGATCCACTTCTGTTCCAGCCATTTTCAATATATTATTTATGCCATCCAAAACAACATTAACAACTTGAGTGTCTTTTACACTGAGTAAGTCACAGAATGGAGGAATAACTCCGTTTTCTACCACAAAATGCACCTAAAATACCATTACATTTCGATATTAATACAAAAATAACCTATTTATACAAAATATTATAAGCAATAAACATTTAATTTTTTTTTTAAACTACTAACAATTTCATCTTTGAACAAATTTGTTAAATTCAGGAGGAGATAATTAAACTGGATACTATTTCAAATAAATCAGATTTTGTGATCTCTAAAAAAAAGTTGACTTATTGATGTTATGGCATTTGTAAAAAGTGTGGAAGATCTATTCCTGGTGATTGTTTTTACTGGATTTGGTTTCTATTATTTGTAAAAAGTGTGGAAGATCTATTCCTGGTGATTGTTTTTACTGGATTTGGTTACTAATCATTTGTAAAAAGTGTGGAAGATCTATTCCATGTGATTGTTTTTACTGGATTTGGTTTCTATCATTTGGAAAAAGTGTGAAAGATCTATTCCTGGTGATTGTTTTTACTGGATTTGGTTACTATCATTTGTAAAAAGTGTGGAAGATCTATTCCATGTGATTGTTTTACTGGATTTGTTACTATCATTTGTAAAAAGTGTGGAAGATCTATTCCATGTGATGTTTTTACTGGATTTGGTTTCTATCATTTGGAAAAAGTGTGGAAGATCTATTCCTGGTGATTGTTTTTACTGGATTTGGTTTCTATTATTTGTAAAAAGTGTGGAAGATCTATTCCTGGTGATTGTTTTTACTGGATTTGGTTACTATCATTTGTAAAAAGTGTGGAAGATCTATTCCATGTGATTGTTTTTACTGGATTTGGTTTCTATCATTTGGAAAAAGTGTGAAAGATCTATTCCTGGTGATTGTTTTTACTGGATTTGGTTACTATCATTTGTAAAAAGTGTGGAAGATCTATTCCATGTGATTGTTTTTACTGGATTTGGTTACTATCATTTGTAAAAAGTGTGGAAGATCTATTCCATGTGATTGTTTTTACTGGATTTGGTTTCTATCATTGGAAAAAGTGTGGAAGATCTATTCCTGGTGATTGTTTTTACTGGATTTGGTTTCTATTATTTGTAAAAAGTGTGGAAGATCTATTCCTGGTGATTGTTTTTACTGGATTTGGTTACTATCATTTGTAAAAAGTGTGGAAGATCTATTCCATGTGATTGTTTTTACTGGATTTGGTTTCTATCATTTGGAAAAAGTGTGAAAGATCTATTCCTGGTGATTGTTTTTACTGGATTTGGTTACTATCATTTGTAAAAAGTGTGGAAGATCTATTCCATGTGATTGTTTTTACTGATTTGGTTACTATCATTTGTAAAAAGTGTGGAAGATCTATTCCATGTGATTGTTTTTTACTGGATTTGGTTTCTATCATTTGGAAAAAGTGTGGAAGATCTATTCCTGGTGATTGTTTTTTACTGGATTTGGTTTCTATTATTTGTAAAAAGTGTGGAAGATCTATTCCTGGTGATTGTTTTTACTGGATTTGGTTACTATCATTTGTAAAAAGTGTGGAAGATCTATTCCATGTGATTGTTTTTACTGGATTTGGTTTCTATCATTTGGAAAAAGTGTGAAAGATCTATTCCTGGTGATTGTTTTTATTGAATTTGGTTTCTATCTCAAATATATTTTTTCAAGATAAAAGGCAAAAAAAGAGACAATTAGTAAAACTTGTGACTTGGGATCATTGACACCTGTATGTGTGTTTGTTTAACAATTGACAGTAGATATTGTTTCACTATTTTTTTTAGCTCTTTAAGTTTGTCCTTCTATTATTGTTACTATTGTGGTTCACTTGCACTGGTATAAGTATCAAGTTGATAAATAATATTATCTTTATTTTACAAAATTTTCCTTTGATCTTACTGACTGATAATTTCTTTTCACATATAGAGTGATATGAAAAATTATAGATAGAAACTAAGGGCGAACATGGCCATCGTCAATGAAATTAACAACTCGTCATAGGTAAAATAGCGTTATAACAGATTTTCATTGGTCATCTTAAGGACGACATCAAAAGATCGATGTAGGATAAAAAACTTAAATCAAATAGTTTTGGGGGTGGGGGGGTCAACATTGCTGCAAGTTTTGTTAATCTAAAATCGATTTTACATATATCCCTATTGGTCAATCAATTTTTTCCCAAATTAAGTTAAGATGGGGGGTGTGGGGGTCAGTGAAAAACCTATGTGAATTAAGTTTTTTATCCTTCATTGAACTTTTGATGTCGTCCCTAACTCGATTGCTTTTCTCACTTTGGCTCGACCGCTCAAGCGAGAAAATCAATCTCGTTGATCAACAATAATCTATAAACATATAAAACCCTCATATTGATGAAAAAATTGATATAATCCACTGTTATGTTCAAGCTAGTGAAATTATATCCATAAATTTGATCATTTGAGTGGAATTCCCTAGAGATGTAAAGATAGTTCATTAAACTTTGTTTTTTTCTTGTTGTGTCCAACAACACATTGTCATACTAAACCTGTTCTTTCCTTCCACTTATCGTTAAATTACTTATTGCCCATGCTGCTTCTTTCTTTGTTGAAAGTCACCTGCAAAAGAACGTTAATGCAATAGAAAGGCATACAATTATCATTCATGTCAAAGGAATTTTTTTGATGGTCAGAAATAAAGCTTTCTGCTAATTTAAAATACACTATATTTGCTTCACATCACGGTGAGGAGCTATTAGTTTCAGTCGAAAATATGCGCCATCTTGAATAAATTACATATCACGTATAGATTCTGATTGGATGCGGCTGAGATACAGCAACAGCTATTGGTTTAAATGAGATTAAGAATTACAGACTTTTCTCCGACAGGATAACATCGTTTCATTATGCATACCTTTCACAGATAAATTCAATATTTAAATGTCAGTTATTAATACGTGTTTATTTGCTTTGTTACTCTGCAATTTGCATGATTTGCTTTGCTAAACACTGTTCATATACAATGTTTACAAAAATCCATTGTCTGAAGTTTATAACTTCTGACAATCTAGGCACACCTCCAGAAAGGCACACCTCAAGGGTCGTGTCTATTTCTAATTGTTTTAATTTTCAACAAGAAATTTAGATTTTTTAAAAGCATGGATGTAAAACGCACCCCTAAAGTACATTCATTTTTCATCAATCAATATCTAAAACATTTTCAATACTTATAAACAAGAGTGCACACGCTGAAATGTCTCACCTTCTTTACTAATCATTGATATTATGTTGATAGTCCTAAATATAAAGCTTTATTACAATTGTCTCATAAACTTAACATTTACCAAGATAAGTAAACATAGACCAATGAACCATGAAAATGAGGTCAAGGTCAGATGAACCATGCCAGGCAGACATTTTAACAATTCTTCCTTACAACAAATATAGTTGACCTATTGCTTATAGTTTAAGAAAAACAGACCAAAACACAAAAACTTAAAACTGAGCAATGAACCGTGAAAATGAGGTCAAGGTCAAATAAAACATACGCGACTGACATATAGATCACAAAACATTTCCATACACCCAATATAGTTGAACTATGGCATAAAGTAAGAGAAAATCAGACCAAAACACAAAATCTTAACTATTACAACTGAACCATGAAAATGAGGTCAATGTCAGATGACACCTGCCAGTTGGACATGTACACCTTACAGTCCTTCCATACACTGAATATACTAGACCTATTGCTTAAAGTATCTGAGATATGGACTTGACCACCAAAACTTAACCTTATTCACTGATCCATAAAATGAGGTTGAGGTCAAGTGAAAACTGTCTGACGAGCACGAGGACCTTGCAAGGTATGCACATACCAAATATAGTTATCCTATTACTTATCATCAGACATCAGAGAGAATTTAACATTACAAAAAATCTAAACTTTTTTTCAAGTGGTCACTGAACCATGAAAATGAGGTCAAGGACAATGGTCATATGACTGACGGAAACTTCGTAACATGAGGCATCTATATACAAAGTATGAAGCATCCAGGTCTTCCACCTTCTAAAATTTAAACTTTTAAGAAGTTAGCTAACGCCGCCGCCGCTGGATCACGTCGAGCTTTTTGCAACAAAAGATGCAGGCTCGACAAAAAACCACATGCACACATATTTCTACCTTAAATTAGGGTAAAGGTTGTTAAAAACTTCGATTTGTTGGTAGAGCGAAGCAGTCCATAGCTTTTTAGAAAGCTAAAACTTGTTCGACTTTTGTCATTGTGATTTTCAACAAAAAATGGCTGTTGTATGAATTTATCAATTCTTTCCAATATCTATACGAAAAATCCCGATTATCTGTTTATCATTCTTTAACTGGTCGTTTTTCCCTCCCTAAAACAGTTTTACGCTTGACGAAAGCAAGCTTGATAAATTCTCCTCTCACATTGCAACTTCGCTAATAACTTCTCCCTAGTCATTGTGACGTCTCTGATAATGCCTCTTCTTGTCTCAAAGTCTAATGAATTATGGAGCAACTGAGCAGGGTGGTATATGTGAAGGGAAGGAAAATAATTATAAATATCAGCAGATGTAGGTAGAAAGTCCTATACGTAATGGGTGAGATGTTAGTAGTAAAGCTAAAGAAGGGTCAGCCATACCATAAGATTTAAACAATAAAGATTTGGTATCTTACCCTGACTAAATGATGAATTATTAATGGAATTAATCCAGCATCTATAACGGCTTGAACTTGTGTCTGGTTTCCAGCTGTGATGTTTGATAAAAACCATACTGCTTCCTATAATTAGAAGTAACAATCGAGGTATTTATAAGTTTTTACTTTTGTTCTGTTTACCATCTTACTTAACCAGGCTCAGTGTCTAACTTAATATGCTGTGGTCCGAGTTCCTTCAAGTTTTTCATATGCTGCAGAAAACTGATTCTCATTTTGTGTAGTCCTGTAGTGTTATGTCGTTTACATAAAAATCACATATGTCCATGCGTTACATAACACAATTTACTGTCTGAATTTTCCCAACAAATCACAGAGGTTTCCTACAAAGATGAGTGTACTGGTGTCTAAATGTGTCAATAAGATTCTTTTAGATACAAGTTTTAATTATGCAAGGAACCCTGTAAGGTTAACTGTGTGCAGACTTAACCTGACTAAAATTTGTGTATCAGTCATCAGAGGAAGACTTACCTTATTAATTTTTTCTTTAGGATGAGTGAGTAAAGACGGGAAATGTGACAGAGCATCACATGATAATACTATTTGAGTCTGTTCATCTGTACCAGTTACAATATTACCCACAGCTCTAAGTGCTGCTGTCTGTAAATAAAATATCATAAATCAATAAACATCACAAACACAGAAATGTAAATATTACTTCTTCCAATGTAAAATCTATAAAAAAAAACCTTGCATATATTATTTTGAAGCTCATACATAAAGCAACAATGTGCATTAAGACTTAAGAGAATATGTAGCGTTTATCTGTGAATATAACAGTCCTAAAACATTACTAGTTTCATTCATTAGATTTATTACTAACATTTGGAGATGTGGTAACATTGCCAATGCGACAACTATAAACCAGAATGATGGATATAAACAACTAGGATACAGAATGATCTTCAACAATGAGCAAAACCCATACACATTTTCCAGTATATGTTTTGAAGTTTTTCTCATATAATTTAACTTTGATCACCAATGTTCAAAGCAAAGTACAAGTTTAAGAATTGAAACCTAATTTAGATAAAAGCCACTACCTCCTAAAATCAAAGCATTGTAGTCCTTGAAAGGCAGTTTCTGTCTACTAAGGGACTAGTGATTAAGTTCAGTTAATTTCTTCATCTTTAAAAACTTTAGAAATGGCTACCATCAATTCAGATTTAAATTTTGAGATACTCCTGCACATCAAATAATACATACAGCAGTTATGACCCTGCATTACTTTATACGTCAGTACTGGTACAATTTTTACATAAATTGATTTTGCTGCAATCTATTTTTTGTCAAGGGATTCAATCTTACCATGGTACATGTTAGTAACAGTAAATTTTGGAACGTATTTTGTGGTTCAACTTCCCAAAAGTGAACCTTGTCCTGATAATGTAATCAAGTTTACTAAGTATATCTAAACAAGTAAAAAATAAGTTTTTGGTGAATTTTAAGTTACCTGTACTTTTACATCAGGATGACTTAATAAAGGAACTAAAAACGGGACAACACTTGAATCTATCACCATCTGTATCTGTTCGTTACCACCATCTGTTAAATATGATAATGCCCATACTGTATCAACTAAAATCTGAAGAAGAAAAATAACATATGATCATTATAATGTTTGTTTACAATTAAACATCTGTTAAATGTAAGGACAATGCCAACTTATTTTTTATAACAAATATGGTTTACATTTTGCTGATAGTATCTGAGAAACAGACCTTATCACTACCTTGTAATTATTCTACATACCAAAGTAAGTTATTCTTTTTACTCATAAAAACAACTGTTTATGATTGAATATTTATCTTCCAGAAGAAGAAAAAAAGTATAACAAAAATATTATTTTTGTATCATCGCTGTCAGATGAACATGTACCCCCTTACAATCATATCTTCACATAGTTAACATATTGCTTATAGTATCTGAGAAACAGATGTAACAATGAAACATAATGCTGACTTTTGACCAATGTAAATTAGGTCATGGTTTAGTGTCATAGATGACTATTAGACTAATGTTGTTGTCTGGATACCAAATGTGTTTGATAAGGGAATGACATCATACTATTATGACAACTGCAAAAACTTTGCAGTCATATAAAAAGTATACTACATAGAGGTATTTTTGGTACAGCTCGAACAAATCAGTGGGTTGCAAATTAGTATACAAAAAAATATTTTACCTTCAGATATATACTCAACACATTTAAAGAAAGTCATTAAAGAATGTTAAAATACTTACATTTATATCTGTGTGATGTATTAACTGGTTCAAAGCAGGTAAAATTTCTTGTATAGTTTCCAATGGTGGAGGTGGCTCTTTATTTCTACATAAATTAACAATAACCCATGCTACGTTTCTGAGGAAAGGTAACGGAATACTAGGATTTATAAAGGCCAGTAATGGCTTCACAGCTCCTTCTTTTATCACATAATCTCTACATTCAGGACCATCCCCTGTAATAATAAATTGTCTCTTGGAAGACTTTTGATATAATATATTCAAGAATTTAAATTTAAAGTGATTATTTTTGCAGTCTTGCCATTTAAATTTTATTTTTGTCCTTGTTTTTTTCTTAAGGAAAGTTAATTTGACAATTGTGTTAGAGAATTAATTTAGATCTTTGAATGTCTTGTATGTACAACCAAGGTTTACTCATTAAGTAAAATATTGATGGCTAAATAAGTGCCATTAGCAAAGACAAACCTCTGTAATACTGATAGATGACTTTTTAAAACTGTTTCCTCGTTATTCCATGAATTTCTAACCTGCACATTGCTATTTTGTTAATATAAGTTGTGACATCATTTTGATTGCTTTCTCATGTACATATCAAAAAGCTCAAACAGATATTCAACTGATTTTGACTTATTCAATGCTCATAAGTTTATTTAAAGGTTTATTTGCCATTCCTTGCATTTCAATGAAAAATTAACCATTTTTTTTATTTATCATGGTAAGAATAACCCAATAGAATTTTTTATCATATAAGTAAGGTACATCTTTTTTGTAAGTTTTCTTGTTTTGAATATCATATTTAACACTGATGTAAGTACTATATTACCTATTATATTTCCTAAAGCCCATACAGCCTGTTCACATACATTTTGGTGGGGTGATGATAAAAGTCTTAGAAATAATGGAACTGCACCTGAAATAAACATAGATCAGTGAGAACATTTTTTAAGATACTAGGATTTTTGCAAATTTTTCAAAATAATTATTCTTCTTACTTTTAACAGATAGCTCAATAGCCCCAATATATGACCTGTATGAATCTTCAAAAAGTACAGAAGTAAATTTGATCGAACACTAATTTTTTTTTGCAAGTATCGGCAAAGTCTTTTCTAAACCACACAAGTTCATATGCAGTATCTGACTAATGAACATTATCATGGCTAACAAATTTCATCAAATGAAATTTTAATAAAAAGGTTAAAGTGTTTTTCAAGTTAATTTAGAGCTTGACGTATTGCACCAACACTTTGCTATTGTTAAATATGTTGACATTTGGTCAAGAGGTTCACTGTAGACTGCTATTGTTATATATTATACATGTTGACTTGAGGTCAAAGGTTCACTAACTTTGACTTAATCTTTTTATGATGTCTAATTTATTTGTTATGTTTGACCCTTTGAGCTGAGAGCATAGAAAAAACATTATTAAAAACTTCAATGTGGCTAACTTTATATGAATATATATTTCAAACTTTAATTCCTAAATAATGATATGGTGCCATGATATGGATAAGAAAACAAAAGTTCATTTAGATTTGTAACAGATGATATTTCAGCAGTCACTGCATGATAATAAACATGAACAAAATCATAGTTTGTTTAACCTTAGCCATATCGAGGTAGAGTAACTGAATTATGAATGATGTTAATTAACGATCCTATTAACATCTGCACAATGTCACATTCAAAAACCCATTAATACCATCAAGATTTCAATTTCGTTAAAAACTTTTATCTCTTAAATATATTGATTACAAAAACTTGACTATTTGTATGTGCTGATACCTACCAGCATTTACTACAGCTTGAGTCTGCCGTGATGTTCCTGATGCTATGTTTGTGAGAGCCATGCTGCTTCAAACTGCAAAGATGGACTGAAAACATCAAAGAAATGGTTTGTTAAAACTTACTTTGGTACAGTAATCCTAGTAAACTTTAAACATGTTAAAGTAATAAGGGATCACACAATTTTTTATATATTTTGCCAAAATATTTTTTTTTAAATGAATTATACTAATAAATCACCAAGCTTGTTTTTTAGCGACTGTGTGCAAGAAATTGAAAGATTTTCCAAAGAATTACACTGACAAAAAAGCATTATCATGTGAACACTTAATAGAAAGGAAAGAAAATGAAGAACGACAATCTGTCAATACCTATATTTTGGCATTGCACAAGGTCATGTTTTTCTTTACCCTTAATCTATTGGATGTTGGATGTGAATCGATTTTTCATTTTAGTCTTGGATACATGATAATTTCTTTATTAGTTGCTATTGGCTTTAAACTAGCTGTCAGTAACTGTGAGTACTCTCAGGTTCATTAAGATCTTTTAATTGTTGTTGTTTGTAGGATGAGGGATGGATATATATCCTGCCTCGTCCTGTCTGTGTTTTTGGCTGATTTTTTTTAGTATCGATCTGATGAGTTAAACCTTTATCAATTGATTTACATAATTAGTTCTTGTGTTGTGCTGTTACATCATTGTCTCGGGAAAGGGAAGGGTTGAGCACTCACTTAGAACATGTTTAACCCGGTCATATTCTTTAAGTGCATGCAGTTCAGTGGTTGTCGATGGTTCATTTGTTTTTTTCATGAATTGTTTTGTTATAAAATTGGCTGTTAGTTTTCTCCATTGAAAAGTTACATATTATTCATGCGAGGGCCTTTTATAGCAAACTATATGTTATAGGTTTTTCTCATTGTTCTTCGTGCTGTATAGTTGCCTTTACCTACTTACATCCACTTCATTTGAGCTTGGATGGATAGTTGTCTCATTGGCAATCATACCACATCTGCTTATTTTTATATAGCTGACCTACTGCATATAGTATGTCGGAATCAGACTTGACAGGAAACTTAACTTTGACCAATAAACCATGAAATTGAGGTCAAGGTAAGAATAAGATGATCCATGCCAGTCAGACATGTATATCTTAAATTCATTCCATACATTAAAAAAAGTTGACCCATTATTTATAGTATCTGAGAAGATCGATTTTATGATATAAAGTAAAGATCAGTAATGTAATTTGATGTGTAGATTGCCATATAACAGATATTGTTTACCAACTTACAGATCATCTTTCAATAAACAATTAACAAGTATTGGTAAAATTCCGGATGAAATCAAATCGTCTATTGGTGGATTTCTGTCACTTGAAAGTAATTTCCTGTAAAAAAATAATTGTAAGCTTTGTTTTAATTTTTATTGGATCATTAAAATATTTAAAATATACACAAAAAAAGTTCCACAATACAGTGTATAAGGTAAAATTATATTCTTGTTTAAATTATCTTTGAAATTTGGAATTAATATCTTCAAAAAAACTTCATTTGAGATCTTGTCGTTCAATATTTAGATATGATCTAAGGCCTGAAGGCTTTGTGAACCGTTTGCCACAGATTATTTTTGGTTAGATACCTTGCTGCTTGAACAGCACTCAGTTGGACATTTGGTTCTTCACTGGCAGCATTCTCAACAATAGTCTTTAATGACTGATTTGGTAATTTTTCAATCTCATCAGAATCTGTACTATCCTGGGCAGGTACATTTCTCCTTTTCAGAACATGTTGCTCTCTTTTGTTCTGCAATACAATGATAAAAGTGAGATTCAAGTCAGAGTCAATTCAGGTATTTAGAGTGATAAGGTTGCAATAAAATGATGTATAGTAGGAAGTGCCAGAGTCAGGTCAGATATTTTTCAATTACTTATCTTGAACAAAACAAGTGCAATTGTGAGCTTTTGCTTACAATAATAATACCCCAATATAAGAACATGTATTCAACAAACCAATCTGATTAAAATACAGTCCTATGGTAATGTCAAGGTTTTGCTAACGAGGATCTGACATCACTTCATTTCACTCTCTGTTCTGGAAATTTGATCATCAGCCAATATTTTTAAATTAAAATTTTTTTCAGTGCTCTGAATTTGGTTTTAAATGTTGCAGTTAAATTCAGCTTATATAACATCAATTATGATCTTGAAAAAAGTAATAGTACAGATACCTTTCTTAATTCGATGGTAACTTCAGTTCTTCTTCTACGCATTTCCTACAATAAAAACAAATTAGCTACATGTACATTATATTAAAGGAGGTTCACACAGATTACAATGTGAAAATCTGAGCTTTCAAATTTGTATTCATATGTATATGGTCTTCAAGTCAATAGCAGATTGATAACATTGAATATAGACTTATACATGTAGTGTAGAAATTATTTTGCCTTCATTGAACCCAATGACGGCAATTGCCAGCTGAGGCTTGGTCCATATTTTTCACCATAAGATGTAAAAAGAGACAACACACTCTGGTTTCTTGACCAACTCTTTTCTTCAAGTACATTAAAACATAAGAATTTATATCTTATAATATTTTAAGATTAGTATCACATTCCTGGTGAATCCCATCATATAACTTGTAGAGAATCGGTTACATATATGATCTTACATTTTTTTTTTGGTACCAGTGTAATTATTTTAGTTACCGTGTCCTCACTAGCCTTATTTAAAGCGCTGTAACACCCCACATTTGAAATTTGCTCTGACCTCCCTTTCCATGGTGTTAATTTTCACTACGTAATTCCACCGACCATGTCAAATAGATTCATTAATTTTTAATAATCCTTTGTTTATTCTAGATTAATCTGACACCATAGTATTGTATTCCGAAACTATAACTTGTTAAGTATGAATGATTACTTAGCAAAGAAATGCTGTGCAGGATCTAATCAATCAAACAATATATCTGCTGTTAGTTTACTGCATGGAACTGCTGTGACTTAGGATAGACACCGTAAATTTAATCTTAACTTATTAAAGTTACAGTAATTGAACATCCTAGAATTTCTATATGGTAATAATGTATTTGTAGATCCCTCCATTATCTGGAACACCCCTCAAAACTGTGAGGGTAGTCACAGTACAGTGGTATCAATTCACATTCCCAATAGACCACTTTCGAGTTCATCCAACACTGGAAAAAACTCGTCAATTATGCATGCCTTTATGATTTCATATATTAGATAGGGGGAACGCCTGTATCCCTGCACTATTAACGTTCATCAAGCATCTTAGTGATTGTCACATTATTTATGTATGTGCCTGTTTCAAGTCAGGAGCCTGTAATTCAGTGGTTGTCGTTTGTTTATGTGTTACATGTTTGTTTTTCATTCATTTTTTTATATAAATAAGGCCGTTAGTTTTCTCGTTTGAATAGTTTGACATTGTCATATCAGGGCCTTTTATAGCTGACTATGCGGTATGGGCCTTGCTCATTGTTGAAGGCCGTACGTTGACCTATAGTTGTTAATGTCTGTGTCATTTTGGTCCCTTGTTGACAGTTGTCTCATTGGCAGTCAAACCACATCTTCTTTTTTATATGGTGCAGTTTTTGATGGAAATGCATCGAACTCGAAAGTTGTCTATTGGGATTAGTGGAGATGTGGTACTTACATATTTACAACAATATTTACAAAGACAATCCCTACCCCAACACACAGGGAGTGCTAGGACACCTGAATGTCTGATCATGAAGGAAGCCAAAGCTGATCTGCAGCAACAGACAAACCAAAGAGTATCATAAGATTGATTGATGTCCTATACAAAGCAGGGTGAAACTTAAAATTACACTTCTTATTTCAAGCGTCCTGAGTCAATGTTGAACCCTGAACCTTCAGCATTGTAGCCATACACCTTATCGCTATTTGTCCGCCATTTCTGGATATCACACAGGTTCCTGTCAAGTTTTGACGTCATAAAACAAAATATCTGATGCCACAATGGAAAAGTGATTGTTGTATGTGTCAAAAGTTTAAGCGGCCGGGTCAGCCGGGATTAGCGACAAGGTGTATCGGTCTTAACACCTAAACCACAAACCCACATTACATCTGAATAAATAACCCTTGAACCAAAGCATGATAGTGAACAGATTTTTTTTCATAAGGAAAAGGAAACTCCTAGTATATCATGTTTATCTCTGCAAGACATGTACACAAAAATCAGAAAAGAAGGAAGTTGAGTTTGGATAACAAAATAAAATATGAAAACCTAATGTATATTTTTCTTTGTTTATCTAGTCTAGTCGTGATTAGGGCATGTAGGAATAATGTGCATGCACTGATTAATGATTTTTGCAAAAAGCACATGTTTTTAAAATAATAGGGGACAGTAGAAAAATAAGGATCACATTCCGACATTTGAAATCTGTCAACCGAAAATCTTACCTCAGCATCCTTTCCTTTATTTTTGAACTGTTGGGATCTACCCTTTTGTTCAAGATTTTCAGTCACTTTTTCCATTTTATGATTTAAAATGTATAAAATAACTTTCAATGAAAATCAAAATGCCGGCCTCAGTCTGTGAATCATTGCCTGACCTTGTGTAAGAGATGATTTCATTGGCCAATCGGGTACTTTGACGTAATTCTGAATTTTAACGGAAAATTATCGGTCACGTCAAAAAGTAAAGATAATTGGCATAAATTTTATGTATTTCTATCAGAAATAGAATATTCTAAATTCATAATATTTCCATAAAACCCGAAAATTCACCAAAAAGACTAAAATTTTGTAAAATTTACTATAAATATTGACCAATCAAATTTTACTTTACATCATGAAAGCTAGAATTTTTGTCCACTTCTTTTAAACATTGTACAAATGTTAACGGAGAGGAGAGGAGCTATAGAAAATATTTAGAGTTTTTACAAACTGATGGGTTTCTCAGAATAACGTGAATTAATTCAATCTTCAAAAATGTAGATTAAACTTCTAGCTTTTCTCTACATCATGTAAACGTTTAGAACGACATATGGTCACCTCGACCCTTTTAAACTTGAAAATATCGCTTAAAATCGGTCTCACTAATTAGCGACAAGAAGCGACAAAAAACTATTTAGCAACAAGAAAACATTTTTTTTATTAGAATTACTTTTTCCAAATAAATAAGGAATGACTGTAATATTTTTTTCTGTCTATGAAGAAATAACATAAAAAATTTGATGCACACTGAATAACGCGCGTAGCGGGTTATTTAACAGTGTGCACCACATTTTTTATGTTATTTCGAATAGACAGAAAAAAATATTACAGTCATTTCTTATAATTTAATTCTAAATTCAATTTTAAGCCGTAGAAAACCATGAAAAAACGTTGATGACGTCACGGTCACATGACTAAATTATGTCTATGGGCTCATAACAAAATAACGTCAGCCATCCAGAAGACGCGTTACATCCAAAATTAAATTATAAGAATATGCAAAAGAAAACAGTTTTAGTGACAAGAAAGTTAATATTGATAGAAAAAAAAATGAAACATCGATCTAATTGCTACATTTATTTACATGATATTTTATTATTTATTATATATAACAGCAAGTATTACGTTTAACATGTCGTATTATGATATTACTTTTACTTGTGTTTTAGAACAATAATATATTTATCTTATAATTTGTTTTTTAAAACTCTCTTTGTACAATATATATTATAAACTTGCAAAATGCATTATTTGTGCATCATTGTCCAGAAAATACAGACACAAATTGTGAAATACAAAGAACTGAAATCAAGCAAGAGGATACAAAATTAAAATGTGAATATTTTTCATCATTTTATTTTGTGTATTGCATCATTTAACGATATTTGTCATGTTTATGCATATTGATTGAAGATTAAAGGAAATTAATGACAATCTTGAGTTTTCAACAGGTGATTATTTACCATGATTGTATATTATGGCGCGTGTAATTGTATAGTCTGACGCGTGTACAAAGTTGAAGGTGTTAATTGGATGTTATTGTAGCAATAAATCAAGGGACACGCGCCTCGTTAATCTCATTTGATGTTCCACATTGTGTGTACCTTAGGGCGAAGCAAGGACGTATAACTAACATAATATACGTCCTTGACTATAAATAAAGCATCGCATTGACATAACAAGAGTACAGCTAGAGCATAGCATTAAGCAAATGAATCAAGAGAGTATATTCTATAATGCCCACTCTATATTTATCTCCATTCGTTTATTCATACTTTGACTTTGCTGAAAACAGATATGGTACATTATCTTAAACATATTCTTTATATTTAATAAAAACTACTATCCCTTTCTTCCTTTATACAAATGTTTAATTTCTTCACCTATCAATATAATAATAACTACACAATCCCTTTCTTCCTCACAAATGTTTAATTTCTTCATCTATCAATATAATAAAAAAAATTATCCATTTTTTTTCTTCCCGTATATTAAAAAAAATATTTAAAAATACATATTTATTTATATCTAATTTAAAAAAAAATGTTTTCTTGTCGCTAAATTATGGTGGCCGGATGCGGCCATTTCGCCTTTTCTCCTTTCACTTTCACGCGAAATCGAGAAATCGGGAAATCGGGAAATCGAAAAATCGAAAAATCGGGAAATTGGGAAATCGAGAAAGCGAAAACGCGAAATCGAGAAATCAAGAAAGCAAAAACGCGAAAACGAAAACAGGAAATGAAATAGATTTCTCGATTTCGCCTTTTCGCTTTCTCGATTTCTTGACTTCCCGATTTCCCGATTTCTCGCTTTCTCGATTTCTCGACTTCCCGATTTCTCTATTTCTCTATTTCTCGATTTCTCTTTCTCGATTTCTCGATTTCCCGATTTCCCGATTTCTCGATTTCTCGATTTCTCGATTTCACTTTCTCGCTTTCTCGATTTCCCGATTTCCTGATTTCGCGATTTCTCGATTTCGCGTGAAAGTGAAAGGAGAAAACGCGAAAACGCGAAATGGCCGCATCCGGCCACCATAATTTAGCGACAAGAACACAATTTTTTTTTAATTAGATATAAAGAAATATGCATTTTAAGGAGGCTCGAGGGTATAAAAATTTCAGAAAAAATCAAACATTTGTTTTTCATTAAAAATTTTATTTATTACCTTTTGTAGTTGTTATTTTATCATATGGTACAAAAATCATTCAAAACAATCAATTCGTGTCGGCCCAAGATGACTTTTAAAATGTATGCATCATTGAAAAAGTTCCAAATTATCTCCCTTTGGTGGAAAAATGCCATTTTTTGGCTCTAAAATTGAAATATCTTTTTTAACTCATCGGTGACCTATATTTTTTAATATAATTTCCATATAAGCTGTACTTAAACTAAATAATCGTAAAATTTGAGCGAGTTCTGTAATATATTTCCTTTTTTTATTTCGATTTTAACTTTATTTCTCCTATTACTTCAACAGAGAAAAACCACCTTTACAAAAATGTATGCTTCTTTCGAAGGCAGATTGTGAGCGAAAATGAACGGTGACCCCACTTTTTTATTTAATTTTTCTATTAACTATAAGATAAAGTTCATTTATAGAAAAATATAGAGAAATCCTATATAAATGATTTAGACCCGCGAACCCCCTTAAAATATTTTTTTTAATATACAGGAAGAAAGAAATTGATATTTTTTTTTACTATATTGATAGATGAAGAAATTAAACATTTGTGAGGAAGAAAGGGATTGTGTAGTTCTTATTATTATCAAAAAGTTAGCAGTAAATTCGTATCAATGGTAAAATCTATCTATTCATCTGTGCGTTTACGTGTGCGGTCTGGTGGAGTGCTATCAGAGGCTTTTGATAACATTCTTGGTGTAAAACAATGCGAGCCGTTATCTCCCTTACTTTTTTTTTTTTATAAATGACATTATTCAAGATATCTCCACTGATGTAAACGAAGATGTCATATCTTTGAATGGAATTCTTATATATTTAATACTTTTTGCTGACGACACCGTTTTATTTGGAAAAACACCAACTGTTCTGCAACACTTATTTGATAAACTTTTACTTTACTGCAATAAATGAAATATCGAAGTAAACGCTGATAAAACCAAAGTAGTGGTATTTAGAAATGGATTTAGTTCAGTAGACATTAATTTTTACTATGATAAAAAGGAACTGCAAGTTGTTAATTCATATGTGTACCTTGATGTAGAATTACATTACAACGGAAAGTTTAAACATACTCAAAAACGTCGAGCACATGTATGATGTGTATAAACTCTTGTATGACGATGATATCAATGGTTATGTAAACTGGGCCTAAAATATACGAGATATATTATATGATTTTGGGTTAAACTATGTATGGCTAAACCAAGATGCTACCACAATATGTATAAAATACTATTAAAACTTGTATCAATTTGAAAGATCAATACTTAGAGAATTGGTCAACTACTATTCAGGAATGTAGTAAACTGTCATTTTATTGTAGATTTAAATTAACTTTTTATATTGAAAATTATCTTTCTTATAGCAATAATGTTAGTATGTTAATTAACAAAATTACGTAGTGGAACATTTAAGTTGAATATTGAAGTAGGTCGTTACAATAATATTCCTAGAGAAAATCGTTTATGTGAATGTTGTAAAATGTGTGTTGTTAAATAAATAAATAAATAAATAAATAATCTTTATTTCAAGAGGATGATCCCATTAGTTAAAACTAATCTTCCTGAGAGTCCTCAAAATAATAATAACATTCATATTTATAAGCACATAGAGTATTATAAAGTTATATTATACACAATATACAATTGTATTTAAATAATAATGAAAAAGCATATTAATTTGCACAATTGATGAAAAATTTGTAACATTTTGTTTTAAAAGATACAAGTGTATTACTCATTTTTATTTCATTTGGTAAACTGTTCCATAGTTGAGAACCTGAATATGTAAATGTTTTCTTTAAAAAAATTGTTTTTGGTTTCGGAAGATTTAATAGTTTTTCATCAGTTGAACGTAAGTTATAATTTTGATTATCAGTAAAATGAAAATTTTCTTGTAAATAGTTAGGAACCATACCATTTAATGATTTAAATACAAGTATTGCCTTTTGGTATTGAATGCCAAAAGGCAATACTTGTATTTAAATCATTAAATGTTGAAGATGAATATCATTTTGTTCTTTTTTGTCCAGCTTATAGATCTGCACGAACCCAATATTTACTGAGGTATTTTAGTTCTTGGCCTAATGATCGCAAATTATTAAATATACTACAAGCTTCTAGTAAGTCTCTTACGATTAAATTATGTATATATGTAAGAGCTGCATGGAATATTCGATCTAATATAGTCTCATAACTTTATATGTCATGTCATTGTATTATACTATTGTTCTCTGTTGTCTATTCATGTTTCATATTATGTAATATATGTTGTTAATTTTGCCATAGCATGTCTATGCTTCTGCAATAAAGATTCATTCATTCATTCATAAGCACCATGGGACAAGGGAACGTCACCATCTAAAAAAAGTTCTTAACAGTTTCCAGGGACTTGAAGGACCTCGTTCCTTCTTTATCAAACATTTCGTTTTGGCTATTTGCAAGCAGTAATTTCAAATTTCTTTTCCAATTTTCTCCCGTAATTTTTAAACACTATGTCCCGAAATTTTTTAAAATATTATTTATTTGACAGCACTTCTATCCTGAAGACCTTTCACTGCTGATATCCATAGTTGACAGCACTTCGTTCCTGAAAACCTTTCACTGCTGATATCCATAGTTGACAGCACTTCTATCCTGAAGACCTTTCAATGCTGATATCCACACTTGACATCACTTAGACCCTTAAGATCTTTCAATGCCGATATCCATACTTGACAGCACTTCGTCCCTGAAGACCTTTCAATGCCGACATCCATACTTGACAGCACTTAGACCCTAAAGACCTTTCAATGCTGATAGCCAACAGTACTTCGTTCCTGAAGGCCTTTCAACGCCGATATCCATACTTGACAGCACTAATCAGCATTTCTTTCCCGTGAAGACTTTCAATGATGATATCCATACTTAACATAACTTCGTTCCTGAAGTCCTTTCAATGCCGATATCCATACTTGACAGCACTTCTTTCCTGAAGACCTTTTAATACCGATATTCATACCTGACAGCACATATACTAATGTCATGATTCATTTGTAAAATCTTGATATTTTTTTTTTAACTTTTTGAATAATGGCATAATTATCCGAGATCTCAATATAGAAAATGTCCCCAATTACCATAATGTTCTAGTCAATATAAGCTTTAGAAAAAGATCAGATTTGGAAGATTTGAAAGATTTGAAATTTTTACTTTATAAATCATAAATTATTTAAAAAATAATTTTTAACAGAAAATTTTAAAAAATTTTAGTGCTTCATAATATATGTTTTGGTATTTTTGGTATTGTTACGGCCAGAAATCGCCTTTAAATTGTAGCCAACAAAAGACACAAACAAATCAATAATAAAATTTAACAATATTTATTATACAAAAGTTTGCAAGAAGTATTACACAAATATTACTGTCAACTTAACTGTCAAAATATGAGTCCAATCTTTTATCTTTGTCTGTATCCGGATATCTTTCGGAATCCAATCTGAATATTACGGTCACAATCCAGTATGATGTTGTTTGCAGAATAAAAATGTCAATCCAAATGCTATGAATATTAATGTCTATCGATGTCTAAGTCCAAATCCAAGAATGAGAGTTTAACTTTAGTGTCTGTATATATATAATTGTACAGGAAAATTCTAGAACAATCTATACTGGAACATCCTAGAAAGTTACAATGGAAGTTTCTAGTAAAATGTAGAAGTTATCGTTTATTAGGATCATTCTGGAAAGTTCCAATCATTCTGTAATTGTTCCAGAGATTTCTAAACTGCACAATTCTAAAATTATTCTGTAAACAACTGGCAGGCCACACAATACAAATCAGGCCAACATAAATAAATACAATAATTACAATATCATAACACCTCCCCCCTTAAAAGAAGTTTTAGTGTAACAAAAACTTATCATGAATAAAATGAACAAAAATACATAGTATATACAAAATGTTTTAATAAGCTCTAGATAAAGCATCTGCTATTACATTATCTTTACCCTTAATATGTTTTACAATTACATCATATTCCTGTAACAATAAACTCCACCTAGTCAACCTCTGATTCTTGTTTCTCATTTTATGTATGAAGGTGAGAGGATTATGATCAGTACAAACAAGAACAGGATATACAGTGGGATTCAAATATACATCAAAATGTTGAAGTGCTGACAACATTGCAAAACACTCTTTTTCAATAGTTGAATAATTTTTCTGATGTTTATCTAATTTCTTGGAAAAATATGATATAGGTTTCTCAACATTATCATGTGTCTCTTGATATAAAACAGCTCCAATTCCTACATCGCTTGCATCAACAGCAAGTTTAAATTGTTTTTGAAAGTCTGGAGTAATCAGAACCGGACTATTAATTAAAAGTGATTTGCTATTTTCAAAAGCGTTTTGACAATATTCACTCCAGATAAATTTAGAATCTTTTCGTAAAAGATGAGTCAGTGGTTGAACCACAGTAGCAAAATTTGAACAAAATTTTCTGTAAAATCCAATCATGCCTAAATATCTCATAAGTTGTTTTCTATTTATAGGAGGAGGAAATTTGGAAATAGCTTCCACTTTAGCAATAATAGGTTTCACTTGACCTTGGCCAACTGTATGCCCTAAATAATCAACAGTGGCCTGACAAAATTCACTTTTACCAAGATTAACAGTCAAATTTGATTGTGACAATCTATCAAAAGTATCATACAAATGTGTTAAATGCTGTTCCCAGCTATCACTACATACAATTAGATCATCAATATAAGCATAACAACAGTTTAAATCTTTTATAACATTATTGATCATTCTTTGAAATGTAGCTGGTGCACTTTTCATGCCAAATGGCATTACAGTATACTGAAATAAGCCATCTGGTGTAACAAAAGCTGATATTTCACGAGCTCTCTGTGTCAATGGAACTTGCCAATAACCTTTCAACAAATCAAATTTGCTCACAAATTTTGCTTGACCAATGTTGTCAATACAATCGTCTATCCTTGGAATCGGATAGGAATCAGATTTTGAGACTGAATTTACTTTTCTGAAATCAGTCACGAAACGAAAGGTTTTATCTGGTTTTGGCACAAGGAGACAAGGAGAGCTCCATTCACTGTTACTCGGCTCAATAATATCATTGTCAAGCATATATTTAATTTCTTTTCTCATAGCTTCAAGTTTGAGTGGATTGAGCCGATAAGGATGTTGCTTAATTGGAGAAGCATCTCCTACATCAACATCATGACAAACAGCAGTGGTTTTGTTTGGCACATCTGGAAAAAGATTTTTAAAAGAAAATACCAAAGTTTTTATTTCTTCTCTACGATCAAAAGACAGATGTGCAAGTTTTGAGTCTAAATTTGACAAAATTTCTGAATTTTTCAATCTAACTGTCTCTTCGATAGTTTTAGAACTAAAAGGTGGTTCAATTACATCTGGTTTGTCATGATTGTTCTCAAATTTAACCATGCCTAAAGTGGCAACTGGTTTACTCTCACATTCATTAGTACGCTCAAAATATGGTTTTAACATATTAATATGACACACTCTGTTTTGTTTACGCCGACCTGGAGTTTTTACAATATAATTCAAATCATTGATTTTACTCTCTATTGTATAAGGACCACAATATTTAGCCTGTAAAGGATGTCCAGGAACTGGCAAAAATACAAGTACCCTATCACCAGGCTCAAAAACTCTGTTCCTGGCATCTTTATCATACCATATTTTCATCTTGTTCTGTACATTTTTTAAGTTTTTCTGAGCAATTTGACAAGCAGTATACAATTTTTCTTTAAATCTAGATACATAGTCTAAAAGATTCAGGTCAGTATGTTCAGTTAGCCACTTTTCCTTAATCAATTTTAACGGTCCCCTTACAGTATGGCCAAATACCAACTCAAAGGGACTAAAACCAAGGGATTCTTGAACAGCCTCTCGGACTGCAAAAAGTAGAAAGTGAACTCCATCATCCCAGTCTCTGTCAAATTGAAGACACAAAGTTCTTATCATGTTCTTCAATGTTTGATGAAAACGTTCTAAGGCACCTTGAGATTCTGGATGGTACGCACTTGATCTATACTGAGCAATTCCTAACTGGTACACGACTTGCTGAAATAAACCTGACATGAAATTTGATCCCTGGTCGGACTGTATAGACTTAGGAAGTCCTACTAATGTGAAAAATTTGATAAGTGCTTTGACAATAGTAGGTGTCTTGATATTTCTTAGCGGAATAGCCTCAGGAAAGCGAGTAGATGTACACATGATTGTCAATAAATACGCATTTCCAGTTTTGGTCTTTGGTAAAGGTCCAACGCAGTCAATTAGAACTCTGCTGAAAGGTTCATCAAAGGCTGGAAAAAGCAGAAGTGGTGCTGGTGGTATTTTCTGGTTAGGCTTACCAACAACCTGGCATATATGGCATGATTTGCAGTATTCTGCGACATCATTTCGAAGTCTGGGCCAGTAGAAATGCTGCAATATCTTAAGGCAAGTCTTCCTTATACCTAAGTGTCCAGCCAAGGGGGTGTCATGGGCAAGACCAATAATTTCTTGTCTATAAACTTTAGGCACCACCACTTGGTATACCACTCTCCATTCCTCCTCTGGGGTAGCATCAGGAGGCCTCCACTTCCTCATTAAAATGCCGTCCTGATGGAAATAGCTTTCAGCCACTTTGTCTGCTTCCTCCTGTGGTTGAGCCCTCTTGCAGAGCTGAAGAACCTCAGGGTCTTTATTTTGTTCTTCCAAAAAGTTCTTTCTGTTTAATGAATGGCTGTTTACGTCTGGCCATGGCATAATTACATTCTTGTTAACATAAGTTGGTCTTATTATGGCCTTTTCTGAGCTACCAGGACCTTCAATGTCTGTTAGGAAAGTGTCAGAAAGGTCCATGTAATCAAACTGGTTTTCTTGCAAATCCTCATCTTGTTGTTTTCTAGCCATCGCCCTAGTAACAACACAAGCTGGATACAATTCAGCATCATCTTCAGGTGATTTAACATCCACCACCGGTTCACTGGTAATAATTGGTTCTGCAACCACTTTGTTCCTAGCTAGATCATTTCCTAGCAATACTGTAACACCCTCAACAGGGAGATTAGGACGAACACCCACAATAACTGGTCCAGTTATCAAATCTGACTTCAGATAAATACGATGAAGAGGAACATCTATACAACCCAACTCTACCCCTTGTAACAAAACGGAGGCACCAACAGAAGTCTTCTCGGACAAAGGCAACACACCTTCTAACAATAAAGACTGAGAAGCTCCAGTGTCCTGTAAAATCTTAATAGGCTGAAGAGTGGTATCATCAACAATAGAAATAAACCCATCAGACATAAAGGGTTTATATTCCTCCATGTAATCACAAAAACTGGACTTAAAAGCCTGACTCGCAGGACATTCCAACGTACTGGTAATATAAGGTGTCGTACAAGCACTGGACTTCGGCTTATTATCTCGTTCATTCTTCTTCTGGAGTCTAAAACAATCAGCCATCAGGTGACCATTTTTCTTACAATAAGCACAAATCAGTGACTTCTTCTCAAAAGTATCAAATTTTGGACTAGACATATTATAACTGGACTGACTCTTATTCTGTGCAACAGGCTTACTATCAGTACGCTCAGTGCTTTGATTTTTGTAATTTCCACTTGAAGTATTAACATTTTGACCCTTGAAACTTCTTTTATGTGAAAGGGTATAATTATCTGAAATTACAGCTGCATCATGTATTGTCCCAACATTTTTGTCGTCTAAATGTGTTTTTAAGTCTAAATGAACACATTGTTTGAACTCTTCTAATAACATCAATTGTCTTAGGTTATCAAAATTGTTATCTGTTTTCTTTGAAGTAAGCCATTTATCAAATAGATCTTCTTTTTCCCGAGCAAATTCCACATAGGTTTGCGAATCAAACTTTTTATAAGATCTAAATTTCTGTCTATATGCTTCTGGTACTAGCTCATAAGCTTTCAAAACTTCCTGTTTTACCGTGTCATAATCAGAACTTTTTTCCGATGGAAGTGCAGAGTATATTTCAGCGGCCTTACCCTCAAAAACACTTTGTAGCATCGTAGTCCAATACGGCATTGGCCATTTCAAATTATTAGCAATTTTCTCAAACTGTGGAAAATATTTATCGACTGTTTTTTCACAAAATTTGGGAACCAAACGTATATTTTTTGCTGCATCAAAATAATCTGATTTCGACTGGACTTTAGTGTTATTTTCTTCTTTGCCAATTTCAATTTTTATTTTTTCCATCTCTAGCCTTTCCCTCATTTCAAGTTCTGCCTGTTTTAATTTAAGTTCATCTTGTTTTATTTTAAGTTCATCTTGTTTTTTCTCCATCTCCAACCTTTCCTTCATTTCCAATTCTTTTAATTTAAATTCATCTTCTTTTTCTTTCTTTTCCATTTCTAACCTTTCCTTCATTTCCAGTTCTGCTTGTTTTAATTTAAATTCATGTTCTAATTCAAGCTGTTTTAATTTAAAGGCATCAACATTTTCGACCTTCAGTTCAAGAGCCTCTTCACCTAAAATTTCTGCGTCAACTAATTTGTCTATAACCAAATTTTTTATAATTTGTTTTCTCATAGATACTTTAAAAACTAAATTGAGATGTTTAGCAAGCAACACTAATTCCTCTTTCTTTAAATTATCAAAACTCTCCAGGTCTGGCGTTTTCAAAAATTTACCGGCATCAAATGCCATTTTGTAGAATTTTGTTGGCTAGTTCTTATAAAAATACTGAATAAATTTTGAAAAATATATTTTCAGTCTCCCGGACGAGCCCCCAATTTCTGTTACGGCCAGAAATCGCCTTTAAATTGTAGCCAACAAAAGACACAAACAAATCAATAATAAAATTTAACAATATTTATTATACAAAAGTTTGCAAGAAGTATTACACAAATATTACTGTCAACTTAACTGTCAAAATATGAGTCCAATCTTTTATCTTTGTCTGTATCCGGATATCTTTCGGAATCCAATCTGAATATTACGGTCACAATCCAGTATGATGTTGTTTGCAGAATAAAAATGTCAATCCAAATGCTATGAATATTAATGTCTATCGATGTCTAAGTCCAAATCCAAGAATGAGAGTTTAACTTTAGTGTCTGTATATATATAATTGTCAAGGAAAATTCTAGAACAATCTATACTGGAACATCCTAGAAAGTTACAATGGAAGTTTCTAGTAAAATGTAGAAGTTATCGTTTATTAGGATCATTCTGGAAAGTTCCAATCATTCTGTAATTGTTCCAGAGATTTCTAAACTGCACAATTCTAAAATTATTCTGTAAACAACTATCAGGCCACACAATACAAATCAGGCCAACATAAATAAATACAATAATTACAATATCATAACAGTATACATGTATATGCTATTTGCTTAGAGTTAATTTTTGGTGCTGCTTTTTATTATTTATTGCATGCTGCATGCCTTGTTTTATTTGTTATTGCATATGTTTTTATATTCGGTGAAAAGCTCATTACAGCTTATGTTTGTATTGTTTGTCAATATGCCGAATCCAAATAAAGTTTTACTTACTTACTTACTTACTTATATACATTTATACAAATATGACCACTTGCCCTAATAAGTTATATATATATATTTGACTATTTGTGTTTAAATCAACGTGTTTTGTCCGATACATTTAGTCTGACACTACTATAGTAGTCTCAGGTTATGCAAAAGGTGAAATGTTAATATTCATGTCTTGTATTGTATTGTATTTTATTAAATAATACGTTTAAAACAGCCCTAATTCTACCAAAACGGCATGCGTCAGTCATACTGGTGACGTCGTCCTTGTCATATAAAGTATGTGATCTATATTGCTTTTCGGCCTGGTCCAATATTTCCAATACGGACTGGCAATGAATCATGAATTACATGTAAACATATATTGTGCATGTAATTCAGGATTCATTGCCAGTCCGTATTGGAAATATGGGCCCTATATTCACATCATTGCCAGCCCGTATCACTGGCGGATCTAGAAATTTTCATAAGTGGGGGCCCACTGACTGCCTAAGGGGGGCCACTCCACTCACGCTTCAGTGATTCCCTATATAAGCAACCAAATTTTTCCCATAAAGGGGGGGGGGGCGGGCCCCCTGCCCCCCCTAAATCCGCATCTGCGTATTGGAAATATTGGCCCTATATTCACATTTGATGTATGTAATACAGCATTCAGAACAAGTCTGTATTGAACAAGTTAGATTATTTAATAAAAGTGTTATGAACTGGCTGTTTCTGTAATGGCACTGGTATAGATTCTCGGTAAGCTGTATTGGCCCTCGACCCTCAAACCTTGAATCTATTACGACTACACAAATTCTTACAATACACTTCTTGAACAGTCTAAGCTACCCGCACTAAAAATCAGAAGATTGAGAACCATATATGGCATTAGAGACATATAATATAAAATAATTAATAAATCGAGTCCAGAATTCCTACATAATTTAGTAAACATTAAAGAAAATTCATATAACTTCAGGTACAAAGGTATAGCAGATATACCACGGCAAAAAAACAACAACGAGGTATGGTAAGAAAAGCTTTAGTTATGAGGCAGCAAAACTCTGGAACTCCTTGCCAAATGAGGCAAGGAGCTTATCAACTTTTGGCCAGTTCAAAAATTTTATCTCCACCTGGTGTTTTTCAGAAAAATGTACATGCAGTTCTTGTAAATAATGTACTCACTTGCTGCCCCATAAATTGATCTCGAAGCCTGCTGCTTAGTATCATCCAATCTATTTCAGGAAGATTTTTGTCCGATCTATTTTGGGACGAAGTCTGTAAGGGTCGACTTGTACTCTTCATTCTTAAATTTAAGCTTAAATTTGACCACGAAAGAAAGCCGTTGCACCGCAAAACTTGTTCTTACACTAAAAAAAGATGACAGCAAATGCCAGCTTGATAAACACAGTTACAATTATTTCACTAAGTGCAACAGCAGTTTATCTGGGGCTTAGTGTTTTCCTAGGTTTTTATTTGGGACGAAGGAAACGCCAGACTGAAAAATGGATTATAACCTGGCTTGTTTTTGATGCACTTGTACACTTTACTTTTGTAAGTTATGTGCCAGCTCATTAAAATTAATTACTGGACTGTCCAACATATATGACAGTTATTGCAAATCTTGCAAAAGTAAATGCTTTTTAAAAAGCTTGCAACTAGAAAATTAGTACTAGTAGCTTTTCTAAAAAAGCTTGCAACTAGACAAATACATTTGTGTACTTGAAGCTTGTCATTGGACAGGCAATGCTTTTCTATTTATAAAGAGCTTAATGTCTCATAGCCAATACTATGTATTTTTTTTTTCATTCTATTTTCATTCTGAAGTCACACCAATAAAAATAAGTTTCAATAGACCACTTTCGAGTTCATCTGTCACTGGAAAAAACTGGTCAATTATACGCGCCTTTATGACGTCATTTACCAGATAGGGGGGTCGCCTGTATCCCTGCACTATTTACATCATTTACGTTCATCAAGCGTCTTAGTGATCGTCATTGTGCAGGATAAACTAGAAATAATGGTTGTTCTGTAGGTACTTTTATTAATGACAATTCCCTAATGACAGCAATGCTGATTGTCAATTTTAAGAATTCAATTTGCCTAATGGTTCGCACAATATAGAATTATAGTTTTCCAACCACTTGCTCAACATTGGAATGGAAGTGACAACGCCCCTAAACGCACAAATGACGTTCACTAAAACCAGAGTTTTTGACGGAAATGCATCAAACTCAAAAGTTGTCTATTAACGGATATTAATTTCAATGAAAGTTTTGAAATCAATTGTGCAACAAAAAAAATTAACAGTGTGTCATAGACGCCTGGTTATTAAATTGCCTTTTTTTTTTTAAAGCTTGAAATATGACAAGTAATAGCTTTTGTTAAAAAAAGATGACCTTCTGAGTCTGAGATCTGGTTAATATATGACAATTTGGGTTGATTTGATTTGGGACATGTAGTTTCATCCATTCAGAATTATTAAAGTTGCAGATAAATTGTAGTAGAGGTAAAAAAAGGACAAGAAAAACAACTGAAACAATTTTTGGGGATTCTAATATATAAACCATGAGAAGGAGGTGCTGTCTTGATCTGACACCAGAGCTAAAAGACTTGATTCTTATTCATAGGCATTCTGTTTTTTCCATAGGCTAATCTTTTTCATTAGACATATGAAATGTATAATTTATTAACTTTATAATATGTATTGTATGTTTGAGAAAAGCTTTACCCTGTACTTGTTTCTTTATTACTTTCACATAATTCCATATTACATACTGAATTTTCAAAGCAATATACAGCTTCCACCTAAAATGCAATCTTTGTCCCACCTTATCTGTAGTCCCAAACCTAAACAAGAACTTGCCACATCTTCTAGTAACACGTCTCACATTTGAAAGATGCTAAAGTCAGGCAAGCTTTTTTGAAAAGCTACTACTTGACATGCTTGTAATCCATGTCATTTTTGTGTCAAATATTAAATTTCGATGAAAGGTTCTATTCTCTTGAGGCAATAGATACGAAAGGGACAGTTTAACTTGTAAGTTGAAAATAAACGGACAACATTATGGGGAAAAGAAAAGAAAAATACCTAACAACAACAACAGTTTACAAAACACAACATAGAAAATTAAAGTCTCAGTAACACAAACTCCAATATTAACCTGGGGTGATCTCAGGATAGGATGAATGACAGTATGACACATTCAAAAAAACTGTAATAGATTTAGTACTAGTAAACTTCATGACAATGAAAAAAATGTTTGTTGTATTTTCAGGAAGGTCCTTTTGTTTTGTTATCTCTCTATGGTACAATCAAAGAGTCAGACCATTTCACTGCTTCCCTCTGTAAGTATTATAAACTTATTTCCTTGTAATTTGCCTCCTTTTTGACTGCATAGATCTTCTCTATTTATACTGTATATCATATTGACCTCTGAAGAACACATTTTTTTTCTATATTTAGCATATCATTTGTTTATTTGTAATTTGTTTGTGATTATTATAGTAGTTTGAATTAGTTTGAAATTTTTTAGTGCCAATATAAAGAAGAAAATAAATTTTAAGATTTTATCATACTTTTATAAAAAGTAAAAAAATGTGTGTTGTATAAATGGAAGGATTATTGTATCCCTTATATACAAACATTGATTAAAACCTTAACATTGAATGTTTTCCAGGGAAAGAATATGCTCAAGCTGATAAAAGATGGGGTGTTGCAGACCCAACCATTGTATCTTTAGAAATATTAACAGTATTTTTGGATGGGCCGCTATGTGTAATTTTGATCTATGCCATTTTGAAGAACAAGTTTTATCGTCATTATGTGCAGTTAGTTCTGTGTGTTTGTGAATTGTATGGAGGTAAGATAACATGTTTTAAAGGAGCATTGAATAATGTTTTAATAGATAACCTCTAAAGACACATGTTTTTCTATGCACTTTATATAATATGAACATTGAATATCACTGTTGGTCATTTCTGCCCAAAGTTGATGGAAGGAATTGACTTTTGTTAAACATGTGGTTTTGGACAGAATAAAAAAGTGAAAACAACATGTTCAAATTACATGTGTTCGAAGAGCTTTTCTGGATTTACCTTCATCAAGAATGCTCAAAATCGAATAGCTGATTTAAAATTAAGAGGATAACAACTATGTTCCAATGTAAAAATTGTAAGAATAGTCATCTTTATGGCCATAGGAAAAAAATGAAGATTTACCAACCTTACAATGCCAGGAAAATTATTGATAAATATTAGTGTTGTCAACGGTTAACCGGTTAATCGGTCGAACGACCGAATACCGAATACCAAATTCGCTAACCGGTTAACCGGACTTTTTTTTAATATTGGTAAATTTGATATAAATTTGTTTTGAAATCATTAAAAATATATGTTTTATTTATAAATGAATTTGTCGTCTTGGTAATTTATTAGACAGATCAATTGTCCAGTATATTGATTGCTATTGTTAATCCTAAAAACATAAAATTAATTAGAACTTGTCTCCCAGCTTGGGGCAGGATCTTAAAGAAACATAATTTGTATACATGTTTTTTTTAACAGTAACTTTACATCAGTAATGCGATTAAATTTTACGATTTACTTCATTAGTTCGTTTTTTATCTAATTTTGTGTAGACCTACATCTAAATGTGCAACCTCCATCGTGCAATGGTTAGTCTTACTTTAAACGAAATGCTAACTCAAAAATTGTGAAATGCAAACCAATGTGAATGTACTCAATGTATATGTGATAGTACGAGTAACAATGCTTAAAGTCATATGAAACGAGTGATTGGTGAAAAATAATGTTTATCCAATTCTTGAACCAATGCATGCATATATCATAAACTTAGTCCTCTGTGCACGATTTTATCATTATTTTCGCAAATATATCATATAATCGTCAATTTTTTTCTCTCTGTTTGTTATGATTTAACAAATATGGCTGCTCATTAAATGCCGTGTTTTGAAGCCGAGTTTTACCGATTGTCACCTTATAGTAAACAAATCACAAAAAGCATGGGTATTGAGCACGTGTTTAACATGTATAATCAGATATTGTTTATTTCAATGACAGATCCATGCGTATTGCGAGCACCGGATTTTTACGAGGAGGGTTACGCTCGGGTCACTATGCATACGGAAAATATGTCGGCGAATTGCTTCCTGGAAGCAGCAATTAAAAATAAGTAAACTTCTTCTAAATGTGGACAAATTAAAGAATTTTCCTCAGAAAAAAGTATATGTACATAAGTTGTATAATGAAAACTATCCATTTAGTTATGAAAAAACATATGCATAGTTTTTTTTAATTTGAGGTTTCTTATGACTTTAAAGAAACAAGCAAACAAAGCAACAAAAAAAGTCATACGGTGACCTATAGTTGTTAATTTCTGTGTCATTTTGGTCTCTTGTGGAGAATTGTCTCATTGGCATCATACCACATCTTCTTTTTATAATTAATCGTTTCAAATTGAAACACTCCACATTATTTTCGGATACAACAAGAGAAAAGGAAAGAATAATGATTACCGGTTTCAGACATATACAATTCTACGAGATCAAGGAGTTGTTTTTTTATTTTTCAATCTGAAGTTGTTACAGGCGCTATAATAGTTGATACGGTGTATTTGATTATTAAAAGTCAAACTTCGCCAGGAATCCTCAAAGACAAGCCTTATAATGCCAAAGGACAATAATCAATTCTAAAAGCGTAAATTTATGACTTGGATGAAAGGTTGTCAAATTGACACTCATACCACATCTTAAATCTATGTGTAAGGTACTAATAATAAGGCTTTCAAACCCCAATTTAAACTATACCGGTTAATCGGTCGAACGATTATCCGAGTAACCAGTTAGGCAAAAGTATACGATTTGACAACACTAATAAATATGAACAAAAAGAGATGTGGGTATGCATCAACAAGATATAAGACATTTAGAGATAAACACACAGTCTTCAACAATTATAGGTATATTATGTACAATTTGTCATCTATAAATCTCTCATATTATATAAAAGTTGTTCAATGCTATGTAAATATTTTTTAATTTGTTTAGGTTGGATGACATTTTGTCCAGAATGGCTAACAAAAAGTGAGAACCTAGATACCAGTAATGCTTTGTATCTGTGGATCTACCTGGTGTTCTTTAATGGTGTGTGGGTTGTCATTCCACTCTACCTGATGTGGCATTCATGGGTGGAGATGAAACGTTGTATGACTACATTAGCTGTAACAGACGGAGGTCATGGCACAGAGGTCACTGAAACAACAACTGTCACCACAACAACCTCTCGTCATAAATATAATACTAGGACTAGGTCGAAAAAAGAAGATTGACAATTATAAAAAATTTATCTAGGTCTAAATTAAATATAAGATTTGTTAACCTCACGCAGCTATTTAAAAGTCTTATATTACCTTAAATTTACATACTTGTAACAATATTTTGTAGCCATGAGCAATTTAATGTAAAATAAAACATATACACATGCTAGTCTCTTTTCAACAGTTATCAAAATGTTTGCAATATCATCAAATGTTTTCTGTTATAACTGTTTTATTACGAGATTCACATCTATGCAATATATATATTTACTTGTGTTTACTAACCTTGTTATGGACAGCATAATTGAAGATTTAATGCAGTTTGTAAGAAACTAAAATACTGATTTTATTGCTGTATTGACTTACTAGACATTTTTATGCCATGTAACTGTAATACATGCGTTCTAAGATGTTCCTCTCATTCAGTTTCTTCTCAGCATTATTTACACTTTTAAGTCAATAGATCCTACCTCAAGATTAATGCAATCAAGTGAGAGTATTTATGGCCAAGTTCAGTTCTTGTGCACAAATAAAAGATCAGCATTTATTTTATCACAGTGCTTTTGAAGATACAGAAAACATAAATTTTCAAATTACAGTTTCATTGTCACCTCAGTGGCTATCATATTCCATTAAAGAGTCAAACAATATGATAATTTTTAATCAACATATTGATGAAGTTTATTCAATGGGTTTTTAATTTAAAAAAAAATGTGATTAATTTGGAAGAAACAATGAATGTAGCATAAACTATGAAAGTTAATTTTTTTAAAAATTTTTATATCATGTGTTTGGTTGTGAAATTTTGAACAACTTTGTTGCTAAGTATTTTTTCTCTAACTTTTACCATTATCATTATTTTGACAATTATGTGTTTGGATTTCCTAAATTCCATAGTAATATTTTTTGCTTCAGTTGTATGTTAATAAAAACAATTTTACTTTGTGAGTCAAAATTTTCCAAAGTATCTTACAGCCTACCAAAGGTCAAAGGTGATTTGGATGTCTTTGGTTGAGAAGTACATTGTGTTTTATTTTGTATACAATGAACATGTTGGGTTGTAAAAGAAGGGTAAAAAAGGGGGAGTATTTGGACAGTATTGAGTAATTTGAGAACTTTAAAAACCACAAAAAATACATTCATTTGAATGGGTTGGGCATCTTTATTAAAATGCTTGAAAAATAATAACATTTGAATGGTGTTCACCATATTTTTTCCATGGCAATGAAAAATCAAAGAGCTGAATAGCTCTGAGGGGAAAGACGGCCCTTGTTTCTATTTCATTTTTTTGGGGTGGGGGTTGGGTTGGGTTGGGGGGTTATCTTTTGATAGTCTTCATATAAAGAATGAAAAAAAGAACAGCTAGAACTTGTGGAAGGTTGACACTAATGGAATCAATTGTTGTTTAATGTAATTTCGTTTCTTTAGTTTAGGATTCAATTTAGACCAATGGAAGAGATCTGCATCTTCTAAATCTAAACATTCAATTAAAGTTGATAGTTAATTATCTAAAATTCAACTAGTTGAATTCTGTCATTTAACAACAACTACAATTACTTTGAAATCTTAATAGTGTACGACTAAACTGTAGGCTAGGGCCATTTTCCATTTTTTGTGACAGTACTCTTAAAATTTTTATTTTTTTTCTTAAGAAAGTTAGGACTGAAAGATCTATTCAGTTTTAAATTTCCATTGATAAAGTTCCCAGTTATATCTCTCATCACAGGGATACAGGTACTAATAAAACTAACAATATGATTGACGTAAACTGTGTGAAGCTTGTTTCCAAATCCTACATTTTGAAATATTTGTAAAATTTCATGAATAAATAGGTTTAAACTACAAAATGCAACATTTGTTATTTTTTTGTAACTATTACAATGATTATGTTGGTACACAAAATTTAGTTTTAATGAAAGACTACTTATCATATACTAAATGTCACATTTTAAGTGTTTATTTTAGTGGATAATTAGCTCATAAATTGAGGTGCTCCTGAATTGGAGGAAGATTCTCAAAACAGAGTTTTACTGAAAAAATGGAAAAGATCGTTTCTCTCCCGATCTCATGTAGCCCCTCAGACTTCCTGTTTACTTTGAAAGTTGTTGACCTACAAATTAAAGTATTGCATGTTGATGTTTAAATCCTCTACAGCAAACATCATTATGTTTGAATTCAACAAATACTATTTTTTTAAGTGCACAATCTTTGAGAATGATTTAAATAACCAGTGAAGGATATCCCTGCTTATGCGTAGTGTGGCATTCCAACAATGACGTCACTATAAAATATAATGTAGGTTGGATATATTTAGAATATCTTGTCATACTGATTTTTCCGGATTGTAAAAGAAACGTAAATAGTGTAAAGGAGAGCTCGATATACGATAATTTCGAGAGAAACAGAATTGAAATGTGTAAAAAAGTGTTTAAAGTCAATTTATTCATTTGTGTCTCCCCATCTCATCATTCTTAGTAAGATTTGTTGGGGGGTTTTCCACACTATAAAAACAAAATGAATGATGTGAGGGAATGTCACTCTGGTCAACCCCATTGGGGATTGACGGCTTGAAGCCGTCTTCCCCAAAAAAAACAATGTCATGACACAGTAACAAATAAATTAACATTTTTCTATAATATTTGGTTGTGTTTGATACATATTGTATAAGTTTGTTTATATTGTTGTGGCAGAAATAGTATATATTGATAAGTATTAAGGGAAGAACCTGTACCATTATATTAAAGAAATCATGCTAATTTTTACAAATTTACATATTTATCATTTGTTACCTGTTGTTGTTATTTTAACAGAAATCAAAGAATTAAAACTATACTGATAATTTTTAAACATTTATATGGTGTTACTATGAATAATGTGTGCACCTATTATATTTATTACGTCAATCTCAATTCAGGTGGATCATTGGTATATAGGAATCATATAGTTTTTCAGGTAGAATATTCCTATACTTTGCCAAATTGAAGATTTTCCTTCCTATTTTTTTCTTCAAAAATATGATAAAATATAGGTCACTATGCTTTTTTCAAGCTACAAGTCGTGCAAAATTGCATAAACTTGCATAGATTGTTCATGAAAAAAATCCCACATTTTTATAAAATAAAGTACGAGAAGAAAGATTATATAATATGTTTTAAGAAAATAAAAAAAATAAAAAATGGTGGCACCGAATTTGTTTCATTGTTACTAGTTAAATATAAAAATGTCACTATCATTCCAGAATATATAGAGAAATTACCTTAAATTGTAAATAAAATACATGATGGTAGAATTTAGTCCAAAGTTGTAAACAAAAACATCTTTAAGTTTAATAAAAATCATTGATTTTTTTGTGTAAAAATAATTGAATGGTAATATTATTAAAGTTCACAGAGGTTTAACAGTTGAAAGATTGCATAAGTTTAATTTAATGTAAAATAAATAAATAGTTTTAACACATATTTGTAGGAGGGATACCCAGGTGAGCAAGTATTAAATAAATTTTACATGAGAGGTGATTTCCATTGGAAAATTTATCACAATATACATATTTTCATTACAATGTGTAGACATGGCCTGTTTATGTAATAATTGAATTTATTGTGACTTGATGGATTCTGTACTACAAAACATTTCCTCCCCCTTCACTATTATCTTTCAATATTGGTCTCCAGTGATAATTCATACATATATACAGCTTTTTTTACCAGTGATAATTCATACATATATACAGTTTTTTTTACCAGTGATAATTCATACATATATACAGTTTTTTTTACCAGTGACAATTCATTCATATATACAGCTTTTTATACCAGTGATAATTAACTGCTCAAATATTTATTATATTTATTAATTTAGTAGCTTTTGCTACAACTATATATTATATATATATATATTTTAAATGTGTTTTGTTTTTGTATTTTGATGTCTAGCTTTCTTCTGAAAAATATATTTAATTTGTATACATGTAGTTTCAACTGATATAAGAATATATTTGTGTACAAGTAAAGTTAATACTGACACACATATCAACATTTTGTTTTGATCGAAAGCAATTTTGAAAGTTTTCTCTAATTTGAAATAAGGTAAAAACTTTTAAAACAAACAACAAAAAGTGCTTTTATTATTATCATCGTTTTCCATTATATTGGGATTTTCAACTCAAAGCAAAAGCCAACAAATAACTGCACTAGGTTGATTAGATTTGCTGTTATTGAAAGGTGGTAAATTTCTAAATTTTATTATTTAGAGGTCACTGACAGTTTAACCACCAGTTGTCCATGGTTTATTTCATAAATATAAATAAATTTTGCTGATTTTTTTTTAATGTTTACAAAAACATAGGATCTTACTCCAGCAGACTAATTTGACCTGAGTTGATGTCTTTTTTACAATATTTTGTAAAGTTATATTAAGCCTGTTTACATTCTCTTTGCTGCTCTTTATTGCTGGCTCTGACCATTTCTGATAAAATTCATTTCAATTGCTCATTAGACAACTTTGGTATGTTTTATATTAGTTATTAGAGTAGAAATGTTTTTAAATAGTTATTATATATCGTCAAACATATATTTGTAGCAGGCATATATTTTAATAATAAAATGGAATGTTACATACTTGTTTTTCATGAGTCAATAATTAACTGGAAAGTTTATTCTTTGTTGTATATCTTAATCTGCATATGTCAGAAAGACGATGGGATGCCACTAGTTGTCTAAGTATACTAACAACTGTACATACTAGCCTGTCAACACTAAGGTTGTGAGTTCGAATCCAGGTTGTGGCAGGTGCTATCAATTCTAATCTTAATTGACTAGAATTGTCAGTTTCCTACTGAAGGTCATTGTTCTCTCTGGGCATCCTGGCTTCCTCCACCAATTAAAACTGACCGTCAGGAAAGAGTAATAGCGCTAAAAGTGGCTTTAAACAATAATTAATACATCAATCAGTGTCACTGAGTTTTTTAAAAAGTTTGAAAATTAACTACATTTTTCAAAATTTAGAACTGATACTGTATAAAATTAAAATTGAAAATGGAAATGGAGAATGTGTTAAAGAGACAACAACCCTACCAAAGAGCAGACAACAGTTGAAGGCCACAAACAACAAGAAACTTCAGCACCTGCAGGCATGCTTCAGCTGGCTCCTAAATAATTTGCATGCATATATATACAACTGTAACAAACAACAAATGTTTTCCTTTCCTGTGTTATTAGTATGGAGATGAGGTGAGGGATACATGCATTTTTAAGAGGTTTTTTCATCAGTTAAGTTCACAGAACTTTCTTGCCTTTAAAAATTGGGAGGTGTTGAAAGATATCAGGGGCGTAGCTAGAAGAAAACGATGTGCAAGCAACTACCGCCGAGCGGAGCGAGGCGAAAAATTTTGGGACCCTTTAATGCAGATAAATGGTTTTTTTTTCTCGGTTTTCGGTCATAGGACGGTTTAAATAGCAGCTACATGTATATAGGACTTATAAACAATTTATGAACGAAAAATATTAATACTTGAATCTTCTGAATAGAGTAAATCATGGTTAATACATAAACAACACATTTTTGAAGTTACAGAATTTACTCAACATTGACCAGAATCTGGTCCTCGGGTCTAAGCAGAAACGAACTTTTCTATTACTTTGTCAACATTCACACTGAAATCCCAATCAATTAGCTGCGGAACCGTAGCTCTTAGGTCCTTATGTTATTTTTTGACTATGGTCCGCAAAATCAAAAAAAATTAAAAAAGGACCATAAGAGTTACGGTTCCGCAGCTACCAATCAATATGCAGTAATGCTAGCGATGATAACCTGTCGTTGTTCATTGTTGATCGTATATTTGTTTTCAACAGACTTAATACACTGAAAGATCTGCATGGTAGCACTCGCGAGATGTTATAAACCAGCGTACGTGTTCTCCATCAAGCGACCTCCCGATAGAAATTGTCCGCCAAATACATGCCAGGTCATTTTGTATGTCTCAGACAATGTTGAGAATTATTCGTTGTTTATCATTTCCTACAACACGAGGAAGCAGATACGACACAAAGATTAGAAGCTATTTTCTGATAATACCAGACACCCTCTACTCTCCAATTCCATTATCATATGGTCTACGTGTGTGAACGCAAAATATAATGAGACTTTCGTTCCAATGCTGTTTTGGCGTGTTTTCAGGGTGATTGGCTCTGGTAGTCTGTCGAATACATCACCTTGGCATATTTTCAATAATATCAAAAGGTTTCGATAAATCTAATGGTCGATTGGTAGTACTGTACATCGCATCGCAAACAGATAAGCCGTACTCTGTAAAATGTGCTCAGAAACTACACGTTTTAGACCAATCAAATCTGTTAAAAGATACAAGTTACTGTCCAATTTTTACATGATCTCCAATAAAACGTTTATTTTGAAATGCCGTTATTTAATGACAGTTCATCAATTAAAAAAGTGACAACATATGTGTTTCCTTTAACCATAATTAATTTATAAATTTTTATTTTGGCATTTTTTTATTGGCACTGGCTACGGTTACATGGAAATGTAACAATAATAAAAATATTATTGTTACATAGGAGACTAAATGCCGGAATGCAAAGTCGGGTAAGGAACCGATTTATTACGAATGTAACAATAATTACTGAGGCTACGGTTACATAGCGTTATTGTTACATGAAAAATAGCAATATACGATGGGTCTATTAAAATGTACTAGATAATAAAAATTAAAGACATTTATTTTATATTTACAATACATACAATTATTAAATACAAATTCTGTAATTATTTATTTGCAATGACATTTTCTACATATCCAGCAAGTGGTTTTTGGAGCATTTCTGAGTTCGACACATTTTTGGTGAAACCACTCCAAGCAGCCATCACACACCAGTGATGCCGCACTGTGAACGTCCGTATCACATACTGTACAGTTCCATTCTGCAATATCCCTTTTTGACAGTAATACGAGTAGGTGTGCAGTTAAATACTTAAAGTGAACACTTTTCTCAGCCCGAGTTCTCAACAACAAACCATTGGTCTATATTTTCGCCTTTGGCAATACTTATCTAAAGAAGTATCTTTAAAACACCAAAAACATTTATACGTTAAAAAAAAAATTTAAACACCATTTGTTAACGATAATATTTTTTTTTTTTAACTTTTGATTTTGTTATTTCCAACAATTAGAACATATACATGATATACATACAATATAATACATATAAGATAAATACAATATCATTTTTATAAATAAATCTTAATTGGAAATATTTTACATTTTCTATTGAAAAGATAAAGAAATAAAAAAGAATAAAAAAAAGTAAAATGAAATAGAAAATAAATAAATAGATAAAGAAGGAAAACAAAAAAAACAAAAAATAAAAACAAAACTCAAAGGGATTATCCAGTTACATCCCTATCTTTATTTTTAATATCACATAATTATGCTGAAAAAAAATTGAAAATTTACGAGACATATTTCTTTCGTAACAGCCATCGATAATATTTATTATTTATCATTATTACAAGTATTATTTCGTACATATGCAAGATTAAGGCAACAAAACTATACAAGATTTAAGTTTAATGATTGCTGTTTTTCATGTAACAATAACGCCATGTAACCGTAGCCTCAGTAATTATTGTTACATTCGTAAATAATCGGTTCCTTATCCGCCTTTGCATTTCGGCATTTAGTCTCCTATGTAACAATAATATTTTATTATTGTTACATTTCCATGTAACCGTAGCCAGTGCCTTTTTTATTTTGCTTGCCGAATCGATGTGCACGCAACTGCGTGTTAGCGTATAGGGAGCTACGCGCCTGGATATGTAGTTGAATAAGCAAAGGTGATCAGCAAGATAAGATCTACAATTAAGACAATTGGAGGAAACTTCCAAACACTCCTTATTAGAGTAATTGTTCTTTGAGGATGATTTTTTTCACGTTTTTTTGCCTTATATCTTAAAAATATTCAAAGATAGATAGAAATCTAATTAACCAAAATGATCAACAAAATAAGATCTTATTTTATTAAAGACAATTTTGAGGAAATCGTCTGAGGACTCTTTACTGTAGTTACTGGCCTTTAATGACTGTTTTTTACCATTTTTTATGCATTTTGTCTTTTATGATTAAAATTATAATAGATAGATACACCTCAAATCACAAAAATGATCGACAAAACCAAGATCTACTGACAAGTTGGATTTGCTGATATAGTTAATATCCTTTCACTCTTAATAGGAGTGATTGCCCTTCAATGGGGATTTTATTTTACCCTCTTTTGTGTTTTGAGCAAAAGATAAATAAGATAGAGAGAAGCTAAACAGCCTAAATGATCAGTAGTACAATATCAACTAAACAAAGGTGTTTTGTCATGAATTCTTTTCTCATCTACAATGTTGCAGAGTGTCCTTTGTAAAATATGCACATAAACCAAGGTGAGCAACTGAGGCACTTTAGGTGAGTTGTATTGGAGGTACCTTCATGTCAAATAACAGTTAAAAAAATTATCAAATAATGTTAAAAGTAATTATTGATGCATGACGATAAAATATACATTTTCTTTTAGATGATGAAAACAAATACAGATCTTGAAGAAACACGTTAATTAGAAGAAAGACATGATCTTTAAATAAAGAGTAAATATGCAGGTTATTATCCTGATATTGAATGTACACTGATTATACAACTTTCGAGATGTGTTCCAAATAAAGGAGGAATCTACCAGGAAACTCATCATTAGATAAAACCCGGAAATATATACATTTCTTTTCCGGAACCGAACTAAACAGGTGACGGTTTCTTCGCCTTTCGTTTGCAGCTGATGTTTTTCTTGTAAAAAATAATAGACATTGTAAGTAATAAGCATTCCTCAAACATTGGTAAACAGTATGTAACTACCACTGAAAACTTTCTACCATTGCAGACAATTATGACACTTTTGAAAGGATAAAAAAACAACCCATCTGACCATGTTACTTGAATCTGATTGTCTATAGGCCATATGATATATCATGTGTGTGGGTTCGTAGTCTAGTGGTTAAAACCGATAGCTGCAGTGCTAAAGATACAGAGTTCGAATGTGACTCGAAACACTTAATCTCATCATCATCTTCCAATAATTCGCAGGAGTCGTAGACGACTGTTTATATTATTGACTAGACGTAGGTCTGAGGAAGTCACTTTCCAGACAGGTTTCAATATGTTCAAAAAAAAAAGCTGTTTTTTTTAGTTTTACAGTTAAAACTATTTACATCAAAAGGTGGTGTATATGTTTTCCTCAGGGCCGCAGCTGCATGGAGGGTGGCCTTGAAGACCTCCAAAGTGGCAGAGTTGGTCACGGTTGTTGGCAGCTGGTTCCAATTCTGGATAGTGCAAGGAAAGAAGGATTGTTTGTACACATCCAGTCTTCACGCTGAATGGCAGCCCAGGCTTGTAAAATTGCTCTAGGGCCTGTAAAAATCATATCTACAGGCCAACAGAATCTAACCAAAAATTTTCAAAAATTGAGCGCCGGGCCTGTAACAGTTCATCGCGAAGACTGCACATCTGTTTTGGTATAGATCTGCCTCAGTCTGTTTGCACCTCTGGTTTCGGTTGTCACTTTTGTTGAAGATGCTGTTGGTTTCTGGTATGGAAATCTTGTTATTGATAGGCTTGTACATGATCAACAGGCTTGTAGTGATTCCCAATCAATGTTCTAGCCAGAATTTGAAAAGGGCAGGGTGCTAGTCAGAAAAAGGGCAATTTAATTAGAGCTAAAGTTGTAGCTCATTGTATTCTGGTCAATATACCAAATCAAAATAAAAAAAAGGTTATCTTACCCTCCAACATATTGTTGTAAATATGTCATACCTGTCAACTGACCCTCTGCTGTTGTTTTTTATTTGGTCGGGTTGTTGTCTCTTTGACACATTCCCCATTTCCATTCTCAATTTTATTATAAGAAAATGTACCATAAATACTGAAATTCAGCTCGAAAAAGTTCGTACGCGTTATGACCTGAGATTTGATTCTTCAATGCAGGTCATGACCTGCATTTTCATCGTCACAGCTGCAGGTTGACAGGTATGATATGTAAGGGGACAAATCTCCATTAATCCTAATACTGATAGGGAGTGTACATGGATTCCACTGTACCCTTGCAGCTCTACATATATTTTCAAACACTTAACCTTTTGATTTTATACTTTTTTTAGCTCACCTGGCCTAAAAGGCCAAGTGAGCTTTTCTCATCACTTGGCGTCCGTCGTCCGTCGTCGTCCGTCGTCATTAACTTTTACAAAAATCTTCTCCTCTGAAACTACTGGGCCAAATTTAATCAAACTTAGCCACAATCATCATTGGGGTATCTAGTTTTAAAAATGTGTGGCATGACCCGGCCAACCAACCAAGATGGCCACCATGGCTAAAAATAGAACATAGGGTAAAATGTAGATTTTGGCTTATAACTCTGAAACCGAAGCATTTAGAGCAAATCTTACCTGGGGGTTAATTTGTTTATCAAGTTAATATCTAGCTGCCCTGAAATTTTCAGACAAATTGGACAATCGGTTGTTGGGTTGCTGTCCCTGAATTGGCAATTTTAAGGAAATTTTGCAGTTTTTGGTTATCTTGAATATTATTATAGATAGAGATAAACTGTAAACAGCAATAATGATCAGCAAAGTAAGATCTACAAATAAATCAACATGACCAAAATGGTCAGTTGACCTCTTAAGGAGTTATTGCCCTTTATAGTCATTTTTTACCAATTTTTCGTAAATTTTTGTAATCTTTTACAAAAATCTTCTCCTCTAAAACTACTGGGCCAAGCTTAATCAAACTTAGCCTCAATCATCATTGGGGTATCTAGTTTAAAAAATGTGTGGCGTGACCCGGCTAACCAACCAAAATGGCCGCCATGGCTAAAAATAGAACATAGGGGGTAAAATGTAGATTTTGGCTTATAACTCTGAAACCGAAGCATTTAAAGCAAATCTGACGAGAGGTTAAATTGTTCATGAAGTTAAGATCTATCTGACCTGAAATTTTCAGATGAATCAGACAACCGGTTGTTGGGTTGCTGCCCCTGAATTGGTAATTTTTAAAGAAATTTTGCTGTTTTTGGTAATTATCTTGAATATTATTGTAGATAAAGATAAACTGTAAACAGCAATAATGTTCAGCAAAGTAAGATCTACAAATAAATCAGAATGACAAAAGTGGTCAGTTGACCCCTTAAGGAGTTACAGCCCTCTACAGTCAATTTTCATAAATTTTGTAAATTTTTGTAAATTTTTAACAAAATATTTTTCTCTGTAACTAATGGGCCAAGTTCATTAAAGATGAAGATAATTGTAAGTAGCAAGAATGTTCAGTAAAGTAAGATCTACAAACACATCACCAAAACACAATTTTGTCATAAATCCATCTGTGTCTTTTGTTTAATATGCACATAGACCAAGGTGAGCGACACAGGCTCTTAAACACAGGCTCTTAAGAGCCTCTAGTTGTATTATCTTACTGTGTCATAGCTAGTTTAATCAGGTGAATATTTTAATCAATTTTTCTGATATTTACAAACTGTAAAGTCTGTAATTGTAAAACACCAAAATATGAAACGAATGTTAAAGAAAAAATGAGAGAAGTGCCTAACAACATGTTGAAATTAAATTTTAGATTTAAATGTATCAAATAGGATGTAATGAAAATGTGTAAAAGGCATGCTTGAATTGTGACATCTTTTAATCGGTATTGACAATCAAAGTGCTTTTAAAAAAATGGTATATTATAATATTGATTAGATAGTAAATTATTTATTGATTAAGAGCAGTACTTTATCATTAGAATTAAGTCATATGTTCCAGTTGTACTTTTCTCCTTCACTTCTGGGTCATAAAATTCAAATTGGATTTATACCAGTTTAAACAGGTAAACAGCTCTTATTGTAAACATGTACTTGATTTGAAAGATTTAGTGACAAAGATAGACTTAATGTCGTAACATACATAAATAATACTTAAACCTTGTGTTACCTGTTTTAAGTTCCTTTAGATAGGTGCATTAATAATATCTTTCACTCTCCTAACATATTAACATAACATTAACATTAGATAAACAAGAAGTTTTAGCAAACTGTATAAATGTTACTTATCAGTAGGATCTTTTAGGTTTTGCAATCACAAACTTTAATCTGGATACACATTATCATGAAAACCATTTTTCTTCACATAATAAAGTTTATTTCCAAGAACATATTTAATTGAATTTTAAATTCTAGTCACTAGTGTTATATAACTGTGAAGAAATGATATGCTGTTCATTATACTTATTGTATTTACAGATATCTGTTAAGGATGAGTGTGTTTAGTCCTTTCCCTATTGGGGACTCAGTGTCAGGAAGGCTTGACCAGCTGTGTAAACTGGACATTGACTGTGATCAACATGAACTAATGGGAAAGATGACCGGTATTATTGGCACAATAGGTAAGATTAAGTTTTACAGTAAATTTTGACTGGGGAAAAAAAATCATCATTTTTAGTCCCTACCCACGAAGTCGAAGATTTGCACTCCATCTGTCTGTCTGTCTGTCCATTTGTCAGTCCAGCAGATCAGTTTTCCAGGCTTTTATTCTTCATGCTTGAAGATATTGATTTGAAATTTGGTATAGAGTTTAATCATGTTACAGAACAAGATCAAATTATGTCCTCCTTGTCTCATGATTTTGTGCAGAGTTATGGTTTTATAGTGGATTTTGACTGAACAAAAAATCCATAATTTTTACAAAGTATGTTTAAATGTCCAAATTTCTTATTGATGATAAATTTCCCAGAAAGGCCACAAAATAATACAGCACTCTGAAGGCCATTTGATAAAAAAAACAGTGTTGATGTTATCATATATAAGCAGTGATGTAAGAGTAATGACTGAAATGCCAGACTGACAGGTGACCTTGACTCAATGTTAGTGGTTCATTGGTCAGTGTTCATGGTAAGGTCATATTTAGTCAGTAGCTTTGCAGGGATAAGTTATAATTGTGTGCACACTTTTTTTTCTGTGATACACCTTAGCACATTGCTTATATTTTATATTATAGGTCCAGCATGTGATTCCGTGGAAATGTTAACAGATATGTTTGTAGCTTATATTTTATATTATAGGTCCAGCATGTGATTCCGTGGAAATGTTAACAGATATGTTTGTAGCAGGACTTAATATCTGTAGAATGAACTTAGCCTACAGAACACACCAGGTATGATATAGTTAGCCTACAGAACACACCAGGTATAATATAGTTAGCTTACAGAACACACCAGGTATGATATAGTTAGCCTACAGAACACACCAGGTATTACATAGTTAGCTTACAGAACACACCAGGTATGATATAGTTAGAACACACCAGGTATAATATAGTTAGCCTACAGAACACACCAGGTATGATATAGTTAGCTTACAGAACACACCAGGTATGATATAGTTAGAACACACCAGGTATGATATAGTTAGCTTACAGAACACACCAGGTATGATATAGTTAGCCTACAGAACACACCAGGTATAATATAGTTAGAACACACCAGGTATGATATAGTTAGCTTACAGAACACACCAGGTATGATATAGTTAGCCTACAGAACACACCAGGTATGATATAGTTAGCTTACAGAACACACCAGGTATGATATAGTTAGCTTACAGAAAACACCAGGTATGATATAGTTAGCTTACAAAACACACCAGGTATGATATAGTTAGCTTACAGAACACACCAGGTATCATATAGTTAGCACAATAAAAAACATTAATTCAGAACACACCAGGTATAATATAGTTAGCTTACAGAACACACCAGGTATGATATAGTTAGCTTACAGAACACACCAGGTATAATATAGTTAGCTTACAGAACACACCAGGTATGATATAGTTAGCCTACAGAAACACACCAGGTATTATATAGTTAGCCTATAATATAGTAAGCTTACAGAACACACCAGGTATGATATAGTTAGCTTACAGAACACACCAGGTATAATATAGTTAGCCTACAGAACACACCAGGTATAATATAGTTAGCTTACAGAACACACGAGGTATGATATAGTTAGCTTACAGAACACACCATGTATAATATAGTTAGCCTACAGAACACACCAGGTATAATATAGTTAGCTTACAGAACACACCAGGTATTATATAGTTAGCACAATAAAAAACATTAATTCAGAACACACCAGGTATAATATAGTTAGCTTACAGAACACACCAGGTATGATATAGTTATCTTACAGAACACACCAGGTATAATATAGTTAGCCTACAGAACACACCAGGTATAATATAGTTAGCCTACAGAACACACCAGGTATAATATAGTTAGCCTACAGAAACACCAGGTATTATATAGTTAGCCTACAGAACACACCAGGTATAATATAGTTAGCCTACAGAACACACCAGTATAATATAGTTAGCTACACCAGGTATACTATAGTTAGCTTACAGAACACACCAGGTATAATATAGTTAGCACAAAAAAAAACATTATTTCAGAACACACCAGGTATAATATAGTTAGCACAATAAAAAACATTAATTCAGAACACACCAGGTATAATATAGTTAGCACAATAAAAAACATAAATTCAGAACACACCAGGTAAAATATAGTTAGCTTACAGAACACACCAGGTATAATATAGTTAGCCTACAGAACACACCAGGTATAATATAGTTAGCTACACCAGGTATAATATAGTTAGCTTACAGAACACACCAATAGTTAGCCTACAAAACACACCAGGTATAATATAGTTAGCACAATAAAAAAGCATTAATCAGAACACACAGGTAAATATAGTTAGCTTACAGAACACACCAGGTATAATATAGTTAGCACAATAAAAAGCATTAATTCAGAACACACCAGGTATAATATAGTTAGCACAATAAAAAACATTAACTCATTGACTGATTATGACATGCATATATGTTTTTACAATGTCAGTCTGAATGCTGTGATCATTGCAATGTCAGTCTGAATGCTGTGATCATTGCAATGTCAGTTTGAATGCTGTGATCATTGCAATGTCAGTCTGAATGCTGTGATCATTGCAATGTCAGTCAGAATGTCTACACAAGTTGTCACAAGGATTAGGATTAGGCTGATGAGGATATATTTGGAATGACAAATTCCAATCATTATCAGTCCAAATATCCCATCATACATTTTTTTTTCTTTAGAAATCAGTATTCAATACTAGTTTTATGGAATATTTTGCTTAATAACAATAGAAAATCAAGAACTAGGCATCAACCCAACAATAAAACATTTTTAAAATGAAAATTAAGTAGTGATTATGAAGTTTAACTTATGCATAAGTAAATTACTGAATGATCCAGAGAAATGATGAAATAACTCATGTAATAATCATTATATTATAGGATTAAACACATTTTTTCTAGAGGTTATTGATGTGTAAACCGGGGCGATTAACTCACAAACTGAATAAAAGTCCGAAGGAGAGTTTGTGAGTAAGAGACCCGGTTTACACATCAATAACCTCTAGAAAAAATTTGTTTAATCCTTATAATTCTTCAGCCAAACATACGCCATTATTAATTAACATTATTTGGTTGACAGCTACTATATTTACCATCAAAAGCACAATGGCATGTCGTAAATAAGGAGTACGCCGCCATCTTGACTTTCAAAAAACCATAAATGTCCGATAATTGCAACAGAATCTAAAATGAAATAGCACCTACCTCAAAAACTTCATTTTAATTAGATTTTATCCGAATTTGAAGCGTACACATTACGAAATAATCTTTTATTTACCTTGAAAACTTTCATCCGTGTGACGTCGTGTTTTGCCATGACGTAAATTCGCCAAATCCTTCATGAAATTTCACTGAATTTTATTAAAATTTTATTTTTATACATTTTCGAAGCATTTATTTTGTTTCTTTTTTGTTGTTGTTATATATGCATTAGAATAGAAACAACTGGTATGCAATTGTTTTATAATCTCAATTTGCTGAAAATCCCAGTATCCTAGCAAGAATGTGTATCGCGCATGAATAGATAACGAAAGTAGTTTCGGAAACATGGTTTATCGAAGTGTAAACCAAGACAAATATTCTAATTGACCAATCAAATTCAAGTATTTATAGATATGCAAATGATATAAGAATTATTCAAAGGTAAACAATACACCAATCTTTATGGAAATATTTCATTTAGTATTTTGCAGATATTATCAAAAGAATTCATCAAATTGTGCCAAAGATTGGACATCAAATTGCTATCGGTACAGATATAACAGGGCCAGGAATTAGATTGGGATACCTCAAAGGGGTATGTATCATCACATATCTAAGTAAAATCTTTATTTTGAATTGATAATCTTTATTTATAACATTGATAATGAAATGGATATGGGGAATGTGTCAAAAGGAAAACAACCTGATCAAACGGTAATAAAAAACCAGCTGAGGGGCCACCAATGGGTCTTTAATTCAGCTGAATGTACTGTATGTTTCATTGCCAAACCTCTGCTGGTGTTTCTGTTAGCTAAATGAAATACAATGAGGTATTAGACATGAAGCAATGAGACCTCAGGCTAAATCTAAGGACACAAAATTAGGAAAGACAGTATGACAGTCAACATACCTTCTTAGAAAATAATCAATGTCAAAGGTCTATTCAATATGTCAAGGTCCTGGGACCTGGACTTAAAGAAGTTGGTATAGAAGCATTCATTAGTTATGAACACATTAAAAGTTATATTCCTGTAAGTTATGTCCACTTTGGAAGTTTCAGAACCCTGTATTTTATGAACTAGGTGGACAGTTCTCTCTTTAAAAAATAGTTTTGTTTTTCTTTTTTTCAATTTTCCAACTATGTATTTAGCTGCAAACTGTTTCTGCAATCTGCAGATTATACTGATAAATTGACAAAGGTTGTTGTAATGTAGTCTGAACTTGAAACTGCCAGGCATTGAACTGGTGACCTTGAAAAGTATGGAAAAAATATGAGCAAAAAATAATGATTCAGGACAAAAATGTCTGTAATAATAAGTCACAATTCTTTAAGGGTTATAAATTAACCTGAAACTCTTTGGGTGTTTGGCTTTTAGCAATGATATCGGCACTAGGTGGTGCTAGTAAATACTTCATATTTTTTAAATCCTTAATATAGCTAGTTGTAAAGTTGACAACACAGACACATTTGCTGTAGAAAAATGTTCAGACTATTAATTGATTCTGTAATAAACTTATGGAGGCTGGAAGGTACAAAAACTTCTGCAAAAATTTAAATATTTAAAAAAAATAATTGATTTATACACAAGAGCCTTAACATATGAAAGGAAATACATGTTTTAAATATAAAGCAGTAAGGTCAAAATAATTGTGCCTTGTTATTTTCAATGTTAATAATTTTATATTTGGAATGAGGTTTGGTCTGTTACTATTGCAGTATTATAATAATCATAGCTCTAATATTTAGAAATGTTACTGATGTAATTTAGGAATTATTTACATCTGAGGTATGATAAGATTATTATGTTGAGTTCTAAAATTATATAAAATGTTTTGTTAGTATGGTGTTATTTTATAATTTTTATGTTGGCTACCCTGTTACGCTTCGTGATATCATTTTGTGGAATGTTGTTATGACTTTAAAATCCAGCTAAACCTTGATATATGATACATAATAGCTTTTATACAAATCTCTTTTAAACAAATCTTACCAGACTTATAACAATGTCATAACTGTGAAGGTGTGATAATGTGTTTAAACTTCTTGCTTCTTCATGGCTGCTTTTATACAGAAAGCTCTTTAACATAAGAAATTTGCTATAGTGACATCTTCATATTGATTAAAAATGAAAATATATTGAAAGAGCACTTTTACCTGGAGCTTAACATTATCATTCCTAGAATTTTTCTTGTTATTCAGAAAATTGCTACAACTCTTTTTTTTTGCTGCTCTATTAAAATAAAACATAATTTGCTTGCCAATATGCTGTGTCCGTAGTATGAATTTTTATACTAAGCTGATCATTGGTTCATTTATCAATGTTAAGTTTTCTTTTTTAAGTCTCTTTCTCATATACCGTACTATTACTTTTAGCAATAAATCATCTATAATTTGTGTATGGAGTGATTATAAGGTGTGCATTTCTATCAGGCATGTTTCATTTTACCTTGACCTCAATTTCCATGGTTCATTGTTTTTTGTGGGTAAGTCTGTTTCTATAAGCAAGAAAGCCTTCTTTTTCAGAGTATCAAATTAGTTAAGGTGTACATGTCATCTGTTAGAATTCAACTGATCATGACTTTGATGTCATAAACTTGGATCACTGATAATGTTAAGTGATAATTGTAGTAAAATCTTTTATTTTTAGAAATTAAACATAATATCAATCATGACCAGTAAAGCAGGCGAAATACTTCTTTATCTGAACTCTAGTTTTTGAATTTCTGTACATGCTCTGTTGTTTTTGTATTTCTAGCAATGTTTTTCCTGTAAAATTGTTTGAGTTGCAAAATTATGTTTTTTTAATGTTGGCATCCTCTTCTGAACCTTAATTTGGATGAGCTTAAATCAATCTGCACTGTTAATTTTTGACACTTACTTGATTAGATAGATGGCTGTTGCACTAAAGCATTTTGAAATATGTTTTGTCTTTATGTTTGTATTGTTACAGTACTTTTATTGTTGATGTATGGTTTTTGACGTGACTGTTTCTTTACAGGAAGTAGGATTAGGACAGGAACTTAAGATGGCGGTAGGAGATAAGATGAGATTTACTTCTGATCCGACCTACAGAGAATGTGGGACTCCAGAGAATATGTTTGTAGAAGTAGGGGAGGCTATAGATAGAGTTCAGATTGGCAATCAAGTCATTATAGAGGATGGACCTCTCACCTTTAAAGTTATAGCAAAAGGTGTGTAACATCTGGACATGTTAAAGGGAAGATCCTTTCAGCTTCAGAGAAAATTCTATTTATACGTAACCATACACTCATGATAGTAAGATGCTGTGAACAAGGCTGTCCAAAAATGTATTATTTTAAGGCAACAAAGCTATCTTGTTTACTAATTGTTGATTTAAAAGCAGATTTGTGCTTTTTATTTGGCTTTGGCAAGCACATGAATTGATCGATAGTAGGTAGTTTAATGTCACCACAGCATATACAGGCTTTGTTGCAGCTAGACTTTATTTAATGTTATGATGAAGAGCTAAGCACAAATATATATCCAATCGTTTTTAAAAATTTCAAAACATTAAATAAATCAAATAAGATAATTAGAATTTTTTTAATTGAATAAGGTAATTTAATGTTCTGAGATTTTGGTAGGGTATCCTGTTGCTTTGTCTAGTTTTCTATGTAGATTTATCCTCTTTTGTATTAAAAGAATTTTCAATGTTAAGGTGTGCTTTATATTAAGCAATTCATGTCATCCATTTTGATGTATTATCCAAAATGTATTATATAAAACTAACTTTGATTGTTGTAGGAAAAGATTATGTAGATTGCTGTGTAGAAGAACCGGGAGAGTTAGGAGGAAGGATGTTATGGACTATACCTAGACTCATCCTGAAGGAACCAAAACTGTCAGTCCAAGATAAACAAGAACTCGACTTTGCTTTAGAACATCATGTAATTATAAGTATTCTGTGTTATGTAATTAGAAGATATTGTATGATTGCTAATGAGACAACTCTCCATAAGAGACCAAATAACATAGAAATTTAGTAGTGTTCAGTAAAATATTATTGTTATACACTGTCTGGTCATATTAACTAAATCGTGTACAGCCAAATGTTAGTTCATATGTACATTTGTGTTTTTGTTGATGTGTACATTTGAGTTGGTTAGGTTGTGTCATTTTGTACATTCCATTATACATATAAATTCATGAAGTTTTGTGTGTTTGTCATGTGTATAATGATTTGGTTTAGTTTTGTGCTTTGTTTCATATGTAGAATTGATATGGTAAAGTTTTGCTTCTTTTGTTCATTTATTACAAAACATCTCCTGAAGTTTTATAACCATTTCCAATCAAAATAAGTCTCACTGAAAATCATACCACATCTTCTTGTTCTCAGGTGGGGAGTTATCTCATTAGCAATCATACCACAAAATATGTCTCATTGGCAATCATCCACTTCATTGCAATCATACACATCTTCTTATTTTTATATATCTTTTGTAATTATAGTATAACTAATCGCCGTATTTGAATATCAAAAATAAGACAACGCGTGACCGAACGACGCATGGATTAAACGAGTGCGCAGCACGAGTTTAATCCATAGCGGCGTTCGGTCACAAGTTGTCTTATTTTTTATATTCAAATACGGCGATTAGTTATTCTTTTTATTACATTAGCAAATGGCTTTTTTTTTTATGAAATTAATGTAGAAAATGTAAGGAACTATATCTTTTTCCTACGCATTGACAATTTGTTTTGATCCGACGTTATCGACGTCTTGACAACGCCTATTGTTGTATGACGTCAGAGAGTGAAATAACCACGTTTATTTCACATGTGAAATTATCGGTTTTTATCTAACTGGGAAATCAATGTAATTCATTGCAACCAATGTAATAATCATTATTCATTAGATCCCTAAATAGAAAAATTAAGATTTGTAAAATGATTACCACTGTATAAGACTAGGATTAAACCCATACCCCCTTAACAGTAAACCACTGTGCTACCAATCAATGAAGTCAAGGTTTATTCTTCTTACACAGCCAAAAGAGGACCCTTATGAATCTAAAGGGTCAAAGAGAGTACCTCATTTGATACTGAATGTAAAAGAAGAGAATAATTTCCCTTCCTAAATTCTACTGTACCAACTTCTTCTCAATAAGACACTTCCTTACTGCATTACTGAAGAATAAGATATACATATTAGTATTAGGATTCACCTAAAATGTTCCTCAGTAATTTTCAACATACCACATCAACCAACAAGACATTAAGCTTTTAAGTATAAAAAAAAACGTCATAAAAACAACATCAGCTACACATGATCGAGATACTAAGATAGTATACAGTAGTTCAGCCACTGGAGCATATTTAAGAAAAAAATCTTATAAGGCAAGAAAAGCACAGTACACAATAATATGGATAAGACAACAAATATGTCTGGTTCATTAGATACTGCAAATTCAATTCTATCATTTCACATTTAGTCCTTCAAATTCCTGTTATTTTAATTAAATATCTAATATACAGATAATTATTTTACAGGAAAATGATATCCATACAATTTAAAATGTGTTTATATTAGGTAGATATGATATTTGCCTCCTTTGTGTATGATCCTGCCTTAGTCCATGAAATAAGAAAATATCTGGGAGAGAGAGGAAAGACAATGAAGATTGTGTCCAAAATTGAGAACTATGAAGGAATCAAAAGGTCAGATTTATATTATACTGTCTTATTGGAAACAAAGGGGGCCTCTGTGGCTGAGTGGTCTAAGTAGTTACTACTGTAATCACTTGCCAGTCAACACTGAGGTTGTGAGTTCGAACCCCACTTGTGTGGGTGCACTTGACTCTAATCTTTATTGACTAGCGCTGGCTTCCATCACCAATAAAAACTGGCCTCCAAGATATAGCCCAAAAGCGGTGCTTTAAAGTGGCGTTAAAAACACAAAAATCAAAATCAAATCTTATTGGTAATTAAATTATAGAGAAAGTGAAGTATCAATTTGATTTTACCATCAAGATATGATAACAATACTGTCCTGTTAGAATATTTGTGTAACATCTAAAAATCATAGATTTTCTATTTAAATGGTTATCAAAAGTACAGACAATGAGAATTAGATGTTTAACAAATATTTATTTTTAATGATATAAACTACTAGAATCTTCTAAAATTGCCTGTAAAATACTAATTTTCTTGTAATATATAAAATAAAGAAGTAAAAGGTTATTTAATTAGTTATATATCTGGATTTCAAACTTGTACATTCAATCCTGAAAATGATACACAGTAAGATATGCTTATCCTGTCCAAAAGACATAATTTTCAGTAGAAATGGGTAATATTTGCTTACTTTATCGGCCAAAAAGTATAGACTTAATTATTTTCTACTCAAATATCTTTTTTCAGATATGATGAAATATTAGAGGTGTCAGACGGTATAATGGTTGCCAGGGGAAACTTGGGAATTGACATTTCGCCAGAGAAAGTTTTCATTGCACAGAAAATGATGATTGGCAGAGCTAACAATGTGGGCAAGCCTGTTATTTGTGCAACACAGGTAGGTTGGAATTACGAGGTATATTTTCACATATGTTTCACAGGGCTTACTTTTGACATTTAATTTGTAGGAGATCTTTTGCTTACATTGTCAATTTTAACTATTGTGTACTTCAAAAAAACTGTACCAGAAATTTTCATGATAAACTTCTTAATCTTAAAGTCATGAAACGAGTGACTGGTGAAAAATAGTTTTTATCCAATTCTTGAACCAATGCATGTATATATCATAAACTTAGTCTTCTGTGCATGATTTAATCATTTTTTACGCATCCATATCAATAATCGTCAAATTTTTTCCTCTCACTGTCTGTTATGAAGTGAAAATATGGCAGCTAATTAATTGTAATGTTTTGAAGCTGTAGTTCACCGATTGTTACCTTGTAATAAACAATCAACAAAGAAGCGAGGATATTGAGCACATTTATACCATGTACAATAAGATAATAGTTTATTTGAATGACAGATCCATGTATATTGTGATCACTGGAATTTTACGAGAAAGGTCATATTAAGTTCACTGCATACAGAAGACATATCGGCAATTGTTTACTTGAAGCAAATAATTTTAAAAAGTAAACTTCTTCTAAATTTGGACAAATTATAGAATTTTCTTGAGAAGAAAGTATATGTACAAAAGTTTTATAATAAAAATTAGCGCCATTTAGTTATCAAAAAACATATGCATACTTTTTTTTTTAATTTGAAGTTTCATATGACTTTAACATTGAAGATATTTTTAAAGATATCATTTATATTTTCAGATGCTAGCTAGTATGATTCAGAACCCTCGTCCAACGAGAGCTGAAGTTGCAGATGTTGCTAATGCTGTCATAGATGGTGCTGATTGTGTGATGTTGTCAAGGGAAACAGCCAGAGGGAAAAATCCGCTGAAATCATTACAAACAATATGTAATGTGAGTAGAGAAGCTGAGCAGGCTTTATACAGAGATCAGTTATTCCATGATCTGAGAGTGATGGTGGAGTCTGAGCCCACTGATGCAACACATACAGCCGCTTTATCTGCGGTTGAAGCGGCAATGAAATGTCATGCCAGAGCGATAGTTGTTATCACTGCCACAGGCAGGTATGGTGATTAAGTTAATGGTTGTTCAAAACTAAACAGATTTTTCAGTGCTTCTTGTGACTCATCTATACACAATTTGAAAGATATTTATTCTATGAATCAGTAAAAAATTGAGAATCTTTTTGAAGCTTGTGTATAAAAAAAGGTTCTACAAAAATTTTATTTTGAAAAGACCTTTGTTGAGCCCAAATTCCAAAATATTTGTCAATCATATTATTACATCTTATTTCTATATCAAAAAAGAGAATGGAAATGGGAAATGTGTCAAAGAGACAACAACCTGACTAAAGACCAGAAAACACATTACTATCTCATATCAGTATTGTTGCACATGTCTTAAGACTCTTATATACAATGTAGATATAATTGAAAGAAATTATGTGGTTTTAAACAGTGGCAGTAAGGCTGTTTTTTAAACCTGACTGATAGTATTTCAAAATTCTGTCAATCAACTACTTCAGTCAATTACAATCGATACAACTTTAAAGGTCACAATTTGTTCTATATATAGTAAATACTAAAACCAGGATTATTCTGGTTTATCATTGTCAATGCATTCAATAAAATTTCTGTTGAGGTTTTTTACAACAACTTAAAATCACAGCTTCATGATATATGTTGAACGAAGTATCATTTTGGTAAGATGATTGTATATTGTTTGTTCCAGGTCAGCAGCTCTGATTGTATATATATTATTTGTTGCAGGTCAGCAGCACTGATTGCTAAATATCGTCCCCCATGTGTAATCATAGCTATTACAAGATTTCCTCACACAGCTAGAAGTCTACATCTACACAGAGGAGTATTACCTATACTTTATCAAGGTAATTAGTACGCTCTTTTTACTAAACAAGTTTTATCTTATGCTTAAGAATATATGTTACACTCAGAAATGTGTCTTTCTAATAAAACTTGTCCCATACTCCAAACAAGTTCATATGGCATCACGGTACGCCTTAACATAACCAACTCGTGTAGAATGCATATTTAAAAAATCGTTAAAAAGTGCCAAACTTGATGTAGGAAAAGTGGTTTGTTATTTATTTAGGGTAGGAATACAAGTGTTGGATAATCATTGTCAGCCTCTGTTAACAACAGATTGATACAATGTTCATGGTGATTGTCAGCATGTTCTTAGGGGTTATGGTGATTTGTTGGTTGTCTCTAAGACGTAGCTGGTACCAGTATTTTTGGAAAATTTTACTTTGTGAAAATCAGTCAATTGTTTTATTGTCAATTGAAGTAAATGAATGCAGAAAACTTTTTATCGTTCGTACTCTACCAAATCCTACCACCAGATAACAACAAGGTCTGCAAACAGAGCTCATATAATGTAATATAAATAGAGACATTAAAATGCTGGTAAAACGAAAGAAATTCAGGGGACCTTTCATACTATTTTGACATTATTTTGAAAGGTAATGTTAATTAAGTTCTTAGAGGAGATGTAAAATCTATAATATTTTCCTATTTTTAGGTGAGAGAACAGCAGAATGGATAAATGATGTGGATAACAGAATAAACAATGGTCTAATGATAGCTAAAGAATTACAGTATATTGATTCTGGAGATATTTGCGTGTTAGTGACCGGATGGACAGCTGGTACTGGGAGGACAAACACTGTCCGAATTATCACGTGTCCAACCTCAGAAAGTCCACAGATGTATGTGAGAATCCATGGCTCCATGTCCGAGGAATTGTTAGACTTAGATGTTATGGACTCGCCAATTCACAGATAAAATGATAACCTAATATTGCTAACAGTATTTTTAAGGGGATATAATACAGTTGATATTTTGCCATAATAATTTCAAAGCCATCAGATGTTGTAGATGTTATCCTCCCAAAATACAAGCAAGGTTAAAATGGAGATGACTAATGTAATCTCCTCAAATTGAAAAAAATATTCACCATTTTCAATCCTTTCTTACTTAAGGTAGTAGGGGTGACTAATTTATTGACAATAGATTTGTCTTAAACTACTGTAGAAGACTTCCAGTTAATGTATATTCCAATTGCAATATTAAAAGTTGGGGTCATGGAACTTGTTTGTTGATACAATACATGGAAATAAGAAACCAGTTATTTTATAAGGATTATATCTGCCTTTGATTTTGAACGGATTCTTTCTAAACATCTCAAATACTCTTAACAACACTAAAATTTTAATAGCTTAATTTTTAGATTTCAATTTGTAGATGTTATTTTGTATATTGTGAAATATTTTTCAATTGGAAAATGATTTTTTGCAATATGCCCAGAATTGTTGCTCAGAAAAAGACACCCCCACCCCATTCTTCCTTAAGTTTAAGCTTATTTTGGAAAATTAATAAGATGAAATAGTCTGGTCATTTTAATGCAGAAAGTCATTTATAATGTGGAAAAATTTAAAATTATGTTTCAAAAATGACATATTTAGTAAGTTCTTTTATACAAGGACCAAAAAATTTCCCTCATCCGACCACCTTTTTTTAAAGCAATTGCTTTTATGCCGTCGCGTATGGCCATCTTTGTGACCCAGATCAGAGACTCCGCCCAGATCAAGCCATAGTATTTTGTTAAACAGGCTCCTGGTCAGTCAATCTTTAACACCTATGTATGTTTTCTAATGCAATACATAGCTTGAAACTTTAAAAAAAAGTTAGTGGATTTAAGAAGTTTCAGAATATGTTCTTGTAGATGTATTTTTGTATTTAAAGGGTCAACCGTTTGACTATCAAATAACATAGAAGTCCGAGTGAAAAAAAGTACATTTTTATAAATGCGATTCCGTTTTCCGCCGTTCGTACGATGTTTCAACAAAATATGGATTCATTTCAGTTGTTGATTTAGTATTGAAAATTTAACTGAATTATCTCCTAATAAATACGGTTTTTTATGTTTAATTTGTGTTTCTTTAAGAGGTCAGGTGCTCTTGTTCATTCATAAAATTATCGTTCATTCATACATTTATCGTAAAATCAAAATCACTACACAGGTTAATGCGTAGTGTCAAATTATTACCTGTAATCTAAAAATAGACAAACTTTATTTGCGCAAATAATTTAGCGGAACGAAACCCTTGTTGAAAACACATAACAATAAGTTCGTTTTCCTTTTCTGTCAAAACTCCGTAATATTTATCGATCACCTTACTAATGAAATGGACCCGTCCAAACGTAGTAGATGCCAAGTCGGTCCAGATGAAGAGATATTTACAATTTGGAATTTTCTAGTTTATTAATACATAGATTGAAAAAAAGTACGTCTTTTTAAATATCATGATCAAAACTGGGTTTGCATAACAAATGTCAGATGAAACCATTATCCTCGTCTTTTCAGTGAACAAGTCTAACGTGAGGGTACCCAAATTGCACCTATTTTGACAGTTTTTTCACCTACGTGTTTTTATGATAAAGACAATAATGTCCATTCTGTGTTTATTTTGTAGCCGTATCCTTCTTTATTATATTGGTACACCAATTCGATTTTTAGTCCATATGGAATCATAGAAAAAATGGTCTAAACTGACCTCCAAACCATCAATGATTCTGAAATGAGGAGTACCCAAATTGCATCTATGCTTAAATTCGCATCGTCAAAAGTCGAATAACAGAGCTTTTGTTTAATTTCTTCAAATATTTTGAACAATTGGATATAAGTCCATGCTTACTCTTCATTTTTTTTTAAATGGGTACTTGTAACATATTGTATTTGATCATTTTAAAAAGATGACATTTTGGTTTCAGTACATTTTGCTTTTTCAGTAAACACTTCATCTATTGATAAATACTGTGAACGTTTTGTGCATATCTAAATATTTTCACCTATGTTGAAAGATGTGCATAGTATCAAATCATAAAAATACAAATTGTATAGTCTCTAGGAAATCTTGTAAGATGTCCGCTGCTATTTTTGCTAAATAGGTGCAATTTGGGTACTCTGTGCAATTTGGGTACCGTTACGTTACTACGTTTGTTGACACTCGACGGTCCACCGTGTTAGCAATTTTATTTCACATGTTTTCGAAATATTGAAGATCATTTTTCGCAATGTTTCCTGAAAATTGATAAATATCAAAGCAACGTAGAGCTGTTTGTTCTTGTTCGTATAATAAAATTGAGAATGGAAATGGGGAATTTGTCAAAGAGACAACAACCCGACCATAGAAAAACATACAACAGCAGAATTAAGGTCACCAACAGGTCTTTAATGCAGCGAAAAATTCCCGCACCCGGAGGCGTCCTTCAGCTGGCCCCTATACAATATATAATACTAGTTCAGTGATAACGATTTAATGTCATGTTTGTCTGTGATGACCCCCCTTTTCGGGATTGCATGAGAATTGTAGTTATCTCGTACCCACATGCACTTGTTTCTATCCATAGGAAGGTTGACTATCCATATAAAACTATTTATATGGATAATCGACCTTCCTATGGATAGAAACAAGTGCCTGTGCTCGTACCGCATCAGAAGGACACATATCAACTGAGCAATAATGTTTGGAACTTAGTTTTAAAAATGATGACAAAGTAACATTATGAAAATATTTTTATTAAGCTGAAACATACATTTATTCTTTACATGTTTATGTCTTGTAAGATATTTTATTTCTTTCCCGTTTTTTAACATTTGCGTCTGGAAAGTTGAAATGTTTTAACTTAATCATTTGTGTTAATGGTTAAATATAAATTAATAATGAAAATTGTTAAAATTAAATCAATAAAGGAAATTATTGCCAAGGAAGTTACAAACACTACCAGGGGATAATCCATGATGATTTCTTTTTGAGTTATATGTTTCAGCACATGTATATTTGACCCCAACTTTAGCCTGGTAAACGTGTTGTCTCCTTGTGAAATATAAAACATATTAAAAATGACTTTCTGCTAAAGTCTTTTATTTATATAAAGTTAAAACCTTCTTACTTTTAACTAGACAACACTCATGTCAGGTTTAATTCTTGTATATATGTGGATGAAAAATAAAAGTTCCCAAACATTAACATGGCAGCAATTGCTTTTACAGCCTTTAAGGCTTTGATTTTTTAACTCACAGTTCCTTTTGAAAATTGTGATGATTTCTCTTACCAAAATACGTCACCATCTAAAACTGTATTGTATTCCCAAAATATTTTTGTTATTTTAACACCATAGAAACTTGGGTTGTTTCAAAATTCGCCATGAATTAAGCATGAGTTTACATATAATATACAAAACAAGGAGCAGGCAACTCTCTCTTTATATTATTCATTATTGTCCAAACAATAAATGGTTGGATTGCTACCTTTTGAAGGTTGGGTATACATGTTACATTTTATATTAGAATCTTTGCAAGATTTATTTAATTTTTGGTATCATTTTCATATTAATTTTCAACATATATGGATCCATTGTTAGAGTGTATTTCTTATTGACTGGGAAATTGTTAATTCCTTTTGTTAATCTGCTAATCTGCTTTTAAAAACAACTTGTTATTTAATGTAATAACAGTACTGTAGTTGAAGAATTGCTGTTGTTAATTGGCAATTTGATGGAGGTAAATGCAGTTTTCCTGGCGATTCATACTGTTATTGTGATTCTAATGCCTTACATTGGTGTACTCATTCTGTTATCACACATTCCCACATTACCACTTGGTAAATTATTTCTAAAGAGAAAAAAACACTGTTTATAGCTCCAAATGAGCAAGAGTTCATGAGGGCGGGTATAATAATTTTCTTGATTTGGGTTTTATATTCTACCTCATTTATATAATCAGCTGTAATAAACTGTTCAATTGTATGAGGCAGCTCTCTATTGATGAACCATAACCTAGTCACATTTCTCTTTGTAAATTTATATTGGAACCTAGTTATAATTAAGTGCCAGTATTATATTATAGCTTACTATTAAACACTATGTGTGCAAAACTTACAAACTGTATTTTAAAAAGTGTAAGATATTGCAACAGAATTTACGCATCAAAGTTTGAGTCATTTATGTCATCCATTACACAGTGGTTTTTTTGTCGAGCCTGCAACTTTTGTTGCAGAAAGCTTGACATAGGGATAGTGATCCGGCGGCGGCGGCAACGTTAGCTAACTTTTTAAAAGCTTTATATTTTAGAGGGTGGAAGACCTGGATGCTTCATACTTTGTATATAGATGCCTCATGTCACATGTCAAATGTCCTTGACCTCATTTTCATGGTTCAGTGACCACTTGAAAAAAGAGTTCAGATTTTTTGTAATGTTGAATTCTCTCTTATTATAAGTAATAGGATAATTATATATGGTATGTGCGTACCTTGCAAGGTCCTCATGCCCGTCAGACAGTTTTCACTTGACCTCGACCTCATTTCATGGATCAGTGAACAAGGTTAAGTTTTGGTGGTCAAGTCCATATCTCAGATACTATAAGCAATAGGTCTAGTATATTCGGTGTATGGAAGGACTGTAAGGTGTACATGTCCAACTGGCAGGTGTCATCTGACCTTGACCTCATTTTCATGGTTCAGTGGTTATAGTTAGGTTTTTGTGTTTTGGTCTGTTTTTCTCATACTTTATGCAATAGATCTACTATATTTGTTGTATGGAATGATTGTAAGATGTACATGTCTAGCGGGCAGATGTCATCTGACCTTGACCTCATTTTCATGGTTGAGTGGTCAAAGTTAAGTTTTTGAGTTTTGGTCTTTTTATCTAATACTTTATGCCATAGGTCAACTATATTTGGTGTATGGAAATATTTTATGATCTATATGTCAGTCCCTCAGGTTTTATTTGATCTCGACCTCATTTTCACGGTTCATTGCTCAGTGTTAAGTTTTTATGTTTTGGTCTATTTTTCTTAAACTATAAGTAATAGGTCAACTATATTTGTTGTATGGAAGCATTGTTAGCTGTACATGTCTGCCTGGCATGGTTCATCTGACCGTGACCTCATTTTCATGGTTCATTGGTCTTTGTTTAGTTATCTTGGTTAATGCTAAGTTTATGTGACAGTTTTTAATAAAGCTTTATACTTAGGACTATCAACATAATATCAATAATTAGTAAAGAAGGCGAGACATTTCAGCGTGTGCACTCTTGTGTGTTGAGAAATGAGTTTTGCTTTTGTTATTTTCATGGGAAGAAATACAACTGGATAGAATTGCTAAACAGAATGTTCTATTCAGTAACCATGGTAACAATTGGTCAGAATTGTTAAACAATGTTTTATTCAGTAACCATGAAAACAACTGGATAGAATTGCTAACAGAATATTTTATGCAGTAACCATATCATTTTAACATTGTCAGCCTGAATGTTTTATCCAGTAACCATGGTAACCATATCATTATCATCATACAAATATTTAACAGATGTATGGGTTTTTATTTTGTTATATTCCATTTAGCTGATATTTTATTGATAAGTGTATGATGCAATACAGGTTAAAACATTTGTTTCAGATTATCCCCTTTTAATGGAAACATGACTCTTGGACGTTTTCTGAAATTATACTTTCTACATGTAGGCAATTGGTCAAGTTATACTATTTTTTTACATTGACTCAATTGAATCTTGATAGATTATGTTTTTAATGTTCATTGTTTACTAAGACTGAGGAAACAGTGTGAATATAATTATATAAGATAGATTAATTAGGCCATTAGAAGATTGCATGGAATAGAAATGGTATTATAAGGGAAAGACTTCAAATTGCCCCCCTGTATGTTTTGTGCTTATTCCATCAATACAAAATAAAGACTTATACATAATATCAGTGAATATTGAGAGCAATCCACTTGTATATTTCAGTTGAGTTAGTTATTTGATAGTGCTACAGGTATAGCTACTTGAGTTAGTTATTTGATAGTGCTACAGGTATAGCTACTTGAGTTAGTTATTTGACAGTGCTACAGGTATAGCTACTTGAGTTAAGTTATTTGACAGTGCTACAGGTATAGCTACTTGAGTTAGTTATTTGATAGTGCTACAGGTATAGCGACTTAAGTTAGTTATTTGACAGTGCTACAGGTATAGCTACTTGAGTTTATAGTTATTTGATAGTGCTACAGGTATAGCTACTTGAGTTAGTTATTTGATAGTGCTACAGGTGTAGCTACTTGAGTTAGTTATTTGACAGTGCTACAGGTATAGCTACTTGAGTTAGTTATTTGACAGTGCTACAGGTATAGCTACTTGAGTTAGTTATTTGACAGTGCTACAGGTATAGCTACTTGAGTTAGTTATTTGACAGTGCTACAGGTATAGCTACTTGAGTTAGTTATTTGATAGTGCTACAGGTATAGCTACTTTTTATTTTTATGTTATATATATATATATTGTTGGTTTTCTATATGTTACATGTATAAACTATTTTAGCTGTACAAAATTGTTTAAATATTACTGAGGTGCCATGCTAAGTTTTTGTTATTTATAATTAACATTTATAGGTTTGCATAGTGTAACTGGTCTAGTCTTTTTTTCTTATTATTTTGGATTCAATATTGTTAACACCATTATTTTTCAATATTTTATTTGTATGTTCATCTGAATTTGTCCAAAATTACCTCACATCTAATCCTCTGGGTTATGATTATTAAAAATTTTCTCATCACTTGGCGTCTGTCGTTGTATTCTGTCATCGTTAACTTTTACAAAAATCTTCTCCTCTGAAACTACTGGGCCAAATTAAACCAAACTTGGCCACAATCATCATTGGAGTATTTAGTTTCAAAAATGTGTCCGGTGACCCGGCCAACCAACCAAGATGACCGCCATGGCTAAAAATAGAACATAGGGGTAAAATGTAGATTTTGGCTTATAACTCTGAAACCAGATCAAATCTGACGAAGAATTTAATTGTTTATCAAGTCAATATTTATCTGCCCTGAAATTTTCAGATGAATTGGACAACAGGTTGTTGGGTTGCTGCCCCCCAATTGGCAATTTTAAAGAAATTTTGCCGTTTTTTGTTTATTATCTTGAATACTATTATAGATAGAGATAAACTGTAAGCAGCAATAATGTTAAGCAAAGTAAGATCTTCAAATAAGTCATAATGACCAAAATGGTCAGTTGACCCCTTAAGGAGTTATTGCCCTTTATAGTCAATTTTATACAATTTTCATTAATTTGGTAAATTTTTGTAAATTTATACAAAATATTTTCCTCTGTAACTAAAGGGCCAAGTTTATTATAGATAGAGAAAATTGCAAGTAGCAAGAATGTTCAGTAAAGAAAGATCTATAAACACATCACCATCATCAAAAACACAATTTTGTCATGAATCCATCTGTGTCCTTTGGTTAATATGGGGACGAAGTCCCCTAATATTACAGTAGAAAATTAAAAAAAAAAAAAAAAAAAAAAAAAAAAAATCAGGAAAATTTTCCGAATTTTTCTTTGTACTAATGAACTCAAAGTCGTTCAAACATTTTTATGTCGCGTTTTTGAATTTCCGGGGGAATCTACTTCCGTTTCCGGTCTTGTTTGCATGAGACTTTGAATAAAATGTATATTTATCAGTCTAAGAAAGGAACTCAAAACTAATTCATTTTTAAAAATTGTTTGTTATAAAAAAAACATTACCTGATGACAGCGCTTCTTTGTTTACATTGAATATGACGTGATAACTTAAATAACGTCACAACTTAAACCCTAACAACAGAACCAAAATAGGAAACGTTACGGTATTTCCGTTTCTTTTATAAACATGTTTGAATTTAAAAAAATAATTCATAGTATTACATACTTCGTCCCCATTCACAGGTAATGTCTGCCTTATATTACATGTATCATATGCACATAGACCAAGGTGAGCGCCACAGGCTCTTAAGAGCCTCTAGTTTAATATTACCTTTTATTTTTCGCATAATTTCAATATTCACAAGCTATCATGTGCTCTTGGTGCAGCTGTTTATTTCTTTTGAAAGCATATGGCAGTGGTGATTATTCATGTACTTAAGGAAATGTCTATTTCATATTAAAGCTTATATATTAGTTATATACTCTGGATTTATTTAGATGTTATTAGAAAATCATTTTATTATTGAATATTTAAGATTTGTTCTTTATAAAATGTGTGAAATATGGAATGTTATGAATGTCAACAAATGTACAGGAAGTGTGTACCAAGAAATGGTTAATTGGTGTCTTTGCTAATTGGTAAAACAGTTGATTTGTGAACCTGCAATGACAACAAAATTGGTGTCAAGAACATCAATCAAGTATTTTATCTGTGAATATTATACAATCAACCATTCCTTGATTAGACACTTTTAAACTTTGTATCTGCTTAATAAAATATTTTGATATTTTTCTTGTTACATCACTTGTTCAATGATATTTAATAGATTCAAATAAATACACCAAGCCCAATGTAACAAGATCTCATTTAACCAATGAATAAGCAGCCAGAATGAAAAGCAATACAAGATCAACAAAAGAGCGATCTTAGTGATTAACAAGATTGTGATGCTGTAGCTATATGTCCCCAGTTCTGTTTAAATGAGGAATAAAATTAAATGTCGCCACATGTTGTAGTGGTGAGATGGTTTAAATATGGTAAAGTTATAAAAACTCCTGTAAAAATGGTAATATCAAAATGACAACTACACAGGATGGCAAAGTTCAACAGGTTTCTATCAAATTGCTATAGATGAAATGTGTTCTCTTGATGTCACTGTCAAAATACTCCAAAAATTGTCAGTCATATAACTCTTGTACAATTGGTTAGATCAGAATGACAGCTTAATGTGGTGTTCAAATGGTGGCTAATATTCGACCAAATATGAGATATTTCTGGAAAGTTCTCAATACTAAATCAATTGCAAAGTGCCATGCATGTTAAAATGTTCAAAATGGTATATTACACATGAGAATTAATTCCTCTAAGTATAAACAGAACCAGAGAATGTGTCATTGTTACAAGTACAATACTAAAAGAAAATGGTCAAAGTCCCATTACTCCTAGAAAAAGTTTCATATAAAACTGACAATATAGCATGGTCAGGCAACTATGAAGACATATAATCTTACCAAGTATGAAGGCTTTATGTGAAACAGTCAGTGTATTTATGTATTTGTGACAGACATGACCAGAATGCAAAAGTCGAGGTGAGCTAGAGTTATTCAGAGCCTTTTGTTAGAATTATAAAAAGAAAAACAGAACAGGATTCAAGTAAATAATATTTACCATCATCCTATATTACTACAAGTTAAAATTCCTACAAATATTTGACAAATTTCAAAACAAATCATAAAAAAGATCAAATCTAAAAGAAACTTGAAACCTTGACATGTCTTGTAGGTCTCACTTTGGATACAAACAACTGTGCAGTTTCACTGGATTACCAGCTATGCTTATGGATTTTTTGCATTAACAAAGACTTACAAAGTGAAAAATACAGAACTTTCCCCTTCTTGTGCATGGCACTTATTAGCTTTTAGCAACAGTAACAGAACTTTTATAGAACTAAATATTTGTCGCCGGTTTGGAATAACCAGAAAAAGGGGGGACCTGATATCAAGAAGTCATCACTTGTAATTAAGGATGAAAATGTGATGTAAATTTCGTATAAAAGCATTTTAAAGGTATTTGTTTTGTGACATACAGAAAGTAACATTTAAGAATTTCAAACACTATAGCAGTACTAGATTAAGCTTGGTACTAAATGACATTGTTATCACGTTCCTGTGAAATATATGACAGATCTGTGTCTTTTGTGTTGTGTATCAATCTGATGAGTTAAGCCCTTTTCAACTGATTTTTATACTTTGTTCTTATAATGCAATGTTGCACCACTGTCCCAAGTTAGGGGAGGTTGGTGTGCCTGTAAACATGCATAACCCTGCCACATTCTTAATTCTATTCAAAGCTTTATTGATAGTCGGCATGTTACATAACAAATAAACTTGATGTGTCTGTCAAGTCTAGACTCTAGAGTCTGTTATTTAGTGTTTGTATTTTGTTGATATAGATATCTTAATGTGTCTGTCCCAAGTCTAGAGTCTGTATTTTGTTGATATAGATAACTTAATGTGTCTGTCCCAAGTCTAGAGTCTGTTATTCAGTGTTTGTATTTTGTTGATATAGATATCTTAATGTGTCTGTCCCAAGTCTAGAGTCTGTAATTCAGTGTTTGTATTTTGTTGATATAGATATCTTAATGTGTCTGTCCCAAGTCTAGAGTCTGTAATTCAGTGTTTGTATTTTGTTGATATAGATATCTTAATGTGTCTGTCCCAAGTCTAGAGTCTGTAATTCAGTGTTTGTATTTTGTTGATATAGATATCTTAATGTGTCTGTCCCAAGTCTAGAGTCTGTAATTCAGTGTTTGTATTTTGTTGATATAGATATCTTAATGTGTCTGTCCCAAGTCTAGACTCTAGAGTCTTTAATTCAGTGTTGGTATTTTGTTGATATAGATATCTTTTGTTGCCTGTCCCAAGTCTAGAGTCTGTTATTCAGTGTTTGTATTTTGTTGATATAGATATCTTAATGTGCCTGTCCCAAGTCTAGAGTCTGTAATTCAGTGTTGGTATTTTGTTGATGTAGATATCTTAATGTGTCTGTCCCAAGTCTAGAGTCTGTTATTCAGTGTTTGTATTTTGTTGATATAGATATCTTGATGTGTCTGTCCCAAGTCTAGAGTCTGTAATTCAGTGATTGTATTTTGTTGATATAGATATCTTAATGTGTCTGTCCCAAGTCTAGAGTCTGTAATTGAATGTTTGTATTTTGTTGATATAGATATCTTAATGTGTCTGTCCCAAGTCTAGAGTCTGTAATTCAGTGTTTGTATTTTATTGATATAGATAACTTAATGTGCCTGTCCCAAGTCTAGAGTCTGTTATTCAGTATTTGTATTTTGTTGATATAGATATCTTAATGTGCCTGTCCCAAGACTCTAGAGTCTGTAATTCAGTGTTTGTATTTTGTTGATATAGATATCTTAATGTGTCTGTCCCAAGTCTAGACTCTAGAGTCTGTAATTGAGTGTTTGTATTTTGTTGATATAGATATCTTAATGTGCCTGTCCTAAGTCTAGAGTCTGTTATTCAGTGTTTGTATTTTGTTGATATAGATAACTTAATGTGCCTGTCCCAAGTCTTGAGTCTGTTATTCAGTGTTGTATTTTGTTGATATAGATATCTTAATGTGTCTGTCCCAAGTCTAGAGTCTGTAATTGAGTGTTTGTATTTTGTTGATATAGATATCTTAATGTGCCTGTCCCAAGTCTAGAGTCTGTTATTCAGTGTTTGTATTTTGTTGATATAGATATCTTAATGTGTCTGTCCCAAGTCTAGAGTCTGTATTTTGTTGATATAGATAACTTAATGTGCCTGTCCCAAGTCTAGAGTCTGTTATTCAGTGTTTGTATTTTGTTGATATAGATATCTTAATGTGTCTGTCCCAAGTCTAGAGTCTGTTATTCAGTGTTTGTATTTTGTTGATATAGATAACTTAATGTGCCTGTCCCAAGTCTAGAGTCTGTATTTTATTGATATAGATAACTTAATGTGTCTGTCCCAAGTCTAGAGTCTGTTATTCAGTGTTTGTATTTTGTTGATATAGATACCTTGATGTGTCTGTCCCAAGTCTAGAGTCTGTTATTCAGTGTTTGTATTTTGTTGATATAGATAATCTTAATGTGCCTGTCCCAAGTCTAGAGTCTGTAATTCAGTGTTGTATTTTGTTGATATAGATATCTTAATGTGTCTGTCCCAAGTCTAGAGTCTGTTATTCAGTGTTTGTATTTTGTTGATATAGATATCTTAATGTGCCTGTCCCAAGTCTAGAGTCTGTAATTCAGTGTTGTATTTTGTTGATATAGATATCTTAATGTGTCTGTCCCAAGTCTAGAGTCTGTTATTCAGTGTTTGTATTTTGTTGATATAGATAACTTAATGTGTCTGTCCCAAGTCTAGAGTGTTATTCAGTGTTTGTATTTTGTTGATATAGATATCTTAATGTGCCTGTCCCAAGTCTAGAGTCTGTAATTCAGTGTTGTATTTTGTTGATATAGATATCTTAATGTGTCTGTCCCAAGTCTAGAGTCTGTTATTCAGTGTTTGTATTTTGTTGATATAGATAACTTAATGTGTCTGTCCCAAGTCTAGAGTCTGTTATTCAGTGTTTGTATTTTGTTGATATAGATATCTAGACTCTAGAGTCTGTTATTCAGTGTTTGTATTTTGTTGATATAGATATCTTAATGTGCCTGTCCCTAAGTCTAGAGTCTGTTATTAGTGTTTGTATTTTGTTGATATAGATATCTTAATGTGTCTGTCCCAAGTCTAGAGTCTGTATTTTGTTGATATAGATATCTTAATGTGTCTGTCCCAAGTCTAGAGTCTGTTAATCAGTGTTTGTATTTTGTTGATATAGATATCTTAATGTGCCTGTCCCAAGTCTAGAGTCTGTATTCAGTGTTTGTATTTGTTGATATAGATATCTTAATGTGTCTGTCCCAAGTCTAGACTCTAGAGTCTGTTATTCAGTGTTTGTATTTTGTTGATATAGATATCTTAATGTGCCTGTCCCAAGTCTAGAGTCTGTTATTCAGTGTTTGTATTTTGTTGATATAGATATCTTAATGTGTCTGTCCCAAGTCTAGAGTCTGTATTTTGTTGATATAGATATCTTAATGTGTCTGTTCCAAGTCTAGAGTCTGTTATTCAGTGTTTGTATTTTGTTGATATAGATATCTTAATGTGCCTGTCCCAAGTCTAGAGTCTGTAATTCTTGTTGTATATTTGTATAGATATCTTAATGTGTCTGTCCCAGAGACTCTAGAGTCTGTTATTCAGTGTTTGTATTTTGTTGATATAGATAACTTAATGTGTCTGTCCCAAGTCTAGAGTCTGTTATTCAGTGTTTGTATTTTGTTGATATAGATAACTTAATGTGCTGTCCCAAGTCTAGTAGTCATGTATTTTATTGATATAGATAACTTAATGTGCCTGTCCCAAGTCTAGAGTCTGTTATTCAGTGTTTTGTATTTTGTTGATATAGATAATCTTAATGTGTCTGTCCCAGAGCTCTAGAGTCTGTTATTCAGTGTTTGTATTTTGTTGATATAGATACTTAATGTGTCTGTCCAAGTCTAGAGTCTGTTATTCAGTGTTTGTATTTTGTTGATATAGATATCTTAATGTGTCTGTCCCAAGTCTAGAGTCTGTTATTCAGTGTTTGTATTTTGTTGATATAGATAACTTAATGTGCCTGTCCCAAGTCTAGAGTCTGTTATTCAGTGTTTGTATTTTGTTGATATAGATAATCTTAATGTGTCTGTCCAAGTCTAGACTCTAGAGTCTGTTATTCAGTGTTTGTATTTTGTTGATATAGATATCTTAATGTGTCTGTCCCAAGTCTAGAGTCTGTTATTCAGTGTTTGTATTTTGTTGATATAGATATCTTAATGTGTCTGTCCCAAGTCTAGAGTCGTAATTCAGTGTTTGTATTTTGTTGATATAGATATCTTAATGTGTCTGTCCCAGTCTAGAGTCTGTTATTCAGTGTTTTTATTTTGTTGATATAGATATCTTAATGTGTCTGTCCCAAGTCTAGAGTCTGTAATTCAGTGTTGTATTTTGTTGATATAGATATCTTAATGTGTCTGTCCCAAGTCTAGACTCTTAGAGTCTGTAATTGAGTGTTTGTATTTAGTTGTATAGTTATCTTAATGTGGCCTGTCCCAAGTCTAGAGTCTGTTATTCATTTGTATTTTGTTGATATATATATCTTAATGTGTCTGTCCCAAGTCTAGAGTCTGTAATTCAGTGTTTGTATTTGTTGATATAGATATCTTAATGTGCATTTCCCAAGTCTAGAGTCTGTATTTTGTTGATATAGATATCTTAATGTGTCTGTCCCAAGTCTAGAGTCTGTAATTGAGTGTTTGTATTATGTTGATATAGATATCTTAATGTGTCTGTCCAAAGTCTAGAGTCTGTATTTTGTTGATATAGATATCTTAATGTGCCTGTCCCAAGTCTAGAGTCTGGTTTATTTAGTGTTTGTATTTTGTTGATATAGATATCTTAATGTGCCTGTCCTGTATTTTGTTGATATAGATATCTTAATGTGTCTGTCCCAAGTCTAGAGTCTGTTATTCAGTGTTTGTATTTTGTTGATATAGATATCTTAATGTGTCTGTCCCAAGTCTAGAGTCTGTATTTTGTTGATATAGATATCTTAATGTACGTCTGTCCCAAGTCTAGACTCAGTCTGTTATTCAGTGTTTGTATTTTGTTGATATAGATATCTTAATGTGTCTGTCCCAAGTCTAGAGTCTGTATTCAGTGTTTTTTTGTTGATATAGATAAACTTAATGTGTCTGTCCCAAGTCTAGAGTCTGTTATCAGTGTTTGTATTTTGTGATATAGATATCTTAATGTGCTGTCCCAAGTCTAGACCTAAGTCTGTTATTCAGTGTTTGTATTTTGTTGATATAGATATCTTAATGTGTCTGTCCCAAGTCTAGAGTCCTGTATTTTGTTGATATAGATATCTTAATGTGCTGTCCCAAGTCTAGAGTCTGTTATTCAGTGTTTGTATTTTGTTGATATAGATATCTTAATGTGCCTGTCCCAAGTCTAGAGTCTGTATTTTGTTTGTATTTTATATAGATATCTTAATGTGTTTCCTAGTCACTCTAGAGTCTGTATAGGTCTGTATTTTGTTGATATAGATATCTTAATGTGTCTGTCCCAAGTCTAGAGTCTGTTATTCAGTGTTTGTATTTTGTTGATATAGATATCTTAATGTGTCTGTCCCAAGTCTAGAGTCTGTATAGTGTTTGTATTTTGTTGATATAGATACTTAATGTGCCTGTCCCAAGTCTAGAGTCTGTTATTTCAGTGTTTGTATTTTGTTGATATAGATATCTTAATGTGCCTGTCCCAAGTCTAGAGTCTGTATTCAGTGTTGTATTTTGTTGATACTAGTTAATATCGTTATTTGTGTTGTCCATGTCTAAGTCTAGAGTCTGTTATTCAGTGTTTGTATTTTGTTGATATAGATATCTTAATGTGTCTGTCCCAAGTCTAGAGTCTGTAATCAGTGTTTGTATTTTGTTGATATAGATATCTTAATGTGCCTGTCCCAAGTCTAGAGTCTGTATTCAGTGTTTGTATTTTGTTGATATAGATATCTTAAGTGTCTGTCCCAAGTCTAGAGTCTGTTATTCAGTGTTTGTATTTTGTTGATATAGATATCTTAATGTGTCTGTCCCAAGTCTAGACGTTGTATTTGTTGATATAGATATCTTAATGTGTCTGTCCCAAGTCTAGAGTTTTTTGTATTTTGTTGATATAGATATCTTAATGTGTCTGTCCCAAGTCTAGAGTCTGTTATTCAGTGTTTGTATTTTGTTGATATAGATATCTTAATGTGCCTGTCCCAAGTCTAGAGTCTGTATTCGTGTTTGTATTTTGTTGATATGATATTTAATGTGTCTGTCCAAGTCTAGAGTCTGTATTTTGTTGATATAGATATTTAATGTGCTGTCCCAAGTTAAGTCTGTTATTAGTGTTTGTATTTTGTTGAATAGATATCTTAATGTGCTGTCCCAAGTCTGAGTCTGTATTGATGTTTGTATTTTGTTGATTAGATATTAATGTGCCTGTCCCAATCTAGAGTCTGTTATTAGTGTTTGTATTTTGTTGATATAGATATCTTAATGTGCTGTCCCAAGTCTAGAGTCTGTATTTTGTTGATATAGATACTTAATGTGCTGTCCAAGTCTAGAGTCTGTTATTCAGTGTTTGTATTTTGTTGATATAGATATCTAATGTCTGTCCCAAGTCTAGAGTCTGTTATTCAGTGTTGTATTTTGTTGATATAGATATCTTAATGTTCTGTCCAAGTTAGGTCTGTATTATGTTGTATTTGTTGATATAGATAACTTAATTGCTGTCCAGTCAGAGTCTGTATTCATGTTTATTTTGTTGATATAGATATCTTAATGTGCCGTCCCAAGTCTAGGTCTGTATTGTTGATATAGTATCTAATGGTCTTCCCAAGTCTAGTTGTATAGTGTTGTATTTTGTTGATAGATATCTAATGTGTTGTCCCAAGTTAGAGTCTGTATTTTGTATAGATATTTATGTGCCGTCCAAGTCGGTCTTATTGTGTTTGTATTTTGTTGATTAGATATCTTAATGTGCCTTCCAATCTAAGTCTTTATTCAGTGTTTGTATTTTGTGATTAGATATCTTAATGTGCCTGCCCAAGTCTAGAGTCTGTATTCAGTGTTTGTTTTTGTTGTATAGATATCTTAATGTGCCTGTCCCAAGTCTAGAGTCTGTTATTCAGTGTTTGTATTTTGTTGATATAGATAACTTAATGTGCCTGTCCCAAGTCTAGAGTCTGTTATTCAGTGTTTGTATTTTGTTGATATAGATATCTTAATGTGCCTGTCCAAGTCTAGAGTCTGTTATTCAGTGTTTGTATTTTGTTGATATAGATATCTTAATGTGTCTGTCCCAAGTCTAGAGTCTGTAATTCAGTGTTTGTATTTTGTTGATATAGATATCTTAATGTGCCTGTCCTAAGTCTAGAGTCTGTTATTCAGTGTTTGTATTTTGTTGATATAGATAACTTAATGTGTCTGTCCCAAGTCTAGAGTCTGTAATTCAGTGTTTGTATTTTATTGATATAGATAACTTAATGTGCCTGTCCCAAGTCTAGAGTCTGTTATTCAGTGTTTGTATTTTGTTGATATAGATATCTTAATGTGTCTGTCCCAAGTCTAGAGTCTGTTATTCAGTGTTATTTTGTTGATGTAGATATCTTAATGTGTCTGTCCCAAGTCTAGAGTCTGTAATTCAGTGATTGTATTTTGTTGATATAGATATTTAATGTGTCTGTCCCAAGTCTAGAGTCTGTTATTCAGTGTTTGTATTTTGTTGATATAGATATCTTAATGTGCCTGTCCCAAGTCTAGCGTCTGTTATTCAGTGTTTGTATTTTGTTGATATAGATAACTTAATGTGTCTGTCCAAGTCTAGAGTCTGTTATTCAGTGTTGTATTTTGTTGATATAGATATCTTAATGTGTCTGTCCCAAGTCTAGAGTCTGTTATTCAGTGTTTGTATTTTGTTGATATAGATATCTTAATGTGTCTGTCCAAGTCTAGAGTCTGTTATTCAGTGTTTGTATTTTGTTGATATGATATCTTAATGTGTCTGTCCCAAGTCTAGAGTCTGTTATTCAGTGTTTGTATTTTGTTGATATAGATATCTTAATGTGTCTGTCCAAGTCTAGAGTCTGTAATTCAGTGTTTGTATTTTGTTGATATAGATATCTTAATGTGTCTGTCCAAGTCTTGAGTCTGTATTTTGTTGATATAGATATCTTTAATGTGCTGTCCCAAGTCTAGAGTCGTTTTTGTTGATATAGATATCTTAATGTGTTGTCCAAGTCTAGAGTTTGTTATCAGTGTTTGTACTTTGTTGATATAGATATCTTAATGTGTCTGTCCCAAGTCTAGAGTCTGTAATTAGTGTTTGTATTTTGTTGATATAGATATCTTAATGTGTCTGTCCCAAGTCTAGAGTCTGTTATTCAGTGTTTGTATTTTGTTGATATAGATATCTTAATGTGTCTGTCCAAGTCTAGACTCTAGTCTGTTATTCAGTGTTTGTATTTTGTTGATATAGATATCTTAATGTGTCTGTCCCAAGTCTAGGTCTGTATTTTGTTGATATAGATATCTTAATGTGTCTGTCCCAGTCTAGAGTCTGTAATTCAGTGTTTGTATTTTGTTGATATAGATTAACTTAATGTGCCTGTCCCAAGTCTAGAGTCTGTTATTCAGTGTTTGTATTTTGTTGATATAGATAACTTAATGTGTCTGACCCAAGTCTAGACTCTAGAGTCTGTATTCAGTGTTTGTATTTTGTTGATATAAATATCTTATTGTGTCTGTCCCAGTCTAGATCTAGAGTCTGTTATTCAGTGTTTGTATTTTGTTGATATAGATATCTTAATGTGCCTGTCCCAAGTCTAGAGTCTGTTATTCAGTGTTGTATTTTGTTGATATAGATAACTTAATGTGTCTGTCCCAAGTCTAGAGTCTGTTATTCAGTGTTTGTATTTTGTTGATATAGATATCTTAATGTGTCTGTCCCAAGTCTAGAGTCTGTATTAGTGTTTGTATTTTGTTGTATAGTAACTTAATTGTCTGTCCCAAGTCTAGAGTCTGTTATTCAGTGTTTTATTTTGTTGATATAGATATCTTATGTGTCTGTCCAAGTCTAGAGTCTGTTATTCAGTGTTTGTATTTTGTTGATATAGATATCTTATGTGCCTGTCCCAAGTCTAGAGTCTGTTATTCAGTGTTTTATTTGTTGATATAGATATCTTAATGTGCCTGTCCCAAGTCTAGAGATCTGTTATTCAGTGTTTATTTTGTTGATATAGATATCTTAATGTGCCTGTCCCAAGTCTGTATGGTATGTTATTAGATCTTTGTGTTTTGTTGATGTAGATAATCTTATGTGTCTGTCCCAAGTCTAGAGTCTGTATTCAGTGTTTGTTTGATGTGTATTGATTTGTGCTGATATCATGTTTATTTTACATTTAAGTTTTTAACATAAATCAGGCCATAAACTTTCTTGTTTGAATTGTTGTGTATGCCATTCTGTTTATTTCATGAGGCCGTACTATACTTGCTGTGTGGTATTGCTCATTGTTGGAGACTGTACAGTGACCTACAATTGCGTTTATTCTACATATGTTGTAGAGGTCAGTCTAATTGCTTGTGTGGTATTGCTCATTGTTGGAGACGTACAGTGACCTCAATGTTACTCTACATTTTAGACTTAATGCCTCATGTGCTGTGTGGTATTGCTCATTGTTGGAGACTGTACAGTGACCTACAATTGCTATTCTACATCTCATTGTTGAACTGTACAAGGCCTCAATTGCTGTGTGGTATTGCTAATTGTTGGAGACTGTACAGTGAGCCTACAATTGCTTAACTTTCATCATTTTATTTCAAGGCTACAATGCTGTGTGGTATTGCTCATTGTTGGAGACTGTACAGTGACCTACAATTGCTTTTTACATCATTTGTTGAACATGAGCCGTACTAGCATGCTGTGTGGTATTGCTAATTGTTGGAGACTGTACAGTGACCTACAATTTGCTAATTCTACATTTGGATTACAGGCCTCTATACTTGCCCGTTGTGTATTGCTATTGTATGGAACTTACAGTGACTACAATTGCTAACTTCTACACATTATTATCAAGGGTTAATAGCATGTGAATGTATTGCTAATTGTTAGGATGACTGTACAGTGACTATCAATTGCTAATTCTACATATTTCTAAGCAAGGCCGTCTATAGCTGCTTGCTGGCTATGTTATTAAGTCAATTTTTAATGGAAAACTATAACAAACTTAAGATATATCTGCAACATATAAGGTTTTTAGCATGGTTAATTGCTATTGTTTGGAGACTAGTTACAGTGACCTTTAAAATTGCAATAACTTTTACATCATTGTATTATTTCAACCGTCATTGCTTGTTTTTATTGTAATGTTGGAGACTACAGTGGACTACAATTGCTTACTTACAATTCATTGTTATTTTACAAGCTTATAGATTGCTGATGGATGCTATTGTTAAGGATTACATTGGCAATGCTAACTTCTACATCATTTATTATTTCAGGGCCGTCTATAGCTTGCTGTGTGGTATTGCTAATTGTTGGAGACTGTACAGTGGCCTACAAATGCTGTGTGGTATTGCTCATTGTTGGAGACGTACAGTGACCTACAATTGCTGTGTAGTATTGCTCATTGTTGGAGACTGTACAGTGACCTACAATTGCTAACTTCTACATCATTTATTATTTCAAGGCCGTCTATAGCTTGCTGTGTGGTATTGCTAATTGTTGGAGACTGTAGAGTGGCCTACAATTGCTGTGTGGTATTGCTAATTGTTGGAGACTGTACAGTGACCTACAATTGCTAACTTCTACATCATTTATTATTTCAAGGCCGTCTATAGCTTGCTGTGTGGTATTGCTAATTGTTGGAGACTGTACAGTGACCTACAATTGCTAACTTCTACATCATTTATTATTTCAAGGCCGTCCATAGCTTGCTGTGTGGTATTGATCATTGTTGGAGACTGTACAGTGACCTACAATTGCTTACTTCTACATCATTTCTTATTTCAAGGCCGTCTATAGCTTGCTGTGTGGTATTGCTAATTGTTGGAGACTGTACAGTGACCTACAATTGCTAACTTCTACATCATTTATTATTTCAAGGCCGTCTATAGCTTGCTGTGTGGTATTGCTAATTGTTGGAGACTGTACAGTGACCTACAATTGCTAACTTCTACATCATTTATTATTTCAAGGCCGTCTATAGCTTGCTGTGTGGTATTGCTAATTGTTGGAGACTGTACAGTGGCCTACAATTGCTAACTTCTACATCATTTATTATTTCAAGGCCGTCTATAGCTTGCTGTGTGGTATTGCTAATTGTTGGAGACTGTACAGTGGCCTACAATTGCTAACTTCTACATCATTTATTATTTCAAGGCCGTCTATAGCTTGCTGTGTGGTATTGCTAATTGTTGGAGACTGTACAGTGACCTACAATTGCTAACTTCTACATCATTTATTATTTCAAGGCCGTATATAGCTTGCTGTGTGGTATTGCTAATTGTTAGAGACTGTACAGTGGCCTACAATTGCTAACTTCTACATCATTTATTATTTCAAGGCCGTCTATAGCTTGCTGTGTGGTATTGCTAATTGTTGGAGACTGTACAGTGACCTACAATTGCTGTGTGGTATTGCTCATTGTTGGAGACTGTACAGTGACCTACAATTGCTTACTTCTACATCATTTGTTATTTCAAGGCCGTCTATAGCTTGCTGTGTGGTATTGCTAATTGTTGGAGACTGTACAGTGGCCTACAATTGCTAACTTCTACATCATTTCTTATTTCAAGGCCGTCTATAGCTTGCTGTGTGGTATTGCTAATTGTTGGAGACTGTAGAGTGGCCTACAATTGCTGTGTGGTATTGCTAATTGTTGGAGACTGTACAGTGACCTACAACTGCTGTGTGGTATTGCTCATTGTTGGAGACTGTACAGTGACCTACAACTGCTGTGTGGTATTGCTCATTGTTGGAGACTGTACAGTGACCTACAATTGCTTACTTCTACATCATTTTGTCTCTGTTGGAAAGTTTTCCCCATCGGGAATCTTATTCTTATAATGTAAAAGTAAACACGTATATGGCCTCCATTAGAGCAGGGGGATAATAATACATTAATGAATTGTCTACAAGGTAAACAGTGATCACCTGTACAGACCACTAAGTAGTTCAGATACATGGATTATTGGTTAGGAATTCACAATATTTCAATAACAAGAAAAACATATAAGAAACTCAGATTTATTATCTTGTAAAATTGCACTTTCTCATAAGCATGAGCTACAATGACTTTTTAAGTCAATTTTTTAATGGAAATAAAATAATAACAAAAAAACTTTTAAGAAAGTATAGGTCTGGCAACAGTATTAAGGGTTTTTTAATTGCATAGTATAATGTTATTGTTTTGGCAGAGTAACTTTTTAAATGTTAGGCAGTACCAACTTTAGGTTATAAACAAAAAAAAAAGATTGTCATGAAAAACTGAAGCTTTTTACAAAGATAATTGAACATATCAATTTCACAGATATTTTGCCAATGATATTTCTTTCAATTATGAAATACTGTTGACAACCATGGATACATATTCTTATAAATAAAATTCACTGATATTTTGAAGAAGTTTCTGGAGGATTGAACAGGATTATTGTAAGGGGATTTCACTCCCATCATTGAGCAGTTTGTAACGGATATAAAAACAAAATCTACACTTACAGTAAAAATTTAAAAGTCAATTGACCCCTGTAAGGTTAATCAGATCTTTATATAGTCTATCAACGATGTCTACAAAAAATCTTAATAAAATACAATACACTTAACAATTAAAACCTCATAAAATTTTCATTCAGTCTGTTACAAATAAAACTTTCAACAATATTTCTGAGCTTAACAGAATCAAATTCATCTAATTATACACAAGTAAAACTAGTCAGCCCTTAATAAATAAAATTGTTTGAATAAAACCAGTTAAATATTACATTTTATAAACCCAGAGTATATTTGGTAAGAAAAAAGTATAAACTGAGCCAGAAATCTTTTCAAATGACCTCATTTTGATATAATAAAAACCTTTGTAGATTTCTGTACATTAATGATTCAACTAATTTTCACGAAGTATAAAGTAAAAACAAAGCTAACATTTGTTTATTTTCATTTTAAATATTTGGTCGTATTGCATACAATATGACTAGAATGTTTACAAAAATATGAAGTGATATATTATTAAATACTGGTTTTATAGACATTTTTACATTTTTTTATACAAAATACATCCATTTTTCTGTTCCTTTTTTCTCCTAAATATTTTTGTTTGTTTACATCACTAATTATCTGTAAAAATTGTGAGCAAAATATTATCAAGTTTTATTAATTCCTTGCAGGTAACCTGAATTCATAGGAAAACAAAGGCTAAGTCATGTGACCTTATTATATCCAATCACACAGAGGCTAAGTCATGTGACCTTATTATATCCAATCACACATCAGTTAATTGAGATCAAAAGAAACATACAAAACAGAATGCATTCTACAATAAATATAATGTATATTATGAAGCAATATAATATACCCTGACCTCGTAATTTATATGTACTGATTGTTTTTCTTAACAGTGTACTAATAAATGATTATCATTTTAGTTCTACTAAACTGATCTTTTCAAAGAAAACATTTCTTAGTTCATAATAGAATTAAAATGTTGAACTGCATTTGTTATTGTTTTGAATTTTCTCAAGTTTCCTGATTTTTTTTAAAACTAATATGAAGATCTATAATTTTTCATAAGATATTTCATAAGCATGATTTATAAAAACCAAGCGGGACATAAATATGATTGTTGCATTTTTTTCATGATTTCCTACCGATTTAATGCAATCGATTAAAACATAAACCTAGCAAAATAAATGAGTATTTGAAATAATAATCTAGTACATTTAAACCTGATTCTTAACAATGCAGTTTCATCATTTGTAATGCCTTCTGAATGGTCATTCAAAAGTTGGTAAAATGCACAATTCAAAATAGTATATTACAATATACATTTTTGTGGTTTTGAGTGCCTATGTAAAACTGTATAATATTTACAAATAGTTAATTTTGGCACTTATGCTTGTTGTATTATTTCTCCTTTTACAAAGGCAAAGAATTTAATCTTTCATTGTCTCCTTGTCCATTCTTCAAAGGTCAGGTCATTAAAAGTTCATGTTCCTCAAAATCCATTAATTCTATCTGATGCCATCAAACAAAGATGAGATCGAAAATAATTCTCACTTTAAATTGTGTCCTTTAAAGCTTGTGAACATTTAAATGTAAATTTCCTCATCCAGTCAAACAGACATAAATAGAATCAAAGGATGGCAATACAGTGATACAATGGTTATTATGCAATGGTACACTGATAAGACATCACCAATTAGCCAGGCCGGGCTTACTTAATGTCATAAAGTAGATCTGACATGAAGATCCGGATCGCATGGAGGAGAAAAATACCTGCAATACAAAAAGATAAAATTGATAAAAAACTTGAGATGAGAAAGCTTACTTAACTCATTCTAACAAGATTGTCTGATTATCAAACTCATCACAGGGTTTATTACAAATTTAAATTGTAACATCTTTATTACAGCTGAAGTTTGATTTTTACCATGTTGTTCATATAGATCGTACCACTGCATCAAGTGTGATACAATATTTTTATTCACTCAAGGCAGTTAAGGTGGTACCCAACACTTTCACTTAAATTAATCTGGCTCGTTCAATTTTCATAAAATTTGGACAAAGTCTTTACTTTGACCCTTTGACAAAAATGTAAAAATTTTAAAAATTTGAACCAACTAATTTATCAGAAAAATTACACTGGTTGTATAGCAGTTTGACAAACACTTATTTTGATCATTGAGAAGCTTAATATCCCTTAACAATACAACGTAATTTAAACATTTAGCTGATTTTACAGAGTTATCTCCCTGTAGTGTTAGGAACCACCTGAAAGTGTCAGTCATTTGGTCTCTTGTGAAGAATTGTCTCATTGGCTATCATACCGCATCTTCCTTTTTATAATAATTCTTGTATCTTACTTTTGTCTTGTTCTTTGATATAATGAGAAACATGAGTTTTCCTTCAGAATCAATAATTTGAAGGCAAATAACTATGTGAAGAGTACTGAATATTTTATTACAACTTACTTTATCATTCCTCTCACATAGGAATTTTAATTTCTGTGCCTTTTTATGCATGAAGACTCCATCCAAATGTCCAGTTTCAGCAGCTCGTATCTCTATTGCTTTGTTACCCCATCCCATTACTTGACCAGTACTGATGTAGGCTGGAAAAAAACAACAAACAAATGCTATAACTCATGTATGTCTTGCTACCGAATGATCTCCCCTTTTAAATGTAGGACAAAGATTTTACTAAAACCATCTTTTTAGCTATTTCATTAATTTTGAAGACATTCAAACTATGAATACCTATCTTTAAGCAAATAGACTGTGACCCACTGATCATAAAATCAATATTGTATAAATTTATAAAATATAATATGTAATATAATCACAATTGCTTCAAATAGCTGTTTATAGTTTCAATGTCTTCCGAATTTGGTTTTTGATGGAATCTCTTATATATTCTTCATTAGTTCACACTTTCAACCAACATAAAAGAAACTGAAGCTAACATCAAGACCTCCCCTTTTCCCAAAAAAATCTTATTTTTGTTACAGATGTACCTTGAACTTTGACCTGATGACCCCAATGCTTATCGTCTTCCCCCTTCCCTTTTTCTTCTGTTATCATAAATTTCATTCCAAATAAACAAGGGAAACTGGAGTTACTATCTGGAAAATGTTTATTTTGGGTGGTTAAAGACAAGAGAATATGTCAAAGAGACAACAACCAAAGAGCAGACAAAGACTACAAATCTACATAAATGCTGATGAATTAGCCATATCATAGCTCTAACAACTGCCTAAATACATACCAACAGATGTAGGTAGTTCTCCCCACTGAAGGATCACATTCTTCGATATTCTTCCACCAGTATCTACATATACTCCTTCATCTGAAAAAACACAACATGTGTAAACACAAATCTAGAAAGAGGGTTAAAAATCTGATATAATAATAATCATACATTCATCACATATTCCTGTATTTACTTGTAAAAAACTAAATTTCATTTTAAAATGAAAGAGGAAATTATAGTGTTGTTTGTATTGACTATATACTCACTGAGAATAGTCTCCTAAGTCTTTACAAATGTTGTTAATTGATACTTCCGCATAGATTTACTCGGTCATCAGAAGTTCATGCGTGAAATATATAGACTCATTCACCTTTACCTACTGATTGGTAAATTACAAACCAAATGATACAAGGATCTTTTCTGTTTCTTTGTGATATTACCATATTTATCAAGTTGTACAAATATCAATACAAGTTGGCTGTGTTTGAAGGTACACATGTTTATAGTTTTTTATAGATTGGTCAAGTTGATTGGATATATAAAACATTAATTGGTTGAATTTCATGCTTTTAAGTGCAAGAGGCTTTTTTCCAAATAAAAAATTATAAAATTATTAAATTTACAGGTTGATTATCCAAGGGTGTCACAATTATTGATGTGCTATTTGAACGGACATTTTTCATTGTGATTCCAATGTGAGAGTTTTGTATTATATAGATAAGTGTTTTATGTTTGGTTGAGTTAATAAATAAAAACATAATATTATTGATTAGTATTGTAATAAAGTACTTACTGTCGTAACATAGTAAAAGCTGCATCTGATTAGAGTTGGGTAAAACTACTATGGTGTGGGGAGTTATAGGAAGTTGAGTCTGAAAAATAAATCAGTCATTGTCAGAAAACTCTCAATATACTAGTAACTACCTGCTTTAATAATACAATAAATACTCTGTAATTTTCACAAATGAAATGATTATTAAATAGCAAAGTATTAGAAAGAATAGTTAAACACAGGTATCATGTTTCATGGATAGATATTTTCTGAATTTAAAATTTTCTTTTAATGAAGTTGAAACTGCTGCAGTAGACAAGATTTATTACATACAATATAAATACTGTGGATTCAGTTATTTTTTAGTGGGTACCAATTTTCTTGGATTAGGGAAAACTGACATGTTCATGGATATTTTATTTTGGGGGTTAGCCAAAGTCTATATAATATGAAATATGTCATTTGTAGAACATTTAATATCTTGGTTCACCAGTACCCATGAAATCCATCAACATTGGTATCCAACAAATAATACTGAAGCCACAGTACATCATATCAACTGATACACAGACACCCATGATCATGTGACATGTAGGAACAGCCCATACAATATATAATGAAAATAAAAGGTGAAATTAAATCAAGCATAACGACTAGATACCATGCATCATTGATATATATCTGATGCCGCATATAATGGGACTGGTGTACTCAATATATACATCAAGCATGTGACAGGGCAAGGGCAGCATTTATACAGAAAGCAGCAGGCCAATATTCTCGTACAACTCAAAACTATTATTAGAATTCTGAGATAAAATAACTTTCAATCAAATACTGAAAACCTTCCCAAAAATATATGTAAACATATGTAATGTGCAAAAATATTGAAATCAGTTTTTAAATTGTAAAACCACTGTTAACTTTAAAATGAACAAAATAAAAATAAAAATAAATATTCCATTTTTTCTTCTTCAAACCATGCATTTAAAATCACCAAATTATTAATTCAAAATATTCAATTGGCACTGCTAATAAAAGAAATTTGACATTACTAAAACATAAACATATGAGAAGTAAATTTGATGTGGGTCTTTTATCATTTTACAGCCTACATATAAGAAGACCTTATTAGCAATGCCAACGGTCACTAACACAGGTAGCCATTCTATTAGCAGGTAAAAGTTTTACCTGGTTTACATAAAAAGATACCCCTGTATGGTGGGTAGCGTCTGTATTTCCACGGAACTACAGTGAAACAAAATATTGGAAATTCAACTTCAGATTTCACAAATTTACCTATATGCTCTATCTAAAAAAAGTGATAGAAGTTATTTGTAATAACTTAATTTTGTATCAAAATTCTTGAAATATATATATAATCATTATTTGAAAAAAAATTAAAATCCAGTGTAGATAATGTTAAAATATTCCAGTGTGAAAGTTTGAAACATAAGATTCCTGTTATAAAGGCTCAGTCAAGTAAAAAGAGCTAACTTCACCTATATCATCACTGTTTTTTAAAATGCCTTGTGCTAATAGCTTATCTGATCAAGCTTAATAAGCATTGACAAAGTAGCTTTTAAATGTGTAATAAGCAAGTGATAAAAGCTATTTCTAAGTCTTTGTAATCAACTGAAGAATGTTCATTTGTTAGTGTTTTCAATTGTTATCGGACATCAAAGGAGTATGTTCGATAAGGTCCTAAAATGGCCCACTTTTTTAGCGTAAATTTCAAACTCGGATTTATTGACCAATATCACGATAAATTATAGCTAATACATTGACTAGATAGGATATAAGCCATTTTGTTTAAAATTTTACGTTTCTGCGTTTCATTATGACGTCACAAGTTGTACTCATATTGATTTTTCACGAAAAAATCAATGAAAATGGGGAAATTTCCAAAGATTATTTGAAAGGAAACATAGAGCGCATACGTCGACAACGAAGATCTTTTAAAATAATGTTTGTGAAGACATTTAACATGTCTTATTTGAATATTAAGCTTGTCGACGCCTGCGCTCTATGTTTCCTGGTCCTTTATTTGGTTGAAATCCCGCTGATTTTGTCAAATTTCACCAAAATCCCTTATCTTGACCGTTTTGGAATGTAAAAATCGTTCTGTTAGAATTAAACTTTGACAAAAACAGCTCTGTTTAACTTTTTCACATGTCTTTAAGGCAACTTAAAACAATTATTGTCTTGTAACCATGAACTTTATAATCGGGGCCAAATATGGCACTTACCGAACTTACTCCTTTGCAAAGCCATGCCTGTGTGACCCTTAGTTGAGCACTGCAATCTTTTGAGAGAGAATATATATATATATATATATACTTCAAGGGTTCAAAATACTAGAATGATTGAAGGGAAAGATAAAACATGTACTATAATGGCCAATTTAACACCTGTATAAATATGTTCATAAAAGGATACCATCTCAAAACTCAACTGTTTGTTTACTATGTTTAGAAATAGTAAATTTGACCTTATAAGCCAAATATCTAAAGGCTTTCCTCTCTTACCTATATATTCCATCAGTATAAGTTTCATTCAAGACAAGCAGGCAAAAAACCAGGTAACCATTCAGAAACCATTTTTCCATTATTTTCTTTTTTTGAACAGTGAACTTGAATTTTTGTATAAGTTTCATTCCAATCAATCAAGGGATTTCCTAATTACCATTTGTTTCAGACACAAAGACATAGACACCATTTTCAGTTAGCATAGTAAAGTTTAATTTTGCCAATCTCAAAGTTTTCCTTATGTGACATGAAAAACATTAACACATTTTAGATGTAAAATTGTGTGGATTTCAAAGATTTCGCTGGTTGTTAAAGGGAGTCCGAGTGAAATTTCACAATGGTGTAGACAGGCCAGATAATACCTTTGTTTTTTGAAACATAGAATAGTTCTAGAGTTGTCTCTCCTTGAACAGTTAATTCCAAACACTTTACTTGAAGGCCTACCAACTAAGTGTTATGAATTTTTTTTTAAATTCTTTCAAACAGTATAAGTGCCTTTTTTTTAACTTCAATCTAAATTTGTCCAATTCAATCTAAGTGTAATAAAAACATGCATAATTGCCAATCTTACATCATCAATAATGATTAATCAAAGAAATTTTACAGTAATTTTACTATAACCTACACTAAGTTCTGTCATGCTACTTATAATAATGCTGAACCAAAAACTGACTACTGTTTAGGACCACTACTTCATCTAAAGGAGAGAATCATCGTAAGTTTAACACAATGGTCTAAAGGATCACTACAAGGTCTAATGGATAACTACAGGGTCTAATGTATCCCTATAAGGTCTAATGGATCATCACAAGGTCTAACGGATAATCACAACAGGGTCTAAAGAATCACAACAGGGTCTAATGGATCACTCAAAACTCATCATATAAATTTTGATAAAAAAATTTGTCAAATCCATTTATGACTAACTATACATATCAAAGCGTGTCTACATTCTGTGGCCTATGTACTGATCATGAATGCTTTATTTTTTATCAAAAGCTATTTAGATTAGACCTTTGAAATGCTCCTCCATTCTAACTAAGATAATCATTCACTATAAGATGGTGTCATCCAAATGGCTTTTGATTAGTTAGCTATCAAGACCTTCCCAATGATAGGCATAAACTTACGTGTGAGGGAATGTATAAGTCGTATATTGATGTAGTATCCACGTCTATTGCATGGAATCCACAATTTGATCCATATACGACCTTTAATCTTTGACCTTCTTCTACTAAGAGGTCAACTATCTGTGGTTTATTAGCTAAGTCTGTAAATGACTGAAAGATAAAACAGAGATTTCATAATGACTGATTTCACATCCAATTAGCTTTAGAATTAAAACGAAAACATCAATATTATATCAATGCATGCAAAGGATTCATGGAAGTAATTATGTACAAAGACAATAATTGATTATTGATTTACTGAAGGTAAAGAATAGCTAATCTGATAAATCAACAAAACAATGTCGATATATATTCAATAACTTATAATTCACATGATTCACAGGTATTTGTCAATTGTTATTAGAGGGCGGTTATTAGATAATATTTATATTTGATTCACCTGGAGCTAATTAATCAACAGGTAATTGTTATTGATCCATGACAAATCTACCATGATATCAACGTGGTTATTCCAGTTAATCATATAATCAAACACAAGTTTAAAACATACATCGTTTGTGACAAAAGTACTGTGATTTCAACATGGTTATTCCAATTAATCATATAATCATCACAATCAATGTAGCCTCTAAAACAAAGTCACATGCTTTACCTAGTGACAAATTTATCATTGTGCTATAAAAAATCAATTGATGGAAAATATATGACTATTGGATGTTTCATTTCTATAAGGACTATTTAATTTAAACAAAACCCAATCTCTTTGAGGAAAACTGAAATCAATTTGATGTCATGGGTTGTGTTAAGTATAGAAGTTGTTATGTAGGGTGTGTTTAGTATAGAAGTCGCTATATAGGGTGTGTTTAGTATAGAAGTCGCTATGTAGGGTGAAGTAGATTTTGACTACAAAACATATAGGAATATATATATTAATAAATTAAATAAGACAAACCTTAAATGCCATGAACTTGTGGTAAGGTTTTGGTGCCCAGGCATATATCTCTATACTGTCCAGTAAAGCTATCACTAAAAACTTGATCTTCTCATATTTTACTAAAAAATAATCAAACTCTTGATAATAAACTACTATAAAGGAGAGAGGTTAGATATTAGATCAAAATATTTATACTTAGCTGTGCTATTTGCATAGTCAAATTACATTGACCATATAAATATTTATGAGAAAGTCTCAAATGTATACCTCTTTACTAGGGACGTTAATAAAATGTTCCCTTATTATTTGAAAACAGGTTAACAGATTTTTTATGTAACATGCTTCAATTTGTTGGTTTTTACCCAAAATATTTCATTTGGTATATAGTTGTATGAATTGCAGTATAAAGGGAATGACCTTGTGACGAATACTTAATTTAACTTGTCCTCAGCCTACAACACAATTCCATTGCTTGGTTTTGTAGGAACTTGCTACAGCAACACAATGTCAGTATACTGTCATCTGACATTTATTACATTCAATAACAAAATTAAAATTTTCAACAAAATTATCTCCCCTTGCTTGCAATTATACTTCATGTAATACAAAATTGTAATTGCACCTACCTATTTTAAAATGAACACATCCTTCTAACTCTCCAACAGTGACCCATCCTGCTCTCTTCTCATTCTAAAGAAAACAAAAACAACATATTTAAACACAAACATGTAAAAGAAAATTTCAATTAATTATAAGTATGATAATTTGAATTATTATATATCTCAGTATATATTTTATATATATCATGCTCCTTATGAGCCCATTTTATGGAAATAAAGCATCTTCTTCTTCTATAATAAATACTGAAATATTTATGCTATTCCATCCTACAGACTATTTGCCACTCAATAGTATCAAAGATTATTGCCAAATCAATAATTTCAAGAACTATCACCCCAGCCAAAAGCTTTATAATTATATTTCCTATACCTTTTCATTTGACAACAATCATGTCATGTGTTGCAAATATTTTTACTCATGGGAATGTCAAACTTCATGTAAAATAAATCTTGTAATAAGTCAGATAATTAGTGAACTTACCACTTCTTTTTTAAATATCTTGTTATTTAACCACGAAAGATAAAACACTCGGATTTTGTTTTTCTTCCCGGAGATTGTGACTAGAATATTTTGTCCTTCTAAAACCTCCATCTGTTGGAATCGTCTCCGGGAAATTAATGTGTACACTGAAAAAGATAGATACTATTAATTCTGAATCTGTACGTTAAGATTACAATATATATCCAGTCATATCCTGTTAAAAGATTAATACTTCTAAATTTTGAACTGGCCTGAAAGAACATACAAGTAAGGACTTGGGATCAAAGAAGAACACTTGTTGAAAGTTTCTTTTGAATAATACAAAACTTTAAATGAAAATTGAAATAGGACATATGTTTCCTTTTTCTTAGATCGGAATTACTAGTTTTTGTACTACCAAACTTTCGAGAACAAGGGCACTCTCGTATGAATCTACAGATAAGCATTTTCAAGAATGGTGGTTGTTTTAAGCAGCCATCTATCAATCAATGACACCCATCTGTCATAGTAATATCACAAGAACAGACAGGTGTACCTTTAAAAGTATGACAATATTACCTTTTCCTTGACCACTTCTGTCCAGCAACATTAAACCAGCTTCTGTACCAATTAACAGGTTCACACCTACAATAGAATACATAGACCATTATGTTAACCGTCATAATTTGGGTAGTCAAGTGATTAAAGATAATTAACTGAAAGTTTAATTTTACAGTAAATAGTTTAAAACTTAAAGAACTCCAAAATGAAGTAACCATGGTAATAGAGATGCTCAGCATATACCATACTTGTAACCAGATGCTCCGCAGGGCGTAGCTTTATACGACCGCAGAGGTTGAACCCTGAACGGTTAGGGCAAGTATGGACACAACATTCAAGCTGGATTCAGCTCTAAATTTGGATTGTGATTAAATAGTTGACACAGCATAGGTTTCTGACACAGAATGAATGTGTTCTAATGAACTTAAAATTTTTGTTTCTCTTAGAGCAATTCACTATGCTGTTGAATATTAATCCTCTCAAAAAAATGTTTGAAGAAATTTTCTTTTTTATTTATGAAATTTCAAATGAGAAAAATTGAACCCAATTTTTTTAATCACATCCCCCTTTCCCTTATTCCAAAACTAATCTCAATTAAAATTTCTAATGGAGTTTGCAACAATAACTACTCATTTAAATACATCATAAAATATTAAGATGTAAAAAAACTGCTTGTTATCACTGAATGGTAAAGATTATTTTAATTTATCAGTTGGTAGTAAAAAGTGAATATACATTGTATATTGAATATAACAAAGATTTAAGTTGATTCTGGACAAAGAAAGATAACTCCAATTAAAAAAAAATCTTGCTATTGCACAATATTTTGCAATTAGATATTTCTTGCTTACTATTCTGGACAAAGAAAGATAACTCTAATTAAAAAAAAATTTGATATTTCACAATATTGTGCAATTAGATATTTCTTGCCATTGCGCAATACTGTGCAATTAGATATTTCTTGCCATTGCGCAATACTGTGCAATTGAAAAGACTTGCTATTACACAATACTTAATATAATAATTTTAGATCCTGATTTGGACCAACTTGAAAACTGGGCCCATAATAAAAAATCTAAGTACATTTTTGGATTCAGCATATCAAAGAACTTCAAGATTTCAATTTTTGTTAAAATCAGACTAAGTTTAATTTTGGACCCTTTGGACTTTAGTGTAGACCAATTTGAAAACAGGACCAAAAATGAAGAATCTACATACACAGTTAGATTTGGAATATCAAAGAACCCCATTTATTCAATTTTTGATGAAATCAAACAAAGTTTAATTTTGGACCCCGATTTGGACCAACTTGAAAACTGGGCCAATAATCAAGAATCTAAGTACATTTTTAGATTCAGCATATCAAAGAACCTAACTGATTCATTTTTTGTCAAAATCAAACTAAGTTTAATTTTGGACCCTTTGGACCTTAATGTAGACCAATTTGAAAACGGGACCAAAAGTTAAGAATCTACATACACAGTCATGACAGTTAGATTCAGCATATCAAAGAACCCCAATTATTCAATTTTGATGAAATCAAACAAAAGTTTAATTTTGGACCCTTTGGGCCCCTTATTATGTTGGGACCAAAACTCCCAAAATCAAACCCAACCTTTCTTTTATGGTCATAAACCTTGTGTTTAAATTTCATAGATTTCTATTTACTTATACTAACGTTATGGTGCGAAAACCAAGAAAAATGCTTATTTGGGTCCCTTTTTGGCCCCTAATTCCTAAACTGTTGGGACCTAAACTCCCAAAATCAATACCAACCTTCCTTTTGTAGTCATTAACATTGTGTTTAAATTTCATTGATTTCTATTTACTTAAACTAATGTTATTGTGCGAAAACCAAGAATAATGCTTATTTGGGCCCTTTTTTGGCCCCTAATTCCTAAACTGTTGAGACCAAAACTCCCAAAATCAATCCCAACCGTTCTTTTGTGGTCATAAACCTTGTGTCAAAATTTCATAGATTTCTATTAACTTAAACTAAAGTTATAGTGCGAAAACCAAGAAAATGCTTATTTGGGCCCTTTTTGGCCCCTAATTCCTAAAATGTTGGGACCAAAACTCCCAAAATCAATACCAACCTTCCTTTTGTGGTCATAAACCTTGTGTTAAAATTTCATAGATTTCCATTCACTTTTACTAAAGTTAGAGTGCGAAAACTAAAAGTATTCGGACGCCGGACGACGACGACGACGACAACGACGACGACGACGCAGACGCCAACGTGATAGCAATATACGACGAAATTTTTTTCAAAATTTGCGGTCGTATAAAAAGCTAATGAAGTTATAGTAAGGTATAAACACACAGTCTAATCCATATCTTGATGTTTTTTTTTTTTTTGTTGTTTTTTTTAATATTTGTTGCTTTTGGGATGCTGTCTTAATAAATAATACCGAAAATTTCCTTTTCTGAACTGAAGTTTACAAGAATAAAGCATCTTGATATCCAAAAATGTATGATTTGTTGGACTTTTGAACAAGTTTCTTAAAATAATACAAAATAGAATTTGAATTTTACCCCATAATGCAGCACAAAGTATATCTGATGTAAACTTTTTCTTGTATTTTCTAATTTCTGGAGTATCACCAACAGCTTCTGTTGTTGTTTGTGTGGGCGTCACATTAACATTGATTTGTGATGAACCTCGTCGAGATGCTTGTGAACCAATTGTTGAACCACCAGCGCCGAAACCAAAAGCTGAGAAAGATCTCTGGTGTCGTATTGATTGACTGGACAGACTGACAGCCTGTCGATACTGAAAAGAAACATAATTAAATAAAATGTCCATCTCAGAGTACTGGTCAATATCTAATCCACTTATATTACATATATATCAATAACTGTCATGATTAATTGTTGCACTTCTTTTTACAGATTTCATTAACTCACAAGTTTTTTTTTCTTCATTGATTAAAAGAGATTTTATTGTTAGATTGTTTGTTGCAGTGTATGACTCAAATAGCTCTAGATCATGTCCTGTTAATGTGTCTTTTAGTTGTCAGAGAATAAATCTTAAACAGCAAGAAGTTTCTTGTTGAGATTTAGTCGTCCAGGGTTGGTCCTGTCATATAAATATCCCTCACGGGACATTTAAATTGCTGCTATGTTAGGTCTGTCCAGGGTTGGTCCTGTCATATAAACATCCCCCACAGAACATTTAAATTGCTGCTATGCTAGGTCTGTCCAGGGTTGGTCCTGTCATATAAATATCCCCCACAGAACATTTAAATTGCTGCTATGTTAGGTCTGTCCAGGGTTGGTCCTGTCATATAAATATCCCCCACAGAACATTTAAATTGCTGCTATGCTAGGTCTGTCCAGGGTTGGTCCTGTCATATAAATATCCCCACAGAACATTTAAATTGCTGCTATGTTAGGTCGTATTCTATCCCCCACAGAACATTTAAATAGCTGCTATGTTATAGATATAGGAAGATGTGGTGTGAGTGCCAATGAGACAACTCTCCATACAAATAACAATTTAAAAAGTAAACCATTATAGGTTAAAGTACGGCCTTCAACACGGAGCCTTAGCTCACACCGAACAACAAGCTATAAAGGGCCCCAAAATTACTAGTGTAAAATCATTCAAACGGGAAAACCAACGGTCTAATCTATATAAACAAAACGAGAAACGAGAAACACGTATATATTACATAAACAAACGACAACTACTGTACATCAGATTTATTGCTGCTATGTTAGGTCGTATTCTATCCCCCACAGAACATTTAAATTGCTGCTATGTTAGGTCGTATTATATCCCCCACAGAACATTTAAATTGCTGCTATGTTAGGTCGTATTATATCCCCCACAGAACATTTAAATTGCTGCTATGTTAGGTCGTATTCTATCCCCCACAGAACATTTAAATTGCTGCTATGTTAGGTCGTATTCTATCCCCCACAGAACATTTAAATTGCTGCTATGTTAGGTCGTATTATATCCTCCACAGAACATTTAAATTACTGCTATGTTAGGTCGTATTCTCAAACTTAAAGATATTCAAATGAGAAAAAAAAACCCTAATGAAAAATATATAATTCTTAGCTGAAGTTTGAAATAAACTCACATAAATAATAATAAAAAAAATAGGGATAAACTTATCATATAGTGAGAGTTTAGAGTAACAATAAACAACTGAAAAAGGCAGAACCTAAATGAATCAAAAAACAAATTTGAATTAAGTATAAGAATTTTTTTACGATAAATTCAACATTTCAAAAAAAAAAAAAAAAAAGGGAAAGGGAGCTTAATTCAATCCTTTTACTAAATTGTGTGTAAAATTAAAACTTTTTAAAAACTATACAGAGTAACATTTATATGGATCTAAAAGTAAAATGGTACTTAACAAGGACACTCTCCATCATAGTCAGATTGAAGTCAAAGTGAGACAATACAATTACTCTATGGCATATCATAAATAAACCCTTTATTTCTTTATCATATTATAAACAGTTACTATTATTTTGACACCTAATAATGCACATCCTGCCAAATTATACAGTTTTCAGCTATTTAATCATAATTTGCATCTTTTCTTTCACTAGAATGCCTCTACAAAGTAATCAGCCAAAACATCTGTCAGTAGGTCTCTAAGTACACCATAACTTAAAACAATACATCTATCAGCAATCTTCTCTCATAGAAACAATAATTACCTAGACCTTATAAACTAACAGATAGTATTAAGAAGAGGGCCTTCTCATAGAAATAACCATTAATATTTAATAACCTGCAATTCAATGGTTGTGAACTGTTGCTGTATATCCTTATTCGTTCATTGTTTTGTACATTAATTAGGCCATTAGTTTTCTTGTTTGAATTGTTTAACATATATCATTTCAGGGCCTTTAACAGCATACTATGCAGTATTGGTTTTGCTCATTGTTGAAAGCCGTACTGTGACCTATAGATGTTACCTTCTATGCCATTTGGTCTCTGGTGGAGAATCTTATATTTTATAATTACATAGGTCTGTCATTTATATATCAAATAACAGACACTATTTAGAAGAGGATGTCATCATTACTTCAAGGTTTGAACTATAAGGTGTAACTATATATGAGAAGATGTGGTATGAGTGCCAATGTTTATTTCCAACTTGTTTTTCTCACCTTAATGCTTACCTCATCTGAACTGGATTTGTCTTGTGGTCTCTGTGGTGTGGGTGGGGATCGTGACTGTGGTGGTGTGTGAGGTGGCAGTAAGTCTGGTAATGCTCCACTGCTAGCACTATGCCGTGGGGACTGGAAAGCTAAAAATATTAATTTTACATTAAAGTATAATTGTAACATGTTAGCCTGTCATCTAGTAATTATACAAATTCATCTGACATGCTTGACTTTGTTGTTGTTTTGCTTTTGTATTTGTCACATGACTACAGCTCCTAGTTATTTCTTTTAGAAATGGATTCGGATGGACAGAGACGATGTTTTTTATTTGTATGTTGCCTTATTACACTTGATGGCTACAGGCCCTTGTTCCTTAATTTCAAGGAGTTGGTTTTTTATCATCTTACTTGTAAAAATCAATATCTAATAATGAAAATAGTGAAATAAGTGACTATCACTTGAATACATAGATCACTAAAACCTAACTAAATACATACCACTAATTGCACCCGGTGCAGAAGAATTGGATGATGTTTTGGCAAGTGGTGGCTTTGATCTCTGGACAGCTTCACTTTTTCTATTTCTTTCATGTTGCTGTTCTACAAAAGCTGTGTCAGACTTATTCTGAAATAAACAAGAGGTACATGATAGTTAAATACAATAATGTATAAGCTAAATGGAGATTTCAATGGTGTAAAGGCAACAAAGGCTAAACATTAGTAACAAGGGAGCATGAAATGGATAAAAAATAAATGGAGCATAATAATAAGCATACAAGTGTATAAGTTTCATAACATTTGGTTGGGGCAAACTTTAGTTAGAGATCAGAAACCAATTTTGGGATGTATGTACGGACAAACAAGGGTAACACTTAATGCCCCTTTCAGTGACAGTGGGGGAATAAAAAAACAACAAAACTTAATAGTAATGCACATTGTTTATACCCTCAGAATCCTTCTCTAAATAACCTTTCTTTTAAACATTGGATTTTGTTTTTTCATCCATGACCCAGTTATCTCAATTACCCATGTCAAACCATTTTTTCTGAACTGAAGATTCCTATAGTTTTCCTACATTTTGTTAGACAACACTAGCGAGACTGCTTGAGAACACATAACACACCAATAGATAAACTATACAACTTCATGTTAATAGGCAGTTATTGATGGCTTTTTGTTATGTATCTTGTCATTAAGGTATCATTGAGAAATGTTTTATCCCTATACCGACTTTACTTATATTTTATGCCTTTCTGTTTTGAGTAGTTTATTTTTGACCAGAGTAACTGCCATCCAATTGAGAAGTGCTCTACTTCAGATTCAATTTTAAAGGGATAATTCAAGTATGTCAGTAGGTATAATAATTATCTCAGGTACAGGCTTTATTTTTCCCAATTCTAAGCAGATTTTATCATTCAGTGTCTTAATATTTAATCTTTGTGAGGTTCAAAGCACAACACAGAAGTTTTCCGCAATCCACGAAAATAAACGAAGCCATAGTAATTAAATTTGTGAAACAATAGTTAGATATGAAATTGGAGTGACAGAGAATATTTCTCAATACTGTTACATGTATCATTAATAGTAAAATTGGAAAGATTTCGTAGTTTGACCAAACAAAAGACATTATATAAAGTGTCAACATGCTACTATAAATAGAATACCCCTATGTCATCTATGTTTGATACTTTTGTCCATTAGGACACATCAACATCAAGTATTTTGATCACACTTAACAGTTTTTTCTGAGGATTTACTCTTATGAACACATTTCTTTTTTACAAAATCAATACAAAAACTCTTAAAATTGTCTGTGGTATTTCAATTATTCATATCACGATTTCTTTCAGCAAATCATTCTTAGTTGGACTAATTTAATTTCAAAAGAAAAAAAACATGAATTAGTCATTTTTATTTTAAAGATTTAATTATAAAAGCCTTATATAATTTTCTGACAATTCACATAAAAGTGAACACAAGTAGAATTTACCCAAAACAGAGTAACTCCATAGGGAAATCTTTACTTCTATCTCTATGATTACCAAAACGTATAATCCAATTTTGTCGGTAAAATTGGATCTGAGACATGAATGACCATGCCTAACGTGATGTGATATTAAATAATTCTCGAAGAATCTTTTGGAGAATCAGAAACTCTTGTCAACTTGTAATGGATTCACATCTTTGATTAACAAACCTATCAATTGTATTACGCCAGAAATTTGTTGTAAGTGACGGGGAAGTGCCGATGTGACAAACATAGATTGTATCAATCTGAGGAACAAATCCCCCACTTTCCATTATTTCTCCAATTTCATTAGTCGTCTTTACTGATCATATCAAAAAATGAGAATTCACTTTTTAGAGAAAATAAATATTGTTTTTACTTAATAGGATTTTGTCTCAAAATTATCTGCATCATAATAACAACTACTGATTTCATTAAAAGACTAAATGAGTTTAAATATGACTAAACTTTAGTAAAATGGCCAACATTTTGTCCCTTCATGGATGTATGTTACCTATCCAGAGAAAAATCTTCTATCGAGAGCAATGTTTTAATGTATAATATAATCCCATTTATATACTTTGATTTCTCAGAAATTACAAAAAAATCAATTTCAGGGTCAAGTAGGCTAAAATTCACAACTTATTTCCGCTTTCAATGTTCTTCCATTTATCTACTATTTTCAATGCACTGTCTCTGAAAATGACTATAGTATAGAATATTACAGATGCATGTAGGGAAATGTTAATTTAACTTCAAAATTTCATTAATTTCTTTTCCACTTAACTAAGTGAAAAATGACATAAACTGACTGTCTACCTCTTTAAAGTTAACATATGGTTTACAAACCTAAACACAAACTTTTTAAAATTTAATTTCAAAACTAGTTAGCAAGCTGACATTTTATAATTACACGACAGACACACGCTGTTCATTTCATCATCAGAAATCTCACTAACCCGTCTGGAAAAAAACTTAAAAATAATTATATGATTTCATAACCATCAAAGTTTGTTCGTTAGATTGATAACCATAACAGTTGTATTTAATGAAAGTTTGAATCAATAGGGTTGGCTTCCGCATGCCAATGGAGAATCTCTGTTGGAGGGTAAAGAGCACTTGTCTGTAATTCCTTTCATCAACAGTTTACAGAGGGATGTATGAGTCAGATTCCTAAGTCATCAAGACTTTGACAAATCATTAGAGATAGCTGTCATTAAGAAAGAAAATCAAGATATTATCCTCTACAACTGCAATTTATCCAGGGTTATTCTGAAATGACCTTTCTGATGACTTTCTTCTTTAACTATTACTGCTTTTTGATATGACTGTTGGGAAATATTTAATTAACTGTTAAACATTCAGTTACTACAGAAACCCAAATCAGCCAACCAACATATAAAACTCTAATCCATAAAATAAATAGGTTTTTCCAAAGTAGGCTTTCCTTTTTATTCTTAAAATAGGCCCAAGTTATATTTCAAAAATAAAGGTTATATCTTTCAATCTTTTCAATTGTCTTTGGCAAGTCAGGCTACTTAGAAATTGTCATCAGGTAGCCAAGTTACAGGTTCAAACAGCTTCAGTACAACAAAACAGGCCATACTATTTGTAAATATTGGACTTTTCATTACAATACTGTAGATAGAAAAACGATTTAGTTCACCATTTGTTGGTTTCCATTGCAAAAGTATTGTAATTTAGACATCATTTATTTATCAGTAGTTTTTAAAAGTGTCCATTGTTAAGAACAGTGTAAAGAATGAGGCCAGTTAAGTCACTCAGATAAATATATAAATCTAGGATTACAACATAACATTCTCTTTCATTTATCTACTGCAAAAGGATAAAAAATCAGCCCTTAATAAAGTACAATCTCCCTCCCTAATAAAGTACAATCTCCCTTCTCCCTCCCTAATAAAGTACAATCTCCCTCCCTAATAAAGTACAATCTCTGTCTCTAATAAAGTACAATCTCTGTCTCTAATAAAGTACAATCTGACTCCTTAATAAAGTACAATTTCCCTCCCTAAAAAAGTACAATTTCCTCCCTAATAAAGTACAATCTCCCTCCCTAATAAAGTACAATCTCCCTCCCTAATAAAGTACAATCTCCCTCCCTAATAAAGTACAATCTCCCTCCCTAATATAATCTCATTACAACCATGCCCCATAATTCAAAATCAAATGCGGCCTTTCAAAACTTAACAGACATCCAATTATTTTGAACATTCAATACTTGAAGAAGCAGCTGCTTCCAATGTCAGAAGTTAACACTTGCTTTTTGTAACTGACTTAATTCAATTATTGCAAACCAATTGATGATATTTGAGAGCGACCAAGAGCATCAATTTTAACCCAAGCTATAAAAGATCACCAAGTTCTACCATAGAACAATCCCTAAAGACTGAAAAGAACATCGTTTTATAGGATAAAAGATCTGTCATTGCCATAAAATGACATTTACAATTCCCTACTAGAGTATTTCATTCCTATCTAGACATAACTCAGTATACATTCATCAATATTTGTAATGCTGGATTATTACATATTCCATATTTTTCCATCTGTATGCCTTGTAAAAATCATTAAATAGTCTTTATAACTGCATTTAAAAAATATATATAATGGCAGAGAAATTACAATAATTCTTACACATGGATAGCTTGTTTAAGACCACTACATGATTCTCATTGGGCAATTAATATAGATATAACTTCTTTCACATTGGTTATGGAGAGTTGGGCTTTTCTTACAAACAATAAAAACATTTTTTTTTTATCTTTCATCTTTATAAAATGTACAATGAAACAAAAGAATAATTTGATAGTCTCAAAACATTCAATGGCAGAATGTTATAACTTCTGATACACAGTAGGCAGTAAAGGCCAATATTAACAATCATTTTACTTTAAAACTTCATAAGCAACACAACTGACAATGACCTTTTACGGTTAGATAGCTACTTATACATTTACTGATATTCATATATTATATCAAGATCTATTTTCTTGTGGGAAAAGTAACATCACACTTAAAACAAAAATATTCTATAGGAAGTTAATCATTGATGGTCAAAAGGGTCAAAATTCAAGAAATATAATCTCAAGAGGTCAAGTTTTAGGAAATATCATCTCAGTCACTAGGTCAAGATCCAAGAAATATCATCTCCTAGGGTCCAATATTAAGGGATCAAATATTTTTTTTACATGTCTGAGTGGTTCCAAAAGCTTTGAGAAATAAATCATATGATGACCTATAGTTGTTAATTTCTTGTCATTTGGTCTCTTGAGGAGATTTATCTCATAGGCAATCATACCACATCTTCTTATTTTTATATTTGGTCCAGTCTCAGGATCCGGTAAACCATTCTGGACCAGACTCTACAGTACTGTACCTTTGTGCACATAATGACATTGCTCAGTTTTAATAGAACTATTCTTGACAATAATAACTTCTGGACAAAGCAAACTTTTCATATAAGCTAATGACCACTTAAACTCTCAGTAATTTATGTGAACTTTCACTGCAGGTAGTTTTTACAGTGGTCAATCAGCCAAAATGACCACTGACAGCTGACCACTTCAAAACTTGATCTTTACACATATTTACCATACCTCGCTATTTCATGTGGAAAAATATTTGGTAAAATGCAATTCTGCATGGGAACTCATTTATTTTCTTAAGTAGAAGAAAAACAAACCAAGTAATTTTATAGCTGGATGTGGTATCAACCAGATCTTAAGCTTCATTAGTTTTCTTTATAAATAAGTCTGAATGATAAATAGCTATGATTTTCATAATCCAAACAAACATTTTAGTTTGACAAATCTGCTACAGGCATGAAAATAATTAATACAATTGTGTTGATCTAACTGAAAATCACATCTTCCCAATATAAAAAAAAAAAGAAAGAAAAGAAATACAGGAATATCTGCTTTCAACCACCACCTAATTTATAGTCAAAAATCAACTGAGTTATAATTTTTATCATAATCAAACCATAAATAATTGTTAAGATTTAATAAATCAACCTAGTAAATCTTACAGTTGAGATCCTGTCCTATACATCTACACATCCAATCCACAGCCAATATATTATATAGTACTATTTTAAGAGTACAGCAAATATATTTTCTGACCACCTGACATAGAACAAATCATAAAATCACTATAACTGTTACAATCAACTAAATTATTGAACTTTTATGTAAACTTTTCCTGACCCTTGGTAAATTACCAACTAATTTCCCTGAGAGTTTTTTCTGACTTTTCATTTTTTTTTTTGCATATGTATCTACATTAAGTGATTTTGAAAATCATGAAGTTAAATTGCTACAAAGTGGTCGAGGAAGGACTAAGAGCAAAAATAAAGTAGGTTTTTGGAAATACTAGGGAAATGATGCTCCAATTATGTCCTTCATATAAAATACTTGCTTTTTTGTGATGTGTGTTTTAAGCTTCAAAAAGTTCTTTGGTGGCTTTCTCCATGACAATTACATATTTTAATTCATATTGAACCTAATTAATTTAATTAAACATAAATCTCTTCTTTTGTAGATAACTCATGCCATGAACCATGATATATAGAATAATCATGTTATCAAGTTAGCTCATATAGAAAGATCATGTTATCAAGTTAGCTCCTGTAGTTATTATCTACCCTCTATCATCACTCTAGATTACCATATCTACCTCCTACTGCTGCCTCAGATACATACCATATAAATGTTATCCATAACACTTTGATTATCTCATATCAACTCACTTTTTAGAGGAGGAAGATGTTTGCTATCAGGATTTTTTACAGTAGCTAATTTTCAAGTTTTTCAAATAATGACCTCCTTTCATAAACATGCTTTTGCTTGAATTAAACAGCACATTTCAATTGTTTGATACAATCCATATAGATGTAAAAAGTCAGATTAGTCATCTGAATCTTCCTACGGGGAGAGAGGTGTTCCTAATCTCACCTTGTCTCACCTGTTCTGACACCTCAGGAGAAGGTGTGTTATCTGTTTCCAGTAATATGTTAACCATTCTGACAAGTTTTAGAGCTTCACTGTAGATATTAGAGAAAGTGGTACTATATACTCAATGTTTAAGTGTGATCAGGTTTCATTGAAAGTGATCCCCAGTAGTATATCATGATAGGATATCACAATGTTATAATTATCTCACAAGAAATAAAGGAATAAAAAGACAGTGAAAAAGTACATCATTCTAACAGCTGAGTGTCATCTGACACGTCTTACAAAGACTCAATTCATACTGGTTGTTATAATAATGATTGAAGAACTCATAAGTCAAAAATTATATTGTAAGAAGGGTACTGAAGACCTCACACAAGTAAAATTATTCATCATTATATCTTTACAGCTAGATACTGAAATAGATAGACAACTTTGTCCATGCATGTAATGCTTCTCCCTATGCTTCAATCTCATCTAAAACAGGACTTCCATCACTTTTCCAATAAAATTGATAAAGACATAAATCTGCATTTATTTCCAACTGGGAAACCGTTAAATACAGAAGAGAAATGCTAATTTGTTCTCAAATTATAGATTTAAAACTCATATTTCTTAGAAAACATCAAAATTTCAAATTTTCCGAGGCAGAAACCAATACACAGATAATATAAATCTATATCCTTTTAATCAGGATAAAAAGCTAGATTTGTTAATGTTAAACTACAACATTTGTAATTAACTTGATCAATAACGATAATTATCAGATTGTTGCCCACAGATTGGTTTTTCCTACCCAATAATCAATTCTCATATTATTCACTATTAAGGCAGTATTTATCTTGATCATACAGGGAATCTTGTAGTAAACTTTTATGTAAACAAATATCCTTGTGCTACATATCAAGTGAAATTCAATTAAAAAGATCTAGATACTTAAACTAGAAAGAAAAAAACTGTCTGATGAGATATTATCTATCAACAATTATTCGTTATTCAACAATACAAGTTCTACATGTAGATGTTACGATACGACCGTCAATATAGCCATGTAAAAGTATACAAGTCTATAGGTTATCTACTATAAACATCTCAAACTATTTTATAACTGTTCAAATTGTATCTAAACGGTGAATGAAAGAAACTATCCATTAATTTTGTTACAGTACAAAGACATCAACAATAAGTAGAGGGATCACAGCCATTCAGACACAAAGTATTTAGGATTATACCTGTCAATGACATTAACATAGGAAAAGTTTGTCTCGTTCAGACCAGGGAAACATTATATTGACAATGTTCAGGCTAACCTGATGATTACAAAGTTAATCTCATAAAAACCATGTCACACTCAGCAATGGGTTCATAGATACAATTAATCTTATAAAAACGCTGTCACACTTAGCAATTGGTTCATTATACAAATAATCTTAAATAAAAACCCAGTCACACTTAGCAATGGGTTCATAGATACAATAAATGATCATGTAAATATACAGCATATGGTCAACAGACTTGGAGCGCCATAAAATCTCTTATTAATCTTAATGTTAAATTACTTTTTCACTAGGTAATAAAAAATTGATTAGAGCAAAATAAGGCCAAATAATTGAATATGTGGTTCTGTCAAATTGAAAGAAAAGTCAGTGCACTGAATTTGCATTATGTACGTGCAAGTCCTTTTGTCAATTGTTGAAAAACAATAAGAAAACCCTACTTATTTTACCAGAAATGAGGGTTTATGTTGGCTGGACAAACAAACCATAATCTACTTCAGGAACAATCTCATTTTCAATCTGAAATCTCCAACATTGATTTATAAAGCTTCAATGTCACAAGAAACCCCTACCTGATCTATACGTGATATGTACAGTTAATGGCAATGTCAACACTACCTCTCTTTATGAGGAACACAAAATCTATGATTCTAAAAGCAGAAATCATCAAATTTATACAAGGATATCAAACTTTATAGCAAACTGGTCATTTTGAATATTTGTAACATTTATCAAAATTTCTACACCAGAACTTTAAGTGGAAATAATGAGAAAATTATACAATTCCAGGTCTGATGATGACCATAATTTCTGTATAATCAGGTCACATTGACATTAGATTATAATCTAATCATTTCAGGGACGGAGAATTATATTATTATTTTTCACCATAGAGCAGTTGCCATTTAGGAAGTATTGTATTGTATTATGCTAATATGCATAAAAGAGATTCCAAATACAGCCAATAGTTAAGTACAAAAGGCTGAATTCACCAGAATATTCTGATTTACTAACATGTACAAAGTATTGCTACCAAACCACACTACCATACAAGATTGCTAGCTTCAAATATTTCATACTTGATTGCTGTTGTAAAAGAATCATCCATTAAATTTCCCTAAAAGTAATTATATGAAAATCTAGGCAGACTGACAGATTCATTCCCTAAACCAAATAAACATTACCGTTATCTTAATCTTCATCAATTCAATGTTTTTTTGAGAAATGACTTCCGTCTGATTGGGTTATAGAACTTTGTGATTGGTTCATTTCCTATTTCACAACCCAATCAAATAATGACATCAATCTTTCAATGCATGATTCATTGAAAAAAATGTCAAATTTATTTTTATAATTAATTTCTTTTTTATCTTCTGACCAATAACTTTTACAAGAAACAGCATAGAAACTGACAGACAAAACCATAATTAGAAATGGATGGTTAGATATTACAAGGACATTACAGAAATTGAGGATCTCAAAATTGGTACCAGTATTTATATTTGAGGGTTCCAACATTACAAGAAACTAATTTCTACAAGTAACATATTCTAATTATTCTGACCCAAACAATGTACCCTTATTTTTACTACCTTAACCTCACAAAACTTCTATTTAGTGTCAACATACAATGAAGTATCAAATTTTCCTCCTCAATTAACTAAACTTTACAATCCCGTAAATGTGGGGGAGAGATCCCATGATTTTGACATGTAATTACCGTTTTATTAGAAGTAATTAACAATAAAAAAATATTCTTTCATCTAAGGTTATAAATAGAAAATAATTTGCATTAAAATGTTAATGAATGCATTTTAATGCACTCCTACAAATAAAACAGTATAATTTTCAAAAAGCCACCCACAAAATCAAATGTCAAATTCTGGTGATCAATACTGTCTTTTTATTTGAACTTGCAGTCCCTAAGTTCATGAGACTATATTACAGAAACTATACAATTGTCAGTGATTTTAAACTGACATAAACCATTGAGTAATTAGTAAAGGAAACTGAAATGAATGGAGAATGTGTCCATGGGACACAGATGATGCCCCCACTTGCATATCATGTTATAAAGGGACATAACTAGAGAAATGTAAAAGTGACGCCACCTTAAATCAAACTTGATCAGAGTTTTTTGGTAATAAGCATTGGGTTTCATAATACTTGGTTGAGGCAAACTCAAATAAGAGAACAGAAACCCCTCTTGGGACATACATAGGATGGAAAAGCCTAAACCTTAAATGCCCTATACAAATTAAGAGAACAGAAACTCCTTTCTGGACATACATAGGATGGAAAAGCATAAACCTTAAATGCCCTATACAAATTAAGAGAACAGAAACCCCTTTCTGGACATACATAGGATGGAAAAGCATAAACCTTAAATGCCCTATACAAATTAAGAGAACAGAAACCCCTTTCTGGACATACATAGGATGGAAAAGCATAAACCTTAAATGCCCTATACAAATCATGAGCTTTTAATTTACATAGCTCAAAAGTAACAATTCATAAAACAATCAATATATTGAAGTCCTGCAACTCTGAACAATGATCGATATGTTGAAATTTAAAAACAAATTAAAACTCTATTTGACAAAGCTAATCTTAACAAGTTTCTACTATTACTAGAGTTATTCTAATATAATCTCCTTGTCTTGGTACTTAGGACAATGGCTTGAATGGTATGTCATAGCCTCTGCAGTGACCACCTGTTAAAATTGATACCTGTGTTGACCAACTGAGACACGATGACAATTAAGATGGAGGGAGGGAACAAACTTGGACAAAAGAGAAACTTCAATTTTCACAATTCAAAAAATATTGTTGCCATACAATAAAACACCAGAAAGAAAAACCGAACAAGATAGTCACTCCATTTGTCATGTTGATCAAAGTTTAAATTCTTTCAATAGAATCATTTTACAAAAATCTCAATAATCTGTTAAATTCCCTGTCTTCAAGGTCCTTTGACTTTCTTACATTCCTTCCCTGTTAAATTCCCTGTCTTCAAGGTACTTTCTTACATTCTTTCCCTGACTGTGCAATCATTAGATACCTAATTATATCTAACCACCTGACTAACTGTATTAATTACAACTTGTCTTTAGATACCTAATTATATCTAACCACCTGACTAACTGTATTAATTACAACTTGTCATTCCTTCCCTGACTGTGCAATCATTAGATACCTAATTATATCTAACCATCTGACTAACTGTATTAATTACAACTTGTCATTAGATACCTAATTATATCTAACCACCTGACTAACTGTATTAATTACAACTTGTCATTAGATACCTAATTATATCTAACCACCTGACTAACTGTATTAATTACAACTTGTCTCATGTGACCATTAAAAACTGGACTTCAAAGAGTCATCACTTAATCAATAATGTCTGGACACTGGTCAATAAAGTTGACCACTGTGGACAAATTGGTTCTTATTAGTGGTATTTGATCTGTACAAATTTTGTTTATTTAATTAATATCCATTGATACTGAAGCTGGTCAGTTTTGTTTTCTTACACTGAAATTATTAGCCTTGTGAGATTTGTTATCAGAACTGTGTTGATATTTACAAATGTTGAAATCCTATGCCATATGCTCAAATTTAAATACCAATGTTAGAAATATGGCTGTACTAACAATGCAATGTCCTCTTTAAATCCTTTATCTAAATATCTCAATAATATCTACAGAATATTTACTTTAAATTTGATATTGAAGAATTAAAGGACCATCAATAGATAAACAGACTTCTATCATTCAGAGACTTAACACTAGTATAAAGTAAACCTGAAGGCAGAAGTCTAATATTTTTAGCATACATAAAGTACAATATTCTAATGACTTTATGAAGACCCTAATCATATTTTTTTTTTCAAAAATCTCCCCTCCCCCCTTTCATAATTCTATGGACATCATTCAAATTTCCACATGCATACCAACTTCAACCTTAAGGTAGCTCGGGCGTATTCGAAGTTTTTATCAGAAGTGCCGTATTTTTTGTTATTTTATTCTTTACAGAAAGTTAATCAAATTGATCGAAAAAAAATAGGGAGTCACGGACCATTTAAGCTCAAAATTTTACTTTTAAGCAGGTATGTAAAAGGGACCATTTTTCAATGAAATGATAGGGATAATAGAAGTGTTGCCATATTTTTATCGGAATATCAAAAAAACGTTCTATAACAATTGGTCCAAAACTGTAATATAAAAAGCTGAAATATAGCTTCAAAGAATGATCAAATAAAAAACATAGGTCACCGATAAGGAAGTAAAAACCAAATTATGGCGGGAAAATGGGTGAAATGTCATTTCGCGAGCCATTCACAGATATACATAATAACGATAACATTCTTTTAATGACATAACTTCAATGATTTAACATTTCTAATCATTTAGAATATTAAAAAAAGTAATATCGAATTTACGACATGTGCATCTTTATCCATGTGTGAAAATATGCGCAGTCAAATGGTCCCGATCCACCTTAACTAAGCACATAAGCAACACGACGGGTGCCACATGTGGAGCAGGATCTGCTTACCCTCCGGAGCACCCTAGAACACCCCTAGTTTTTGGTGGGGTTCGTGTTGTTTATTTTTTAGTTTTCTATGTTGTGTCATGTGTACTATTGTTTTTCTGTTTGTCTTTTTCATTTTTAACCATGGCGTTGTCAGTTTGTTTTAGATTTATGAGTTTGACTGTCCCTTTGGTATCTTTCGTCCCTCTTTTTTTAACTACAAACATGAAATTCAGACAAAAGAAGAATGTGAACTGTTAACTGACCAAAAATTAGTTGTCAAAAAAAGTGATGTTGTACGATTAAAGAAAGGGAGACTCAAACCACAACATAATTCCACTTGTCCAACCACACAATCAACACTCTAAGTTATACAATTAACTTTATATATGCTGAACATGCCAATGTTTATAAATTCACCAGATATTTTACATAATTTATTTTATACCATGCATCTCACACACATGCTGGTAAAATCAAATATATATTATAGAAATAAGTAAACACTTTTGCTTCTACTTAATTAAATTCTGAAGGAGCATGAAGAAAACAGCATCTGAATTGTGCCACTTCATTACTGATGTTAGCAACATATCAAAATTTCTGACAAAATAAATCAACTTTGCTAATAAAACTTAAAATTATTTAGAAATGAATGGACCACTAGTGTATAGAAGTATCTGCTAGTCATGAACAAAACTTTCAATAAGTGTTCAGAACTGATTTGCTTGTATTTTATACCTGTACATTTCTGATTGTATTTCTAACATTCTAAACCTGTACCAGAACACATATGAACCTTGCATAAAAAGATGCTTCGTTCCTACATAAGTTAAACATAATTAGCCTAAAAATAGGTATAGGTACCAAAATAGTGTTAAATTAAGTATGGCTACAATATAACTGAGTACCAATAGGTAAATATACAAGTTCCTATTTATTCCTAGCCTTGAGTTTCAATCCTCTACGAATTCCCATTGACTAAGTAAAACGGGTGGTAAATTATTGATTATAAGTACGTACCTCTACAAGAATGTAGTAATAATTGTCCACTATTTTATAGAATTTAAAAGAATCGTCTATAATTCCTTCCTCTAGTACCATTTTGATTGATTAAACTACTAAATACTGAGAAATCAAACAATTTCACATCCTCAGTGTTGTTTTCCTGTCAATATTCGTCTTCTTTTTTTCTTCTAATTGGTTGTTGCTTTTTAAACTTAACACATTCTTCCGTTTGTGACACAAATAAATCTTCACTTCCTTGCTATCAGACAACTTATAATTTTTCAGAAATCACTTTTTCCTTCTTTAATAAAAATAATGCTTCACTAATAAATAAAACACTTTTACATATTTTTTTCATCAGAGAAGATATATCATATGTCAATAATTCACGATAATAAAAAAATTCTTCTGATGGAACAAGCTGATAAAATATCAGTAATCTAGATTTAACACTAAAACAGCCACCTTAGGCAGCAGGTTATAATCTGTCTTATTACCACAATCTAAATTTCTATTGGATGACAACAAAGTTCCTAAAATACTGGTGATAGTTATACCCTAACAAACTACTAATGAGAGATGTTTTTCAGTGTATAATCCAATGCTCCTCCGATCAATACTGTAATGGTATCACCGATAACCAATACCCTACTCTCTGTATCACTTGTTTGAAGAGTTTAAATACTAAACCTTCCAATCAGGTTCTGGGTATTGATGTTTCTGAAGGCTAACCATGTTAATTATTAAACTAATCAACTGTAACTCAACACTTATTCGATTATAGTCATGTATACAATCCTCTATATTTATCAATTATTTATTCCAGAAATTTTTGTTTTTAAAATGATGCAAAACAATTGTTCATTTAGTTGACATCATTTTTTTAAAGGCTGATTCATCTAAACTGCTGTGACAAATTACATATGTAGTGCACATCTGCAGCAATTGCACAAAAAAATCCCAGACTAAATGAAGGTTAATCTTTAAATTCTCCTTTTGGGAAAAACTTCATCTTTTAAACCTAAATTGGTCACTTAATGTCTCTGTTATCTATTTAAATATTCATAAACAAAATTGAACACTGGACAATGACACCTGAAGATTGTCAGTTTCTCACTGGCATCTGGTCAGCTATTAACTGGACAATGAGTATAATTAACACAAAATCAACACCATGTGCTGGTATAAATTGTCCATTGGTCCCACTGGCCACTGACCAATCAGAACTGTCAATGTCCACTGATATTCATTATGGTATTTATGATAAATGTTAATGAAGTATTTATAATTCCTTGATTTTATCTCTATAAGCAGACTATTGACCCTGCAACTTCAAAGAAAGGACACACTTGATACAATCCATTGGATAATTTTAATTTCTATAAGGACTTTTGACACCATGGCTTCCAAGACAGGATACAATATATTTCCTTGATATTTTGTTAAAGATTTTTATTGCAAGAGCTTAGATTTCAAAGAAACGACACAAATCTCCACAATAATGAATCACTATAAATGGGTCAACTTAAAGTCCACTTGAAGATAGCTTCCTTTCTTTCCACTAATAACACCAACTTACTAATCAATGTTCAGCAATGTTAAATGAAATGAAATATGGTCTATGAGTTTAAAAGCATACACCAGCTACCACTGACATGTGCCTGTGTTTACATCAGTGGATTTACCTGTGGGGTGAAATCTACCTGTAAAGTTCATATATAAATACAACCACATGGAACACTAAAATAGATCATCTGTTCAGGGGATCACATAGTACTGGCCAATAGAACAATTCTCTTTTACAAACAGTTAGGTCTGGGATAATTAACAGTGTGTATAATTAATCTTTAACTTAATTATACCTTTTAATAAAAAAAAATAAGAATTGAAGGTTTTTTTCTATCGACCTGACATGAAATAGAGAAGAGCAGATGGTGTATTCTTTCAGCTACAAACATATAATTAAGGAACTCAAAGCTACAATTATGAGTTTTGCCACAATCTACAAGTCACCTTGAGCCTAAGTAAAAGGAAAACAGATGAAGAAATTTAGAGAACTTTAAACTAGAAAAGTTGACATGATCATAATACAGAATTAGGGTTGAGTATATTTATACTTAAAAAAAATCCAACAAAATGTTCAAATATCTTAAAGTTCTGCACCACAACAAGATAAATACATGTACTGATATTTCATCAACAAATTACCAAAATCAGCGTGAAATGTCATTGTGAACTACCGCTGGTCAAAAACTAATTTATAATTAATAATCTTGGCTAACTGTGATATATTAAGGTACAACATATTTATTGTGGGACCAGGTGAGAACAACAGATGGACAATAAACAAGTGGGCATTCTAATTCTAATAATCAAATAAATGATTAAATCTCTTTTGTTGAAGGAAAGTGTCATAAATTCATTGACAAGGATTTCAAGGACTCCTATGGTTCAAACTAGTAATGGAAGAAAACAAATTGTCACCCTACCCTGGGACCAAAAGATGAAGCCATGTCACCCTACCTGTGACCAACAAATAAAGCTCTACTTTGACATGTTACCACTGTTCTGAATCATAACGATCAGCCTTTACTCTAACTAGGTAATACCAGGTCAAAATTATTTGGCTTAAATGGGAAAAGGGTAAGGTAAAACCTATGACCACCTGCAACCCAAGGCAAGTAATTTACTGAAATTGGGTTCTGTCTAGCATGCACTTCCTTACATGTCGATTGTTTTGAGCTAAACCAAAAACCTCTATTCCTTTAACCTTTTGTTGTTTTGTATAGCTTGAATTTCTGTATATTTACCTCCCCACTTCTTGGCAATTAAATAATGATATTTATAATGTTCCCATGTTTACCTTTTTGATAAATGATTTTACATTTCCAAACATTTCACCTATTACATTACACTATATAAAGATGGAGCTGATATACCTGCCTCACATATTCTATAAATATTTAGACATTGACTTAAAAGTATCCCCTTAGGTATCATAGATATCTATCAGACAATTTTAACCACCAATAACTGAAATTGGCTTGATGTTTGACATATAAACTTTAACAAGATTGAATCCAGACTTCAAATCTACAAATGGACAAGACTAAAATAATCCTTACCAAATTGTGACATCTAGATTATCACCAATATGTTTGTTATCCGTTGGCTTTTACACACCTGTCATAGGGGGATACAGAAGTTAAATCAAAGTCCAAAAAAAAATTAAAAGCTGAACTGCTAAAAAAACAAACAAACAAAAGAACAACACAAATTTCTAACAGAATAATAATAATGATTAACAATAATTAACCCAAGATTCAGTTGAAAACTTTATCTGAACACCTAGGTTCAGACCAGAGGTTTATCTGAACACCTAGATTCAGACCAGAGGTTTATCTGAACACCTAGATCCAGACCAGAGGTTTATCTGATTACCTAGATACAAGTCAGAGGTTTATCTGAACACCTAGATTCAGACCAGAGGTTTGCTTGATTACCTAGATTCAGAACAAAGGTTTATCTGAATACCTATATTCAGACCAGATGTTTGCCTGATTACCTAGATTCAGACCAGAGGTTTATCTGAACACCTAGATTCAGACCAGAGGTTTATCTGAACACCTAGATTCAGACCAGAGGTTTGCCTGATTACCTAGATAAAGGTCATAGGTTTATCTGAACACCTTTATTCAGACCAGAGGTTTATGTGAACACCTAGATTCAGACCAGAGGTTTGCCTGATTATCTAGATAAAGGTCAGAGGTTTATCTGCACACCTTTATTCAGACCAGAGGTTTGCCTGATTACCTAGGTAAAGGTCAGAGGTTTATCTGAACACCTAGATTCAGACCAGAGGTTTGCCTGATTACCTAGATACAGGTCAGAGGTTTATCTGAACACCTAGATTCAGACCAGAGGTTTGCCTGATTATCTAGATAAAGGTCAGAGGTTTATCTGAACACCTTTATTCAGACCAGAGGTTTGCCTGATTACCTAGGTAAAGGTCAGAGGTTTATCTGAACACCTAGATTCAGACCAGAGGTTTGCCTGATTACCTAGATAAAGGTCAGAGGTTTATCTGAACACCTAGATTTAGACCAGAGGTTTGCCTGATTACCTAGATAAAGGTCAGAGGTTTATCTGCACACCTAGATTCAGACCAGAGGTTTGCCTGATTACCTAGATAAAGATCAGAGGTTTATCTGAACACCTAGATTTAGACCAGAGGTTTGCCTGATTACCTAGATAAAGGTCAGAGGTTTATCTGAACACCTAGATTTAGACCAGAGGTTTGCCTGATTACCTAGATAAAGGTCAGAGGTTTATCTGAACACCTAGATTCAGACCAGAGGTTTGCCTGATTACCTAGATAAAGGTCAGAGGTTTATCTGAACACCTAGATTTAGACCAGAGGTTTGCCTGATTACCTAGATACAGGTCAGAGCTTTATCTGAACACCTAGAATCTTTAGACCTACCAAAGTTCATAATGAAGGCAAGATTCTATAAAAGTATATCTACTTGAGCATGTTAAGTTTTTATTCATTTAATGGGAAACAAATAAAACTAAAATGTATAGATTCTTAGTAAAATAGTATAAAACTACTGGTATAGGCTTTTTACTTCAATTCCTAAATTCAAATGAGATTAATAAATAAAACATATGAAATATTAGTTAATATTAGTTAATATAGACAAATCTTGAACCCATTGTATCTCACAAAATCATAACAAATAGGCTTTCTGTGCTTTTTATAGTTAAGCTGCTAGTAAAAATATTATGGATAATTCTAAATTGTAAAATTATGTAAAAATAAACTTTTCAAATCATATAATTTTTGTTGACTTTATGCAAAGTGAACTATAACTTGTAATATTAACTAAATGACTGACACAAAAATCTTGCAAATCATTGTTAGTTTAAATGGTACTGTCTTTCTTCTAATATTTAATTTGATATAATGGTGGGTCGTTCCTGTAAAGTTCACCACGGATAATCCCAGTGTACACAGGCCCACAGATACCCCTTTGACAGGTGTGTAAACACAAACAGGTAACAAGTGTCTTTAAGTATCAACAGGGGAGATAATCTAGTTGTCACCATTCCAAACTGGTTACTCTGTTACCCCTAGAGGGTAGGGAGACAGAAATTCATTGACCATTATCTGTCATAATGGAGACATTTCTGATGAATGAAAATATCACTGTTTGATCAAACTATAATTCATCATCGGTATATTTGACCAGTTAAACAGATAAGTCTTTTCTGTAAAACCTTTAATTTTTGCTCGTGTGGTTTGTCAGCTTGTGAAACAGAATCAAAAGAAAACCCTCGCCATAAAATATAAAATGAAAAGCTTCAAGTTTCAGTTCTATTGTTTGCCAAATAACCAAACTTGATAACTGTTCACATGTAGCGTGTGAGGATTTATACCATTGGACATCTGTTTTATTCTTTATTGGTGTTTTATTTGGAAAAGTAGGGAAACTGAATATTTTAAAATCCCAATGTTTATAGATAATCAATATTTATTAGTTTCCACTGCTATCTGAAGTTGAAGAAAATGAAAAAACAAATTATGAAGAAATACAATACTAAAAACACTGATTTTTTTACTAACATAATATTATTATCCAAGACAAACCACTGCAAACCATCAAAATATGAATCAGAAGGGTAATGTGTTTCTTTCTTTTAAAGTTGATTATTACACAATGCAAAATTAAAACCTACTACAGCACAACCTTCCTGACAATTCAATTAGAACATATCATAACATACAGAGATTCAAGTCTAACAGAAAATGAAACCTGTTTGTAAAGAACCATCTATAAGTCCTAAAATTGTTTTTTTTTTAACTTGAAGGAAACAAAAGGCATAGAGAATACAATTGGGTTATCTATTGTCAAATTAACCTATAATGTCTTTTTGGGTTAGTCACCCAATGTTGTCAATATAGCAGAACTAAAACAATTGTCATACAAGTGGGAGATTTGGCTAGCTATAAAACCAGGTTTAACCCACCAATTCCATCAGAAAAGGGCCTATACCAAGCGAAGGATACAACATTTTTTTCTCACTTGTTCCATTGGTTTGTAACATTTAATTTTGTCAGTTTTATGCACTTTTGTTAGTCTGTTATACTTTTTTTAACCGGCACTCCTTAGGAGTAAAATTATTATAAAAATTGACATGCCTTTCATACATTTATATCCACAGTTATCATTGGTAATATATATTGTGTGCTGAAACTATTTCAATGTAAAGAATAATTTGAACAAAGAATACGTTTGTTTGTCTACATACAATATATCTGTACAGACAAAGTTAAATGAGGCAAATCTGACACACAACTATATAGGTAAGGTGGAGACATATATTTAGGAGAGTTGTACTGTGTTGTTCTTAGTCAACCACACACTGGTGCCAGTGTCATACCATTTAATACCTTACTGAAGGTCCTGTTCTACATTCTCAAATTTCAAAACATGTTTATATAATAAATTAGAAAACAAGTTGGAAAGATAAATTAAATTTATAAGTTTGTTCAAACATGAAAAAGGCAGAAAATATACTGTATAATTAATACCAGCATGTCTTTCGATTACATCCCAACCCTTTCTTTTCAATAAGTCAGAAAATACTGAATACAAGGATATCAAAACTGTAAAAGATCTTAATAAATCTCCTTAATCGTTCTGGTTCCATTTACCCACAGATTCAAACTGAGGAATTTGTCACATCAATTATGACATAAAACTAAGGGTAATCTGTTCTTTAAGATAATGACAGAAGATTTTTCTTTTGTATCAAATATTTGAATCGTATGAAAAAAAATATTTAAGCACACTCTAATAGTTTATTCACCAAATATGCTAGTTACATAGTAACATTGAAAGCTCATGCTCCTCTTGATATATCATGTATTAGAGAAGATTGACCATTTATGCATAATTTTTTTGCATTTTTGATTCTGTGTTTTTAAACATAAACAATGCAAGACAATTGAACTATGATGGTGAATTTAAATCCATAAAGTTTTAAAATATAATAAAATTATCAGTCAAGTCTGTTATCCTAAATCACATATATGGCTGGATATATTTATCAGAGGACTGGAAAATCATGATTTACTTATATGATATCCTTTAGACCAAAGAAAGTAAACCTATTTCTGAGTCAAAGATATTTGATTGTCATAATTTACAGTCTAAGAGGAAGGTTTCCATTCAATAAAACTAATGATCTTTACATCAATGTCCAGGAATAGAAATCATTCAGTAAACAGATTCCTTTGTACTTTTCCATTGTATACAATAAGATATTAACATAGAGATGTATAAAAGGTTATCCTAACATGTTTATATGAATGATTCTGGTCATCAACATGTCAGTAGCAGGAAATAGCCCATTATAAAACACAATTTGTTTATTCTACCACTCAACTCAAGTACTAAATCACATACATTTAAATCATAATCATTGTCTGGACTCTGCTGTACATAGTTCATTCAGATATGTACAGCAGAGTCAAGACAAATTAAGCAACTGATTTCCTTTAATTTAAACAGAAAAAGTAAAAGCTGGTGAACTTTTAACATTAGCTAAATTGTAATGAATACACTCTAAGTATAAGAACAACATTTCACTAGGAACACTAACAACACCAACAACTTTGACAAAGGAACACTAAAAACCAACTGATAACAGCAACAACATTTGACAAAGGAACACTAACAACACCAACTGATAACAGCAACAACTTTTGACAAAGGAACACTAACAACACCAACTGATAACAGCAACAACAACTGACAAAGGAACACGAACAACACCAACTGATAACAGCAACAACATTTGACAAAGGAACACTAACAACACCAACTGATAACAGCAACAACAACTGACAAAGGAACACTAACAACACCAACTGATAACAGCAACAACATTTGACAAAGGAACACTAACAACACCAACTGATAACAGCAACAACTTTTGACAAAGGAACACTAACAACACCAACTGATAACAGCAACAACAACTGACAAAGGAACACTAACAACACCAACTGATAACAGCAACAACATTTGACAAAGGAACACTAACAACACCAACTGATAACAGCAACAACTTTTGACAAAGGAACACTAACAACACCAACTGATAACAGCAACAACAACTGACAAAGGAACACTAACAACACCAACTGATAACAGCAACAACATTTGACAAAGGAACACTAACAACACCAACTGATAACAGCAACAACATTTGACAAAGGAACACTAACAACACCAACTGATAACAGCAACAACTTTGACAAAGGAACACGAACAACACCAACTGATAACAGCAACAACATTTGACAAAGGAACACGAACAACACCAACTGATAACAGCAACAACATTTGACAAAGGAACACTAACAACACCAACTGATAACAGCAACAACATTTGACAAAGGAACACTAACAACACCAACTGATAACAGCAACAACATTTGACAAAGGAACACTAACAACACCAAAACACTAATGACAATGTTCTATGAACAACAATCAAACAAAAACATTAGTAACATTTAACTTGAAACCTGGAGAAAACTTTACCATGAACAACTGATTGCATTTGTCTATTCTTGATTTAATTATTTCAATAAAAATAGAATTGTACTAGTGACCAGTGTCAGCTTTTTTTATGAAAATTCATTCATAGAAACCTCAACTACTAGAGCATCCAGTTTATTGTATACTTTGTAAGTCGATTGGCCTCCCTCCAATACTGGAGTTACATGATGAACTAAGTTTTCTTAAAATGTTATCTCCTTAATCACAATAAATACCAATTTATCAACCAATTTATTCACCTCATTCTATTTTTATTCAGGTTTTTATCAATATATAATTGATTTACATGTTTTTATTGTAAAAAGATATACCCCTGTCACAGAAAATGAACACTTCGGGTGTCCCATGTCATACTGAATAGAGAACACTACACCCTCAACATAATGTGAAGTTCTTTTGACCTGTCCATCAAATCTATTTTATCATTCAAATCTTTTTAAACAGGTGTTAATACTCTGACCAGACAATGAACTGTAAAGAAAACTTTCATCAGATCAACAACATTTTTTATTCTATGTTTTTAAAATCGTAAAATAAAATCTCATAATTATACACAATGACAAAATAAATGTTTTCACCCATATATGTGAAATTTTCAGGAAAAATGAAGTTGAGCACACCATAACATTTCCTAATCATCAAGTGAATATCTAAAATTGTTGAAGCTGTCAGTTGACCGTTTGTGTAATAATTGTTATAGAATTCCAACATTCTCTAGATGTAATATATCTTGATACATCAAACAGTTATGTCAATAAAACATTTTGTTTATAATTCCTGAGTATTATTTTTAATTTTATCATATTCTAGCTTTTGTTTATACTGAATGCACATACATGTGTGTGGTAGCATATTCTATGAGGTATTATTGTTAATCTTTGCTGTAAGAACAACCAGAGAAAAAGCAGATCTTTATCCTTCAGACATTGTCAGAGTTTTTTTATCATCATTAATTAGAAAACTTTGATGTTTTATAATCAAATCTTCCCCAAAGCACACTTCTCTGCCATAAAAATCATACCAAGGTTCCAACAGACTTGATCTTAATAAAATTCAGACCAATACATCACTTCAATGTGTCAAGTAGATAACAAATACCTCTGTGATAGAAACAACTTCTGGGTTGTAACAATCATTCATGTTATAATGCCTCCATCAAATACTACACTCAATAATGCATGTATTGCTGGAATTCATCTAGATGTAAACAAAAGTATGTGACGATGAGCAAATATTAAAATATATAGCACATTGACATCATCTTAGTAAGTAAAATAGCAAAAGAGATACTTTTCAACAATCCTTCTTATACTTCACAGTTACTTATGTGGCATTTTAAAGTACAAAGATGACAGCTAATATTCTAAAGCAGAAATTTGTATTTTCAAAGATTCTTTCTGAAGACTTTTGAAGTAAATATCTTCTCTATTCTACCGACATCTAATCTGTCTAGAAGTCTTGACATTTCTAATCCTTATAATCATCTGTACTCTGTTTTCATTGAAAATAAAGAAAACCTCAGAAGCCATGTTTGACATATACTGATTAAAGCTTCAAACAGCTGCATGGCAAATAATGTTCATATCAATGTTTAAGTAAGGAAGAAACCTGTAAAGGGTCAGAGATCCTACAAGACAGATCAGAAGTGAATATCAAACAGGAACTAGTAAAAGAGTCAACTTGAATGATGGTAAAAACAGCAGAGTTACAAATGTTTACCAGATGCATTGAAATCAAAGAACAATATTTATATTTTATTTATTGCTTTTTTATATCTTTGGTCATCTGTTCTGAAAATCTATCCTAGAATGCAAACTTGAAACCCTTGAATTACATTACATTTAAAACATATGGATGAAATAATAGATCACAAAAATCACTTTGATTTGTTTTCTTGGTTTGTGTAGCCTTTTAATAAAAGTCTTAGAAAATAGCTTCTATCAACCTCAATTACCGTCTCACAGGTTTAAGCTGTTTTATCCACAAGATTCATTTTTTTAATAGAAAAAAACCAACAAAAATATAACTGAAGACAAATATAGTCTAAATTGAACATTCTAAATTACACTTACCATTGATATTTTTCTGATCAATCAAAAACCCAAAGGATTTCTATTAGGTAAGATTGTCTGCTTTAAAATATTTACCCGTTTTCATAAGGTAAAAGGATATGCATAACTTATATATTTGACAATAAAGAATGCAACAAAAAACCTCTTTTTAAGTTATGCACAACAATGTTCAAATTATAAATGTGCATAATACATCCACTACAGAATGCAGTGTACTTTAATTTATTAATGAAATGAAATGCACATTTATTCAACAGAAATGTATTTTCTTCTTCAGAATCAAAATGACCTAAATAGGGTACTTAATTAATTTCTATTATGTGCAGCATTTTTTTACCAGGATTTTGGATGCACACAATAAAGTTTAAGCACATTACAAAATCTGATTTGTGCTTATAACTAAACAAATACAACCAACACATATGCTGTACAGCAATTCAACCTGTCAACTAGACCTGCTAGAACAGCCAAAATAGAAATCTAATCTGTTTATTTCCTTCATCCGAACCCCATTTACAGTACAAAACACACGCTATACTGGATAATCTAACCTGTCAATCACTGTATTCTATAGATTTTTAATAGCCAAAACATGAATCAAGTCAGCTCACGGCACCAGCTTTAATTAATTAGTTTCATATAAATAATGATCAGAATTGTATGAAATTAAACTATGTTATTATGAAATCAATCTCATTAAAGAGATGGCACAAACATATGTTCTGCAGAAAAGCTTGATGCACATTCGTTTGACTTTTAACATGTAATAAGACTTAACTATCACAGACTTCCAAGTTAATCTCATTCTCATTCAGACTGATAATTAACAGTAGTAACAACATTCTATCGTTTTATGTCCCTTCCTTATGTCCTGAAACCTAGATAAGTAAAGTCATGCAGTAGTACTTTTAAAAGATGAATATTGGCACCTATCTTAGCCTTTTGTAGAGAGATTTTAACTGTCTAAAATAGTCATCTGTTTCAGACATCATTTTTATTAGACAGGTTCTTATAGCTGACTTACAACACAGAATTTCATTTAAAATTATAAAAAAAATAATGCAGTTGTAACATCATGAAACCAACATCAAATGGTTTATTTTTCTTCTAATTAGTAAATAGGATTTTAAAATATTAAATATTTAATCTATTACAATTCCATTAAAGCCATCACACAAATGTAACCTTTCCTTTTACTAGGGGACACAACTCTATTAAGATAATTATTAACAATAATTTTAATGTTGAAAGGCAGCAATGAAATATTTGACATGTGCAACAAAATGCACAAACTCATTTCAAGTTAAATTACAAGACTAATGAATTTACAATGTAATTTCAAACAGAAGTAGCAGAGTTCTGTAAACAATTAAGGTGTTCTATCTATAAAATATATGGCAAAAAGAGAATTGAAGAGAATGAATGAGGTCGTCATTTATCTAAAACAATCAGAGAAGAAGTTGTCATGGCTAAATGTTTTTATCTCACTTATCAAGGCTTATACAGGTATTAAATTGAACAAATAACAAAGTCAGATGCTAAACCCCTTACTGTAAAAAAGTTAATATAATTTCTGTGTAATGAAATGTATAATAAAATCCTTAATTGAAATCATGGATATAACATATTGATAGAATGAGTGATGCTTGCTAGTGTAACAGCCAGTGTGGACATTACAAGCTCTGAAAATTGAAACTACAGCATTCACAATTTTCCATATGAATTTGACAGAAAAAGCTTTATAATTTAACATTTTAATAATTTCCGTCTAATGAGCTGAAATGAATTGCAGATGAAAATGACATAAAAATGGATGATTTAGATATGGCCCATTACAATAAATAAACATAAATTGATCATAATCTCCATAGGCAGTATCTTCAATAGGATCCAATCCAGAATGTTTATAACAATGGCACTGGCTAACTCATTGACAACATATGCTTATGACTGGTCAAGCTCATAAAACATATGCTGATGACTGGTCAAGATCATAAAACATGTCAATTTCAAAGACAAGTGGGTGTTAGTCAAAGGAAGTGTTAAAACCTAGTCAAAGACAAAATGAGTTCTGTCTAATTACCAGAAATGTAAATGGGCAGGTTGTTAGGAGATAGATCAATTGCACATGAAATCGACCATCAAATACACAGTGATGTAAATATAATGAGAGAAACTGACATCTCAACAACAACACAATATGGAAGCAATAGACAAATTTATTCAAAAGAATCCTGCAAAATCTAATTATTTGATCAAAGAGTGAAGAAATTGAACATTTAGATTTTTATGGAAACAGTCTGGATTTTGTATTATTTAACATTAAAAGTTTATCAGCTGTTGTATTGGTTTTATGATTCAATATAGGATAGAAAGAGTCCATAACAATTTGAGAACTTTCTTTCATCCTCAAGATTATTTCTTATTTCATATAAGTAATGCAACAGCAATATATACATATGTGTTATCACTTAAAATTTGAAGATTGAAAGTCCATCAATAATTCAGTAGTGATTCTGATTTACTGGAATTGAAAGATGAATTAAGTTTAGGAATGGCTTTAGGACTAACATTCTTACACTCATTCAGTACAGACTGGATACCTTAGAACCCTTTCCCTTGTTTAGGAATGGCTTTAGGACTAACATTCTTACAATATTCAGTACAGACTGGATACATTAAAACCCTTTCCCTTGTTTTGGAATGGCTTTAGGACTAACATTCTTACAATCATTCAGTACAGACTGGATACATTAAAACCCTTTCCCTTGTTTTGGAATGGCTTTAGGACTAACATTCTCACAATCATTCAGTACAGACTGGATACATTAAACCCTTTCCCTTGTTTTGGAATGGCTTTAGGACTAACATTCTTACAATCATTCAGTAAAGACTGGATACATTAAAACCCTTTCCCTTGTTTTGGAATGGCTTTAGGACTAACATTCTTACAATCATTCAGTACAGACTGGATACATTAAAACCCTTTCCCTTGTTTTGGAATGGCTTTAGGACTAACATTCTTACAATCATTCAGTACAGACTGGATACGTTAAAACCCTTTCCCTTGTTTGGAATGGCTTAAGGACTAAATTCTTACAATCATTCAGTACAGACTGGATACATTAAAACCCTTTCCCTTGTTTTGGAATGGCTTTAGGACTAACATTCTTACAATCATTCAGTACAGACTGGATACATTAAAACCCTTTCCCTTGTTTTGGAATGGCTTTAGGACTAACATTCTTACAATCATTCAGTACAGACTGGATACATTAAAACCCTTTCCCTTGTTTTGGAATGGCTTTAGGACTAACATTCTTACAATCATTCAGTACAGACTGGATACATTAAAACCCTTTCCCTTGTTTTGGAATGGCTTTAGGACTAACATTCTTACAATCATTCAGTACAGACTGGATACATTAAAACCCTTTCCCTTGTTTTGGAATGGCTTTAGGACTAACATTCTAACAATCATTCAGTACAGACTGGATACATTAAAACCCTTTCCCTTGTTTTGGAATGGCTTTAGGACTAACATTCTTACAATCATTCAGTACAGACTGGATACATTAAAACCCTTTCCCTTGTTTTGGAATGGCTTTAGGACTAACAATTAACAATCATTCAGTACAGACTGGATACATTAAAACCCTTTCCCTTGTTTTGGAATGGCTTTAGGACTAACATTCTTACAATCATTCAGTACAGACTGGATACATTAAAACCCTTTCCCTTGTTTTGGAATGGCTTTAGGACTAACATTCTTACAATATTCAGTACAAACTGGATACATTAAAACCCTTTCCCTTGTTTTGGAATGGCTTTAGGACTAACATTCTTACAATCATTCAGTACAGACTGGATACATTAAAACCCTTTCCCTTGTTTTGGAATGGCTTAAGGACTAACATTCTTACAATCATTCAGTACAGACTGGATACATTAAAACCCTTTCCCTTGTTTTGGAATGGCTTAAGGACTAACATTCTTACAATCATTTAGTACAGACTGGATACATTAAAACCCTTTCCCTTGTTTTGGAATGGCTTAAGGACTAACATTCTTACAATCATTTAGTACAGACTGGATACATTAAAACCCTTTCCCTTGTTTTGGAATGGCTTAAGGACTAACATTCTTACAATCATTCAGTACAGACTGGATACATTAAAACCCTTTCCCTTGTTTTGGAATGGCTTTAGGACTAACATTCTTACAATCATTCAGTACAGACTGGATACATTAAAACCCTTTCCCTTGTTTTGTCATAAAAAGTTACAGAAGCCTGATGTAATTTTTTAAATGTATAATGAAGACAATAAATCATATGCAGTTACATTGATGTGTGATGGCTTATTAAAGTATCTACTTCCTACAGTACCTAAACATCTAAGGTTTTATACTGATATCAGACACCATTCAATGTGTTTTATACAAGGATACCAGATCAAACACAGTAAAACAGGAAACCAGACAGAGAATTAATAGAGGTTCAACACTTCTATCTGTCAAACATAAGTAAAGAAGTAATCAAACATGTGTATTACTATCATAGTTACATCAGAAATCAAACATGTGTCTGACTATCATAGTTACATCAGAAATCAAACATGTGTCTGACTATCATAGTTACATCAGAAAACATGTGTCTGACTATCATAGTTACATCAGAAATAAAAAAAACTTCTCTTTTCTGTCAACAATGATTAGTAATTAAAGAGTCAAATCTGGTTTAAAATATAAATACACTTAAAAACAGACTTCTTCAAGGTTAGACTTCACACATCTTTACTATACAAGCTTACATGGATACAGATTCTCAATGCTACTAAATATTCTTCAAAACTTTTGAGGCTGATCTTCTGAAAGTCTTCCATTATATAACGTAGGCTTATTATATTATATTTGTTGGACAGTCAAATTACTTTTATTCACCAGTAGGATGTGAACAAATGAATGCCATTAGACATGAACTTTTATATGAAAGTCTTTAGACATGAACTAACAAATGATTGCCATTAGTCATGAACTTTTATATGAAAGTCTTTAGACATGAACTAACAAATGATTGCCATTAGTCATGAACTTTTATATATGAAAGTCTTCAGACATAAACTAACAAATGAATGCCATTAGACATGAACTTTTATATGAAAGTCTTTAGACATGAACTAACAAATGATTGCCATTAGTCATGAACTTTTATATGAAAGTCTTCAGACATGAACTAACAAATGAATGCCATTAGACATGAACTTTTATATGAAAGTCTTTAGACATGAACTAACAAATGATTGCCATTAGTCATGAACTTTTATATGAAAGTCTTTAGACATGAACTAACAAATGATTGCCATTAGTCATGAACTTTTATATGTGAAAGTCTTCAGACATGAACTAACAAATGAATGCCATTAGTCATGAACTTTTATATGAAAGTCTTTAGACATTAACTAACAAATGATTGCCATTAGTCATGAACTTTTATATATGAAAGTCTTCAGACATGAACTAACAAATGAATGCCATTAGACATGAACTTTTATATGAAAGTCTTTAGACATGAACTAACAAATGATTGCCATTAGTCATGAACTTTTATATGAAAGTCTTCAGACATGAACTAACAAATGAATGCCATTAGTCATGAACTTTTATATATGAAAGTCTTCAGACATGAACTAACAAATGAATGCCATTAGACATGAACTTTTATATATGAAAGTCTTCAGACATGAACTAACAAATGAATGCCATTAGACATTAACTTTTATATATGAAAGTCTTTAGAAATGAACTAACAAATGAATGCCATTAGACATGAACTTTTATATGAAAGTCTTTAGACATGAACTAACAAATGAATGCCATTAGACATGAACTTTTATATGAAAGTCTTTAGACATGAACTAACAAATGAATGCCATTAGACATGAACTAACATCGTATTGTTGCCATTAGACATGAACTAACATCGTATTGTTGCCATATTTGTCATTACCATTTATAAACTTTAGTTATTCCATCTTTGTTTTTAAATGGGGAGACCACAAATAAATCCCCTCATTTATCATTTATACATCAGAGAAAGAAATCAATAGTTAGATTTACAGCATCCATTGGCACCTTATCTTCTTCAAACAAAAACACCCCTCCATTCTAGAAAGAACCAATATTTGTTTATCTGAGTCTGATAGTTATCAATGTTCCTATCTATCCAATAAAACAAGAGTTAGTCTGATAGTTATCAATGTTCCTATCTATCCAATAAAACAAGAGTTTATGTGAAGATAAGGTTGTGTTTTGTCACCTTAATTCCCATTATTTTGACAGATTATACAGACAAATCTTTTAAACTGCTAATTATTCTGATATTTCATTATATTTGTTGTTGACTCTTGGTTTACCAGTTCACAATTTACCAGTTCACCACTGATGGTGTATTTGTCTTTATATTTCATCCATCCAAATGAAAATAAGTTTGAAATGATTGAGAAATGTATTTTCAGATGAAATGTTATTGAGTAGTGCATCCATATAAATGAAGCCATTAATCATTCATTTTTTAGATAATGATGGGTCTGATAAAAACTTTTCTTCACCAAATTGAATTAGAACTACATGTAGAACCTCATCCTTCACCAGACTGAGAAAAAAAACCTTATTCACCCAGACTGCAAGAAACCTCTCTAGAACCAGTATAATGCAGAGTTCTGATTCATACAAAGAGTCCCTAGAAACCCATTTGATTATTTCAAAATAAAATATACATTTACATGTACAGTAAAGCACTTAGATGGCTGATTCTTCTAAAACACTGCAAGTTGTATCCTTAACGTAAAATTAAGAACAGTTGTCAATTCATCATTGATAGAGGAAATAGTACAAGTTATATTTGTTTAATTGGTCCTTTACAAAGAAGAATCACTTAGTGTTAAGTGACCCTTGTTGTAGCTTTGTCTCTGAGGGCACTTATGAAACTTGAAGACTGCAAAGTAGGCAATAAACAGTGTAATAGTGTTTTCCAATAGTCAGCCAAATAACACAAGAAAGCTTTTGCATGAAAGTCTTCAGTGTATCACCCCTTTTCTAAACTTAAAACTAAGCTTATTCCCATAGGCCAATATTCTGACCCATTTCTAATCGAAATAAACAAAGTATTCAACTGTATTAATCATTCAGAACTTCAGAATTTCTTGGGAAAAAACCCTTAATTAAATTTAGATTTAATAATGAATTGATTTATAGAAACAAGTGGTACCTCTGAGGACTTCACAATAAATTGAGTCAAGTTTGTTTTCCATGTGACCTGGACCAACTGACTAATCTTATCAACTTTTACAGAATACCAAGCAAAACAAATGTCAAATAACTAAATAAAATTGAGAATGGAAATGGGGAATGTGTCAAAGAGACAACAACCCGACCAAATAAAAAACAACAGCAGAGGGTCACCAACAGGTCTTCAATGTAGCGAGAGAAATTCCCGCACCCGGAGGCGTCCTTCAGCTGGCCCCTAAACAAATATATACTAGTCCAGTGATAATGAACGCCATACTAATTTCCAAATTGTACACAAGAAACTAAAATTAAAATAATACAAGACTAACAAAGGCCAGAGGCTCCTGACTTGGGACAGGCGCAAAAATGCGGCGGGGTTAAACATGTTTGTGAGATCTCAACCCTCCCCCTATACCTCTAACCAATGTAGTAAAGTAAACGCATAACAATACGCACATTAAAATTCAGTTCAAGAGAAATCCGAGTCTGATGTCAGAAGATGTAACCAAAGAAAATAAACAAAATGACAATAATACACAAATAACTACAGACTACTAGCAGTTAACTGACATGCCAGCTCCAGACTTCAATTAAACTGACTAATAGTAACAATACTTAACAAAGGCTATTTTATATTTACATGTGTTGTACTATTACACATTCTTTTATATAATTTGAGAACCTTAAAAGTATTTATCCAAAATTAAGTGATAAAATTAACTTTCTTGAATCAATCATTGCATGTTGTTTATACTTTGTCCCAAATCTCACATTTCTATACTTAAGTTTCACATTTTATCTTTAACCAGAAAGTGTTTTACCCTGAAGAGTGTAACATAAGTTTTCCTTTGTTCAAAAGAACATTTTTGGTATTTGATACTTTTATTTTTTATGATAATTTCGTGCATCTAGGCGACATAATTGTTGTGATAATTACTGGTATTTTGTGTGGTTACAAATAAATGGCTTTCTTAACCTGACTGATGACTTTCACTGACAAAGCTTAAGAACAATTACTTTAACAATTCTAACTAGCATTTTACCACACCTTGGTCTATATTTCTCTTACATTATTTCATCAAAAAACTTGGGCACAGTTATATCTATATAAGTAAAGGCTGCGATGCTTATTATAGTATATTTTTCTAGTATCTATTTCCTATCAATAATCGGAGGAATTCAAGTAACAACGAAAAAATACAAAAGATATACAAGGTCATTTTTTTCTAACTTTAGTTTTCACTAAACAGAATTATATTGTAACAAAATCTCCTTAGAATGCAAATCGGTTACTGTATTTCTGGAGTGGTAAAATATACTTATCAATAAACTACACATAACAAACAGAAGCTGTTTTGGTCAACTAGAACATAACTTTTCATTTTCTTAATAAGACTTTTATATAAGAACAAACAAAGCGAGTTAACGATGATTAAAAGTATAAAATAGTCATAGATATACTACATAAAGAAAATGAAAAACTTTAGGTTGCACTTTGTAAATACGCCTCTTTTGGGGAGATTTAGAATATTCATAGAAAATTAATTTTGTTTACATACTGGTTCCCAGTTATGATCTCTGTGTCAGACTTGTGGTAATTGTAATTGTAATCATTAATCAGCTGTAATTGATTACAATTTTTCAAGTAATCATTGTAATCATTAATCAGCCAAAAACCTGATTACATGTAATTTAATTTAATCAATTACTTTTCAAAAGACCCTGTAATCCTGATTACTTTTAGATTACATTCTGATTACAATGCATTTCTTTTTAACTGTGTTTATGGTAAAGAAATTAACCTTTTTGTTATTCTTATTTAATAAATATTAAGCATGTTAAGATAGTTTTGTTTACTTTATAAAGCATGTATTAATTTGTATACTTCAGTAAAAAAATTAATTGTTACAGCATTAGCCTAAGAAGAGACATATAAATACAACTATGTCTTTGACCTTAGTAAAAGATATGGTACATATATTGACAAATTAAATATGTGCATATATATCAATTTGATAATAACTGTTATATTCTAGTAATACTTCTCTTTAAACATGAATTATAATCTTTTGTTAATATTGTGATTTTTGTCAACTTTGAATTGACATGTAGGAAACCAATTAAAGTATGTTTTTATTGCAATTACCAATTGAGTATAGCTGAAGGACAAAAAATTCTCTAATTAGCACAAACAAAATTATAAGTTGGAAAAATATTGTTTAAAAAAAGCAAAATTTTATATGTATTTGGACTGGACATGTAAAATGCAATAATGTTTATTTAGTACTTGTATTTTGTTTACAATTTGAATAAACAATTTTATCGAAATTTTACATAGATTTTTACTGCTAACTTTATTTCATCCATATTTCAACTTCCATAAACTGTACCTTGAAATACATACAAGTCTGGAAGAGGTTAGAAGTCAAAATAATTCATAGATCAAGGATGACAAAGTGTAATGGATTAAAACCTGTGACACAATGTTCATGTATGTAGTGAACTTTTGTGCTTTATTAAATAGATGAAGTTAAAAGTTATCATTTTATGATATATGAAACATAGTCCTTTCTTAAAATGCTATAATATATTAAACGTTTATTCATTCAAAATGTTTTGTTTTTAAAATTCATTGTAATCAGATGTAATCATGATTACTTTGCCAATGTAATCATTAATTTAATCAGACACTTTCAGAAATGATGTAATCATTAATTTAATTTAATCGTACAAATGACAAAGTAATTGTAATTTAATCAATTACATTGAAAGTAATCGAACCCATCTCTGCTCTGTGTTTCATCTCGTAGAGACATAACTTGGGAATGTTACCAGTAAATATACATGTGCAAATTTGTTTATATTGAAATCTGTGGTCACCTTTATTCGAGGTAGGGGTAGTTAAGAAAACTAGTGTTAGTTTCAACTGTTAGAAGTTCAGGGTATGTAAACGTTGAAAATATGCCGCACAGTCCTACATTTTGACCTTTGAAAAAAATTGTAGTGCATATAAACTTTCAATTCTAGGATAAGATTTTATTCAAAACTTCATAAAAAAAGTGGTACAGCTTTAGTTGTAAAAGGAGTTCCTATGGGAAATTGCATTGTCAATATTTACAGAAATGCAACCTTTATGGCTTTAGCTTTGAGAATGAAGTTTTCAATTAAGTTAAAAAGCAATATATGTAATCATCCATTCTTTTCAGCTATAATTGTGGTAGTTTTCTCTTGAGAAGCAGAGTCTTCGAGTTATTACTGTGTTACAACCAAGAAAACATAATTCAATAAAATATTAATTTATTGTCCTTTTTAGTGTTCTTGGCTCATCATCATATGTCACCGAGGTTTTTGTTTCATTACAGGAATTCTAATTTCCCTTAATTTATTATCTTGTCTCCATTTTCTGCTTCCAATTTCATTTACTTCCATGAATCATCCCAATCAACCAGAAGATTGTGTTTCCCTAGCTAATCGCATATGTAATTAAACACTCAGATGTCAGGTCTCAATCATGCCAATTCAACCATTTTGTTGCATGATTTTCATTGCATTTATGGACAAAATTCATTACAAAAAGAGCTTTTAGAAATGCCCTATCATGTCTATTCATTGGAATTCACAGACAGAATTGAAGAATTACTCATTTCAAGAATTTTCTTCAAATATAAAAAGGAATTTGACATGCACATGACAAGTTTTATTAAAGATTTTCAGATAATACAATTTTTAAGTCTTCCACTGATTATCAAAAAGAAAATCAATTAGAAATAACACATCATGTGTACTTATAAGGCCAATCTTTATTTCTGACCATATGTGTACTGTTAGTGCACCTTTGTTTCTAACATGCAATATGCATTCTTAATGGCAGGTCCTTATGCCCATTTCTCTTTTACTCATAGTTAATGACAGACTGACCTCAACCTGAAAACTTAATGTTGAACCACAGACATTTGCCAGCACGAAACTTCAGACCCTTGTAATCTATAGTCACTTGTCTTTAGTAAATGTATAGTCATTGAACAACTGCCATATGCCAGACAGAAACTTCGAACCTTATAATCTATAAACAAAATAACTAACTCTTCTACTTTCTAAAGAATTAAGCTTCACACAGCTTTACGAAAGTCATTTTTAAGATGAACTCGAATAAAAAAACACATAATAAATATCCTATCTAGACATTAAGTAAATCTTTCTTCATTACATGCTTGGCAATTATACACAAATATAAGACCTACTTCACTAAAATTACCAAAGTCACTTCAAACTAAGAATGAAAATTGGTGCAATAAAGCTATGTTAAATAATTGAGATAAATAGTTTCAAGCACCTGCTCAGCTAGCCTCAATAATAACACTAGTGTTACAATGATAAATATCCTCATTTTGTTTTCACATTAGGTCCACAGATACAATGTGTTTTATCATACCAGATAATTGACCAAAAAAAAACATTATTCAATTGACACTTTATTTTCATTAAGTCTGTTTTCCATGATAAAAAGACTTTATTTAGGGAATATTTAGATACTGACAGTACTGAAGGTGACAGGGGAAATTCCTGTGTTAATATTAGGAACAAACTGTTTTACTGACAGAACTAAAGAATCTGTATTGAAAATTTTTCATTGTCCAATTAGTATAATGATCATTGCTTCTACTCCTGATCTCATACATACATGATACTCAACAGTATTGTAGCATTTTATTTCTTAGTAGTGTAGTGTCAAGCACTTGCACAAATTCTATTAAAAAGATTATAAATCGATCAATAGCCGTTTAGAAGATTTTTAACAAAAATACTTCTTTCCTTTTAGATTGCGGTGTAAAGATATTTTCCTTTAATCTTGTTAACACCTGATATCACACCTGGGCATAATATTACCTGTGATTCACCTATTACAATACACAACAAAATAATTTATCATTCATAAAATCCTATGTATTGAGAAATCTCTTATTGTCTCCACAAACAATGGTTTGTCATTTTGAATGCAACCAAAAGACATATTTCACCTGCTTTTAAATTATTAATGTTATATCTAAAAAGAAGTTTCCACCTACTCAGTGACAATTTTGTATTAAAAAAAGTAAAAATCATTTGTTATTTTGTTTTGGATGAATGAGAGGAAAAGCTGGTAAAATACAAGCTATAATTTTGTATGCTGATTTAAGAAGGGTGACTGAATCAAAGGTATAAATAATGATGAGGTTACCTCCCCCTTGACAATAAACTATAGTTTCCTGACACAAAAGACCATCAGAGAAATTTATAATTATATGTTTAAACTTAAATACCATCGGTGTTATAAATAATGCTCCAACATATAAATTACAGTCAAAGTTAAAATTACAGGCGATAAAAACACATCACTGTCTTTAAAAACTTGTCAATTGTAAGTTTTACAGCAGCAAGGATATAACTGTGTTAACATGGCTTACTAAAGTTACATAGCGACTAGTACTTAGATATATATATCCATGTAATTGTATCAAACTTACAATGGCTATACATAACATATGATATGCCAATCCACTATTAAAGCAATAAAATATTGTGTAAGTGTAAGATAATCCCTGCATTGAATCTTTGTGGTGAATCAGAATAACATTTGTATATAAAAGTGTATATCAGGACATGCAGATGTCAATCTTGGTGTCTTTAATCTCACATAATAATAAGAGAAGATAGATGCAATTTAATGTTTCACATGCCTCTGTAGTATCAATTAGGTTTAAATATTTGGTCATTCAAGTGTAATGATCATAAAATTGAGAATATAGTATTTCTGTTAATGCAAGGGGGACAACTACAAAATATTTTTTGTTCTTATTTCATGCTTTGAAAATTGTATATATTGGGGGAATTATCAAACAGTGTTGATCCTTGAAAAAAAATATAATTATCAACATTAGGCTTAAATTAAAATATTGTTTGTTTGCCCTTTACCGACCGACCCTATCAATTCGTTCCGCCTGAAAATCTTTTATTTGTATTTACCAGCAAGATTTTATTTTATTTTATTTTTTCGTTCCTACCAAAAATCTTATATTTGTATTTCCCGCTCAAAACTTTTTTACCGGAATCCTCGGGTTTTATCTTTACGTATAAGGTCCAGTCCGTTTGGTATCACCTGAGCGTTTGACATGAATACTTGCATTTGAAGTTTCAAAGCATTTGTTTGAAATGGATGTTGAACGCTTTCTGAAATCATGATATGAAGTACGTTACTCTGTACCTTCAAACTTAAAGAGCAGGGTTCATTTACAAAAAAGTTCGTTTGATACAAAAGTATTTACGTGTGTACAAACTAATTTGTAAACGGACGTTGTATTCTATGTAGGGATGGCCTTTTGTGACTTGCATATCAGAATGATTATGTTAACGATGACGCTAAATTATTTATATCTGACAGTAAAATCGCCAAGTTTTCCATACAGATCATTTATAAATGTGATGCAAAATACGTGACAATTGAGTTTTAAGTCTTATAGCATTTTTATTGGAAAAAAGGCACACACGAAATTTGTAACACTCTAGGGACTTTTTCTACTAGTAATTTATGTCTGCCCGGACATTATCTTACCAGTACAAAGTTATCTCTTATATATTTTTTTTTCAAAACTAATAGTCCCAGCGGAAAACTTATTTGCAAAAACAAACGGACAAAAAAATGACATTATGCAGATTTTGTATCTATAAAATAAAATATTTTACCTACCTGCCTACCCATGACAAATAATATACCGAGCCAAGTTATTTTTTTGGGGAAAAAGATAAAATATTTTACCTACCTACCTACCCTGTTTCAAAACATAGGGTCGGAAAAGGGCAAACAAAAAATATTTTAATTTAGGCCTTATATGCAAATAGTTTTCATCCCTATATCATGATTATGTATAGTCCAAGAAGAATTTTTCTGCCATATAATCAGTGGGGATTATGTATAGTCCAAGAATAATAATACTGCCATATAATCAGTGGGGATATATGTATAGTCCAAGAATTATATTACTGCCATATAATCAGTGGGAAGACAACCTTACATTCAACAAGAAATCAGCAATATGGATTATGTCATTATATCACTTACCTTAAACCAACTAAATGATCTTAAATGCTAAATTAAAATAAAATTTTCCTTTCATACATTTTTTCTATCTTTTTTTCTGTACAAATTTGGTATATACTAGTAGACCATTGTCAGCATGCTTCTCCAGTAGTAGTTATACTATGTATGACATCTCTTATTTTGATTAGGCATGTAAATACCATCTATGTCTACAATGTGTTGGGAGACAGTTCCATTCTTTATATGATCAACAGCTTGGAAGGGTTGATAGGTGACTAATTGGCTGTAAAATTAATTTTTGAGCTTATCCTATCAAAATTATCAGCAACTTCTATATTTCTGGCTTTTTTGGGGATCAACCAATTTAAAAACTTGCATCTTTTCCTTATCGTGGGTAAAATATTTTCAATGAGGGTTTTAATAAGTAACAGTATCCAGTCCAGATTCATTTCAGACATGAAGTTTAATTAAGAATATTGAAGGAATGATAAAAATATGGGAATGTAAGGACTTAGACAGCAGATTAAATTTGATGACAAAAGCTAACATGGTTTGGGCAACGGTAGATCAAGTAAATTTTGGCCTTCAATTGGTTGTTTTTTAGGCCCAACTGAGTATACTTTACCACTCTTTTATCTTGATGGTATTTTTTCACAGATATGGAAATGCAACAATCAGAAAAGTTGTAAATATTGTTTTCACATTGTGCACTTACCCTTCTCACAACCAATGTATCATCATCTTCTTTTGTTCGACTGTGATCTTTATTCTTTAGTTTTGGACTTCCATCTTATAAAACAGAAACAATTACATTTATTTATAACTTACCATTAATATCAAAGTGATCATACACAATTCACCATTTCAGATCTAATGCATTCTGGGTAATATTTTTCAAAAGCATACACCAAAACATTATGATTGGTTTAAAACATGCTAAACAATGGAAATTCAACCAATGTATCATTATTTTAATTTGGTGTACGAACAATGAAATTACCCATAGTCCTTTAGATTCTGCAAAGACAAATTGACATAAACATGCATTTCTTACAATTTAGTTAATTCTAAGCAATGGTAAATTCATGAGAGGCCTTAGAGACATTATAATTAAAATGTCCAAGAAGAAAATTCTAAAAAAACAATTTAAGGACAAAAGTTACTTCCCTTATTTGTCAAACTTTTCTCTCCCCTCTATAATGATGATTTCTGCTTTGTTTAAATATTCTGTTATCTTTTCATATGGCTAGCTTTGAATCAATAAGAGAAGTATTCCCAGCAAAACTTGCAAGTATACTATCCACATAATTTTGTAATTTGCCTTGGGACCTCTATAAGATTTTTTTTTTAAATATTCTAATTCAAATTTTAGGTCAACTCTATTGAAGAAATTATGTCATTTTTTATCTAAATTTTACTAGCAGCGTAGTCATGATAATATTTGAAGTGATCTTCAAAAGTTTGAAAATTACCATCCTAAGGACTATAAATAAGGCCTGCCTCACTATGCCAAGATTTTGCATTAAGCATTGATTGAGACATACAGACAAATGGACATATGACAGATGCTTACTGATGGCAATATCTAACCCTTGACCTTACTTAAAGCATGTGAGCTAATAATAAGTATGTAGACATATGCAAGTATATAATTAACACTTCATCACATAAAGTGCAAAACAATCTGCTATGCTTTTCAAACTCATAATGAACATGACCTTATAACCTTTATGCAAGTGATCATGTTTCCTTAATATGCAAAATAACACAAAAAATACAACACATTTTGTACAAGATGTGAAACAGCAGAAAAAAAGATCCCTATTCCAATATAAAAATATTGTACAGATTTACAACATTAACTCAGGGTATGTACTATAAAACCTTCAAAAGCCAGGGATCCCTTTGTAAAAAGAAAACCCAAATATAATGAATGTTCACTCAATTTATTTCTCTATAAGAATGTTATCAAAATGGTTCTAGAGTTTGAGTATAAAGTCTAATAATTAAACACACATCAGTTATGTATTATAACTACTGTCTTTTAAAATAATTATATGATCATGCAAATTATGAAGAAACAAAATATATTGACATTAACTATTAGCAGCAATTTTTCCTACACAGACCAATATTATTATTTGACTGCTTTTCAAAATTATTACCAGTAAAAAATAAAAATATTATCAACCCCATTAGAGAATAAAACATTACTTTTTTTTCACATTTTGAAAAAAGAATAGCAACAGAAAATAAATATTGTAATGCTGATAGATCACCATGCTTATTCTTATTTTATCACTATTATAACTCAGCTTTATCCTCAGTCAAAAATGTAATTAATTGTAATTTTCATAATCGTATTAGTAAATACTAGCTTAATTTTTGGTTTTGTTAATTCCTGCAGAATGTTGGCCTCATTTTTCTCCAATAGTTATGTCCCCTTCTTGAGCAGTAAAATAATTTAAATATAAGCATGCAGGAAATAAATCATAGAAGATATAACAAACAATAAATGGTGCTAACATGTGACGAACATGGTAACATTTCCTTCATCTGATCTTATCCAAATACCTTAACGTAATGACTGAGAAAATGATACGGTATCCTAATAAAATATATAGAAATATTGGTTTGAAATTAAAAGGCATAATTATATACAACATTCTTGTAAAATGTGTCACACACAATACAATAAGCAGTAAAACTGATGTTCCCATACTATAGTAACATGTCAGTGAACAAGCCAGGTTTATGTGTGAATGTGCAGGTTACAGAACATTTTTGACTGACCACAGGTTTAACGTCTGTGGTATATACTAATGCCTGCAGTAAAGGTGGATTGACTTTTAAATTTTACAACTCGGATCATTTTTTTCCTATAACTAAGACATGTGGACAATTTCGATGGCTAAAAAATTTTTCTAAGCACAAAAAAACTTTACATTTTGAATCCTTTTAGAAAATGAAAGTGACCCAATAAATGCTTGGTAACACCAATTTTACAAAGAAGATCTAAGATGGCAGCTGTCTAGTCAATCTACCTTACATACTGATTGTGTTGGTATCATTGGCTTTACCTTTATATTCAAACATATGCAAAATGGAATTTGACATGCTAAACAAATTTTATTTTTAGAATAAGCTGATTTTTTTGATTTTTTTTAACAATGTGTCATATATGATGTTAATGCCCATTCAGTGTTACTGCTTGTTGTATCTATACTCACCCTCATCAACTATTACATCATGTATAATCATAGATTGTAATGTGTTGTCTACAATCAACAAATATTGACACATACATAAAGTGGTATATACAGATCTACATATTCTTATATTGCACCTAAAGTTTTACATCTACATTTGTGCTTCTTGATCATTTATTCTATATATATATATCCAAGTCTAAATATTTACATTTTTTAAGTCATTTAATTTCAGTGCTTGAATTTATTTTTCTTCTGAAGTTGATTAAGAGAGTTGATAGTATTCTTTTTCAATTGATCTAAGATTTATGTAATACCTACCATCAACCATAGAAGAAAGTGTTTCTAATGTGCCTTGGCTGTAATTACCAGGGGGTCTGAAATTAAACATCAATATATAATATAGGAGTATGACAGATCTAAACTAGTGGGTTGGTAAGTTATAAGTACTTTTATTTTAATTGCAGCTCTCTAGATGAAGAAGAACCATTCAAGTATTTTGTTTTTAAATTGTTTGATCTTGTTATTATCGTAGGGAGAAATTTTAATACTAACTAAATAGTGCCTATTATAAATATACTTATAAGATGTATACCTTACTTATAATAAATAAATGGACTAAGTCAAAGTGAACAACTGATTACTTCATTTATTTGAACACAGCCTTATGATCAACAAAAGCAATTTTTCTCTCACTTTGAAGTGGTTCTTCATCATTGACAAGTAAGAATGTGATATCATCATTTATGTTGTCTTAAGAAAATAGCCATAACAGATTATCCATGGTCTTTAGAATCTCAATTGTTTGACCCTTTACTCTGTTGCCTAGGGAAATACCAGAACTGATTATCTATTGTCTTCCAAATCTAGAACGTTTGTTCTTGACAAGAAGACTTAGGAAGGACAACTGTTAAATAACTCTATTGCATACTTACAAAGGACGAGCAGGCTCAGAGGCTAAAAGTGTACCGTCACGGTTGACCACCTCTTCCTCCTCATCATCTGACCTGTCATCCTCAATAAGAACTGTCGTGGTTGGTTTGTCAGCAGCTCCTAACTCATTCAAATGGGCAGCTAGCACATCCAAATCCTACAATATTTCACATAAAACATGACATATCTTAAGATAAACAGTACTGTAACTTCAGAAATTATTGCAATGTTTATACCAATGCCAAAAATGTGAAAGGATTATAATCTCAATAATTTAAACTCACATTTCGAATTTTTTAATCTAAATTTAACAGGATTTTTCTCAATATCGCAAACATTAAAATTGCGTTTTAGTCTAAAATCACAAAATCACAAAAATAAATGCACACAATCATTTCTAAATTTATAGTATTCACAGTATTCGTATATTGAATTAAAACTTAAATCATGAAGCAAAACTAGACATAAACATGGAAATTTATACTTAAAATATGTAATGGCACTAAAATTGATCAAGTGCCCAACCCTCTCCTAATTAAGGATAGAGGTGTAATGGCACTAAAATGACAAGTGCCCAACCCTCTACTAACTTAGGATAGAGGTGTAATGGCACTAAAATCAATCAAGTGCCCAACCCTCCCTAACTTAGGATAGAGGTGTAATGGCACTAAAATTGATCAAGTGCCCAACCCTCTACTAACTTAGGATAGAGTGTAATGGCACTAAAATCAATCAAGTGCCCAACCCTCTCCTAACTTAGGATAGAGGTGTAATGGCACTAAAATTGATCAAGTGCCCAACCCTCTCCTAATTAAGGATAGAGGTGTAATGGCACTAAAATTGATCAAGTGCCCAACCCTCTACTAACTTAGGATAGAGGTGTAATGGCACTAAAATCAATCAAGTGCCCAACCCTCTCCTAACTTAGGATAGAGGTGTAATGGCACTAAAATTGATCAAGTGCCCAACCCTCTACTAACTTAGGATAGAGGTGTAATGGCACTAAAATTGATCAAGTGCCCAACCCTCTCCTAATTAAGGATAGAGGTGTAATGGCACTAAAATTGATCAAGTGCCCAACCCTCTACTAACTTAGGATAGAGGTGTAATGGCACTAAAATCAATCAAGTGCCCAACCCTCTCCTAACTTAGGATAGAGGTGTAATGGCACTAAAATTGATCAAGTGCCCAACCCTCTACTAACTTAGGATAGAGGTGTAATGGCACTAAAATGGATCAAGTGCCCAACCCTCTCCTAACTTAGGATAGAGGTGTAATGGCACTAAAATCAATCAAGTGCCCAACCCTCTCCTAACTTAGGATAGAGGTGTAATGGCACTAAAATCAATCAAGTGCCCAACCCTCTCCTAACTTAGGATAGAGGTGTAATGGCACTAAAATTGATCAAGTGCCCAACCCTCTACTAACTTAGGATAGAGGTGTAATGGCACTAAAATGGATCAAGTGCCCAACCCTCTCCTAACTTAGGATAGAGGTGTAATGGCACTAAAATGGATCAAGTGCCCAACCCTCTCCTAACTTAGGATAGAGGTGTAATGGCACTAAAATGGATCAAGTGCCCAACCCTCTCCTAACTTAGGATAGAGGTGTAATGGCACTAAAATGGATCAAGTGCCCAACCCTCTCCTAATTAAGGATAGAGGTGTAATGGCACTAAAATGGATCAAGTGCCCAACCCTCTCCTAACTTAGGATAGAGGTGTAATGGCACTAAAATCAATCAAGTGCCCAACCCTCTCCTAACTTAGGATAGAGGTGTAATGGCACTAAAATCAATCAAGTGCCCAACCCTCTCCTAACTTAGGATAGAGGTGTAATGGCACTAAAATCAATCAAGTGCCCAACCCTCTCCTAACTTAGGATAGAGGTGTAATAGCAAAACATATACACAAACTATTTTTTTAAGGCCATCATCCATAAAATTGCATTTTACTTTGCATACATAACCACACAGTTTGAACTTCATGACCTGACCCACCGTTCAATGTATCAATTTAGTTAATGCTAGTTTCTATATTGGAATGAAAGCATACATGTGGCAAAAATAAAGCATAGGAACTGTTTTTCTTTTACAGTTCCAAAAGTTTCCACAATCTGTCCCCTATGGAAATATCTCCAACAAATGTGAAAACTCTTAGACCTACATACCTCAGGTTTTTTATTATGACCTCTGTTCATTTGGTTCCTTGGGTCACCCTGTGGTTTATGACCAGCACTTAATGGTCTCTGCTCTGAAATATAAAAAATACCAACATACTCAATTATCATGATGTGTTGTTTCCAATTATATACATATTTTTGTACATCTATGTTCAATTTTGCAAAATATATATATGACCTACTTCAGGCGTCTAGGTTTATATGTCATGCAAACAATATCACATCAAGTTTACACTTTACTTTAACAACATTATGGGCTGGTATATCTAATTTATCTAATATCAAAGGATAAAAATGTAAAAACATTCATAAATATATGTTCATTTAATGTTGTCCAGCTAATTGAAGACTATAGAATTCTCCAAGTATACAATATGGCCATGCAAAATTTAATTGTACAAAAAAAACCATTATACTATATTAAACATAGATATATAGCTTTTTTCTACTGCCACATCATGCATATAATATATACTATATCGTAACAAATATTCCAGATTAATATTTGACATGTTACTATTTATAGTGCCAGGAAATAGATGAGATTGACATATTTTAAGGGTTAAGTCTATATATGTGACGAAAGTAGTAGGTCTCATCCACCCACTTATTTAATCATTTCTTCACATTCTAATTAGTGTTTGATTAATATCTGTAGTTTTGTTTAAAAAGAGAAATCTGCATCCATAAAATTATGGCAGAATAGCCAGTTCTCACTATATTCCATGAAAAGCCTCATTTAGCATATAATTTAAAAAGTTCACATCATAATGATCATGTTTACCAATGTTTAAGTTGATTTGAGCACAACTTCATAGTAAACTACCATGTGCAAACTTTAAACCGTTTCAGGGGCCGACAATCATAAGGACTGACAGACTGGATAAAATAACCCTCATCCCCTGGATCACAGCCATACAAATAAATATATTTGACATGAGAACATTTGTAGGATGTTAATTGATATATTTAGAATACTTTTACTGATTATCCAATTATAGGGGTAAACAAATTGGACTTTATACTGTCTCCTTTAACACAATTGGTTTTACTTTCTATTCTAATATAAATCATCAATCAATCTTCAAAATGATTAATATCTGTAGATCTCCTAATTACTATGTTCACTGATGGTTTGGGCTTACAGTTTTTCACTGACGAGTCTTATGTAGACTAAATACGTGTCAGGTGTATCAAATTATAAGCCTGGTACCTTTGATACATTTTGTAACTATTGTACTATTAACATGTCTGATGAGAAATATATATTTGGTGAAATATTGCTTTATTACTAATAACTTTTCTCTGTATATGTTTGTATCTGAGTAAATGTTCACACTATCAACTTTTCCATTTCATGCTTTGAATGAAAACAAAACAAATAGTAACCATTCCTTATAGTAACCATTCCTTATATAGATTTCAAGGAATTTTAAGAGTTTTAGATTTGAAATCATGGGAGATAATAATATATTGTAGTCATTGATTATAAATCTGGAGCCAAGATGGAGGTAGGCCATTCATGGTCAGACTCCTGGTCATTTTCAAATGAAGTAAGCTTTATATAAACTACTGTTATAAGGAATAGTTCAAGAAAAGTTGATAAATGTGTTTCACAGCAAAAATGAATAAAAGCACTCGGTATAAATGTTAAAGGGAGGTAACCTGAATCTGGTTCCTCATTCTGATCCTCTTCCTCTTCTACAAGGTATAAATACAGCAAAGAATAAATAAGCAATATCAACACTCATAGGACAATCTCTACAGCAATATCATTTTCCAATGTTTTAATGTCCTGATTGTTTTTCACCAATATTGAACTTCCAATCTAATTTCTTGACATGTTTATACATCCATTTTTTAGTTTTCAGAAAGCAACAATTCAAAGAAGTTATTCGTAATTCACATTAAAATACTTTGATAAGATTGTACTTACTAGAGATTGAACCTATATTCATTAGTTACAACACCAATATTCGCACATACAATTTTTATAAGCAAGATGTTTGGCATTGAAGCTATAACATACATGATTTTTTTTTAATCATTCTTTTATTAAAGAAGCATTACTGCATCTGGTTGATACAACTTCTAATGGACATATTATTTGAATTTTTTTTCAAGTGATATTCTAAAGGTATTAGTTTCAGCATACCATCTGCCATATTTTGTATAGCATGGGATCACCTCTATTGAATTATAATTCCTGATCACTATGAATCACATAACTGTAAGCATGGGATCACCTCTATTGAATTATAATTCCAGGATCTGACTTTTATTACCATAACTAAGGAGGTGACATAAATAAACAGACAGACTAAAAATAGAGAACTTAAGGGTAAATACCATATAACCAACTCACTGATAGAACACATACATATCTCACTGATAGAACACATACATATCTCACTGATAGAACACATACATATCTCACTGATTAAACACATACAAATGTACAGATAAAACAGAAACAAACAAACTGTCAAAACACACACAACTTCTCTGATAAAACACATACAATCAAAATTTGCTCACAATAAAATTTGACACGTAAATACAATGAATAGTATCATGTTCAACCTCACAACATTTAAGTACTTTCGGTCTCCATGTTAAATATTTTAAGGAAATTGTACATGCTGTTTAACAAACCTATGTATGTGTGTGTTGTATATATATCATACCTGTCATACATATTGAAATGCTATGTAGAATAATGCTATAATTACTAAGACATTCAACATGCTAAAAAAGTTGCTTGAATCTTAAAAAAAAAAAAGAAAATGACTTTTAAGTCGTGACAATTTTCTAGAAAGATGTTAAGATTAGAAAGCATCACTCATTTAGTTACAAGATTAACTATAGATTACCTATAAAACGTCCTGAAACTTTACAAGAACAGATAAAGTTGATAATTAATTCATGTTTTCTGTTTACAGATATGATATTATTCCTAGTAGTTTCATTCTGTCAAATACATTATGGTTGATAAACTGATTGACTACATTGGAAGTTTACCTTATTTAGTTGTTTCAGTACTTCTAATGTTTACCCAATCAAAACACTTCACTCTGGTAATAATTTCAAATTAACATCACTTATAAATTAGGCTACAGAATATCCTTGCAGAAGATATACATGTACTCAGATTTTTAATACAAGAAACCAGTGGTCTAATGGAACTATCTTCTGAATTAAACAATGTAAAAACTCCTAACCATAAATATATAGATTACTAACTATGATTAAAAAAGCTACCTTGGTACCAATCAACTCTTAATACAGAAATTATCTAACAGCTAGCCTGACCCCATCGCTTTGTGAAGTTTACCATAACAATGGTCAATATCTAACGTACCTATAATCTGGGACTGTCTAGGGACTTGTTTCTGTGGTTGTGGTTGTTGGTGGACTGGCTGAGCTTGGAAGTGACTAGAAACTGGCCATCCCTGATGAGATGAGGGGGGTCTATGTCCACCATGATCTCTATGGTTATGACCTTGTTGTTGTTGAGGTCTTTGACCTCTGTTGTGTTGCTGATTGTGAATCTGTTGTGGTGGCGCTGTGGGCTTGGCCCCAGGTTGACCCTCCCTCTGTTGTATAAGCTGGAAGTTACGTTTTAATGTGGATTCCCCTGGTATTTGTAATATTGAACTGAAAATAAAAATATCAATGTTTGATAAATAAAATTATGGAAGTATTCGTTGAACTTACATTTGATCTGAATAATGAAACTCTAGGCTTTACTCATGCATCACATTATCACAAATTAAGTGTTTAACTTTGTACACCACTATGTGAATATCATTTTCGCTACCTGAATGTTTCCTCTCTGCTTCTAGAAATTTATTGTTACCTTGATTGACTTTTATTTGTTCTTTTTAAAAACTTGGTTCGCTTATCTTTGTTTATTACATTACCTTGTTTTACCTATATTTGTTTATTACGTTACTTTGGTTCCCCAGGTGTGGTGTTTTACCTATATTTGTTGATAACATTACCTTGGTTCACCAGGTGTGGTGGTTGACCTGTATTTGTTTTATCCTGTTACCTTGTTTGACCTATATTGTTTATTATGTTACCTTGGTTCCCCAGGTGTGGTGTTTGACCTGTATTTGTTTAATCATTTACCTTGTTTTACCTATATTGTTTATTACGTTACCTTGGTTCCCCAGGTGTGGTGTTTGACCTGTATTTGTTTAATCATGTTACCTTGTTTGACCTATATTGTTTATCAAACAATTCGCATTTGAATTTCAATATTTCTCAAACTACATAATTTAAAGATCGATTGTCGTAGATTCGTCATTCGAACGCATTTGTGTCATAATTGATATAAATTTTCATCAAAAACTTTCAACAATTTTCATTTAAAATATAGAACTTTATTCAAAGTTTTCACGAGTTTAACAGGTGCTTCCTGTTTTGTCTGCTACGCATGCGTTAAAGTATTCCTATGACTATTTATAGACCCTGATTAAAAACGTTGGAAGGCACATTGTATTAATAATACATGGGTGATGGGTATCAGAGCAACTTTTCACACTATAATGCACTATAATTCTCAATTACAATTGCCTGGGTGGTGGGTGCTGACAAAAACTGCCTTCCAACCCCCCCCCCCCCCCCCCCCCCCCCATACATTTTTTTCTGGAATAGCCCTCAACTAAATGAGAGATACAAATATATATCTCTTACTAAAGGAATTTAAACCGAAAAATGATAATTTTCTGATGAATCCGGACTCGTTTTGAATTTATCATCCATGTGTCACTTCCCGTTTTAGTTTCATTTTAAAACAGAAAGTAGTAAATGTGATCTATTCTTGATTTGTTTACCACCTCCTTCAGTCGTTATACTCGTTCCAAAACAGATTTTATAGTTTCAACTAGGGTGCAATCAACAGTTTTTTTCTATGACGTCATGTTTTAAGGGACCATGCATATGTGACCCTTACTGGTGGACTGATTAATAAAGATACTTGTATAAAACTAGATATCACTGGAATCAGAATGTTCTCTAGTTTATAATGAAATAAAAATAATGTGTACTTTTAATTTATTATAAAAATTTCATCCAATGAACATGGGGGAAAAAAGGTATAATTTTAACATAAAAAACTTGAAATCAGGTCATGTGCACACCCATGAAGACATGATCCATGCACATTTTTCATAATCAAAACTGTATGAATTTTGTAGGTTTTTACCTGGCCTTTCAAAAAAATCTTGTTTCAGGGTACGGTCGCCTGCTCCGAAAAGAGCTACAGTGGCTGCAAATAGGTTTTCAATTTTCACTGCTAAAAAAACAGTTTACAGTGTTGTCTCCCCTCGAAACATGTATATTTAATATAATTTTAAAAATTATTTCAATCATTCAACCTGTTTTAATTGAAAGCTAATTAACTAATTTTTACAATCAAATACAAAAAACATGATACTTTTTCACCAAGTAAGTAAATAAACAGGGGTTTCCCTCCATGGTTATTTTTAGTCGGGGAATAACCCCTAGTTTTTAGTACAAAACTGTTTATAGCACCCTTAAGGCAAAACTTTGTATGCCACAAATTAAAATTTCTCAGCTTTTCTGAATCTGTACACTATACCGATTAAAAGGATGTCTTACTTTAAGGATTGTGACCACGAATAGTGAAACTACAGCTCTTTTTTTATGTCGCGTAGTAATGGCATTTTGGCCAGTGGCAAACAGTTTAACTGGCAAATTCCAAACATTTCCTGTATCACATTTTCATCAGTTTTACAAAGAAAATAAATCATAAAACAGGGTGTCTTCTGAATAAATAGAATAAAAACTATGAAATAAGTATGAATAAAGGTACTTAAAGCATATTTTGTACCTAGTACTATATGAACTAAGATAAGGCTGAGTTGAGAAAAATATTGAAATGCTGTTTTTCTTAGGAATGTCACTTGCACCTTTTTGACTATAAAAAGTACCAAACATACAATATAATGAATAAAAATGTATGTTACTCTGATCAGTAGTAAAGGTCAAAGTAGAAAAAATCTACACTTTTCATGTGCAACTTTTATTTTCAAATCTATGAGAGATTGAATAAAAATATCATGACGTCGCAAAAAGACGAAAAACTTCAATATTTACACAGAGTCTGGTTTTCTTATTTCTGGTTGCTATGTACAAATCTGTAATATTTGCATTAAATGTACCAAACTGATGCTTTTAAATTAATGTATACATGTCATATAATATTTTTCAAAATAATTTTACTCCATTTGCTAACACATTTCTATGCTAAAACATCATTATATTATATGTTTGTCCCTTTAAGGCAAAACTTTGTATGCCACAAATTAAAATTTCTCAGCTTTTCTGAATCTGTACACTATACCGATTAAAAGGATGTCTTACTTTAAGGATTGTGACCACGAATAGTGAAACTACAGCTCTTTTTTTATGTCGCGTAGTAATGGCATTTTGGCCAGTGGCAAACAGTTTAACTGGCAAATTCCAAACATTTCCTGTATCACATTTTCATCAGTTTTTACAAAGAAAATAAATCATAAAACAGGGTGTCTTCTGAATAAATAGGATAAAAACTATGAAATAAGCATGAATAAAGGTACTTAAAGCATATTTTGTACCTAGTACTATATGAACTAAGATAAGGCTGAGTTGAGAAAAATATTGAAATGCTGTTTTTCTTAGGAATGGCACTTGTACCTTTTTGACTATAAAAAGTACCAAACATACAATATAATGAATAAAAATGTATGTTACTCTGATCAGTAGTAAAGGTCAAAGTAGAAAAAATCTACACTTTTCATGTGCAACTTTTATTTTCAAATCTATGAGAGATTGAATAAAAATATCATGACGTCGCAAAAAGACGAAAAACTTCAATATTCACACAGAGTCTGGTTTTCTTATTTCTGGTTGCTATGTACAAATCTGTAATATTTGCATTAAATGTACCAAACTGATGCTTTTAAATTAATGTATACATGTCATATAATATTTTTCAAAATAATTTTACTCCATTTGCTAACACATTTCTATGCTAAAACATCATTATATTATATGTTTGTCCCTTTAAGGGTGCAATCAACAGTTTTTTTCTATGACGTCATGTTTTAAGGGACCATGCATATGTGACCCTTACTGGTGGACTGATTAATAAAGATACTTGTATAAAACTAGATATCACTGGAATCAGAATGTTCTCTAGTTTATAATGAAATAAAAATAATGTGTACTTTTAATTTATTATAAAAATTCCATCCAATGAACATGGGGGAAAAAAGGTATAATTTTAACATAAAAAACTTGAAATCAGGTCATGTGCACACCCATGAAGACATGATCCATGCACATTTTTCATAATCAAAACTGTATGAATTTTGTAGGTTTTTACCTGGCCTTTCAAAAAAATCTTGTTTCAGGGTACGGTCGCCTGCTCCGAAAAGAGCTACAGTGGCTGCAAATAGGTTTTCAATTTTCACTGCTAAAAAAACAGTTTACAGTGTTGTCTCCCCTCGAAACATGTATATTTAATATAATTTTAAAAATTATTTCAATCATTCAACCTGTTTTAATTGAAAGCTAATTAACTAATTTTTACAATCAAATACAAAAAACATGATACTTTTTCACCAAGTAAGTAAATAAACAGGGGTTTCCCTCCATGGTTATTTTTAGTCGGGGAATAACCCCTAGTTTTTAGTACGAAACTGTTTATAGCACCCCTAATAGAAATGATTTCCAAATATCGATTTAGATGTTTTATAAGGATAATGATTCTGCAGTGATATAATCATTGCAATTTAATTTCTGCTGTGATTCCTCGTTTAAAAAATGAATCCAACATTTGTCGATCAGCAACTAACTGAAGAGAAATTGTAAACAAAGTTTCCATATCCCATGTCAGAATCTTTCATAATAAAGGCTAATACAGTCCAATCATACAATACTGATTGTGAATCAAGCCTTAAGTCCTTCAAAATTTTACAAAGTCGAAAATGAAGCTAGTTACAAAAATTACATCCTTTGTCCCTTGCTATTACACAAAAAATGGTTGATTTTCATAGCGCACAAAAGTGACTTAACCCCCAATATCCTAGCTTAAACCCTCCCTATATTTGTTTATAACGTTACCTTGGTTCCCCAGGTGTGGTATTGTCTTCCTCTTCTTCATTATCACTTCCCTCGTACTCATATTCTGTATCATGGTCATCAGCTGTAAATAACAATGGAAATAAAATAAATAATCAACTTCTTATACAAATCTCAATTTGTTTCAGTTTTTTTTTAATTGTTGACTCCCAAAAGACCTATTCATATGTAGGAATTGATATAACACTTGGGAGTATAATCAAATTAATGGATTTTGGAATATTAACAGAAATTTGTGGTAGCTGTTTTTATTTTTTTTTACTTCAAAACAAAATCAAGCAAAAATTGGTTGATTTCCAATATACTTCAGTTCAATTATCTCCCTTGGATTGCATGCCTTTGAAAAAAATATTAAGGATTTTCTTCTGACAAAATCAGACTGTTTTTTTTTCATCTTTGTGAATCAGGCCGTTATTGTTAATTTGTATAAATACAATTTTTGTTAACAATATTTAAAGAAATATTTTAATAAACTGAATCATGAAAAAAAAATTGGAATCGGTTGTTATTGTGTGTTTTCAGTTACTTGTTCTATCATTTTATCTGAATGATCTGATCTTTTTTCTGACTTACTCCTTCTATTCTTTTTATGTCTATCTATATGATCTTTAAGTTGTATCCTGACTTGTCTCTCTGTCGGTTGATCTTTAATGTATGGATGTTTTAGCAGGTTTTCTGTATTTGGCCTCTGTGTGTAATCTTTTATTAAACAAGTTTCTACGAAATTCTGAAATCTTGATGACCTGAAAAGTAGGAATGCTAAAGATTGATTTCAAAATCAAATGTTTAATGTGATAAAACTTACGAAAAACTTAAATATAAGATGAAAATCAGAAGTTAAATGTGATAATATTTCTTAAATATAAGGAGCCAATATAAAAGTTTCCAAGATATAAATTGCTTTCAAGAGAGAAAACTAGAATGATATATCATTATAATATTTAAAACTGTTGGCATGCTATTTTATGTACAAAATACGAGGAATGGACATCATTCAGTGTAAAGAATTCCTACAACCTTGTTAAAATTTTCATTCTTTTGCAGTTTTGGGTTAGAAAATTATAAGTTTCGGTCAAAAAGTCGAATTTCAGTAATTTCTTACGATTAAACGCAAAAATATAGACATTTTTCATTTTACTGATTTTTCTTTTCTTCAAAACATCAATAAAACTGTGTCTACGGTGTAAGTGCATTAAATAAATAAATAAATAACTAGAGACAACTTGTTAATTGATATTTAATAAGAAGAACTCTCACTTGTGTCACAATAGCAAGGGAAGCCATTGATTGTCACAGAGTTGCTTCTGTCAGGGCAGCTATCAGTTTAAGGGTTAATGCAGATCATTACAATGTTTAACAATAACACTTACCACTTAGAGGATTTTAATCTTGGTGGGGGGTTTCTGGGAATTAAAAATAAGGCTCGCATTGGATGCATATCACAGAGTGCTGTAAAAAAACAATATCAATAATTTAATTCGTTTAATATTTGTTCATACTATTTTGTGGATGATGGAAAAAATTTCAAAAAAATCAAATTAATTTTAATGCAAATGAAAATCTCTGAATTTTTTCAGATGAAATAACAAGACTATGTTAGATTTACTTCATACAAATTATCTTTTTATCAGGCTTAACCTCTTAAAATCTCCATAGAAAATCTTCCTTGACCAAAAACTTTAACCTGATGTGGGACAGACGGACAAACAAATGAACAAACTAACGCACAGACAAAACAAGAGGCTCTCAAGAGCCTGAATCGCTCACCTTAATTTTTTTGGTTAAATCTCTCATCAATGATTATTTTGGCTTTTCAATTTATTTAAATGTTCTTTGAATCGTCCTATTTTCTTCAAAAGCAAAAAAAATCATTTTCTCCTATGTTCTATTTTAGCCATAGGAGCTATGTTTCTGACATACAAGGAAATGAAATATAAATTTATACTAGATACTCTGAAACTCATTTAGCCTAAGTTTGGCTGAAATTGATACAGTAGTTTCAAAGGAGAAGATTTTTTAAAATAAGTCAACATGATGAACAAATTGTGAAAAAAGTCTTTAAAGGGCAATAACTCCTTAAGGGGTCAATTGACAATTTTGGTCAAATTGACTTATTTGTAGATCTTACTTTGCTTAACATTTTTGCTATTAACAGTTTATCTGTATCTATAATAATATTCAAGATAATAACCAACAAGAGGCTCTCAAGAGCCTGAATCGCTCACCTGAATTTTTTTGGTTTAATCTCTCATCAATGATTATTTTGGCTTTTCAATTTATTTAAATGTTCTTTGAATCGTCCTATTTTCTTCAAAAGCAAAAAAAAATCATTTTCTCCTATGTTCTATTTTAGCCATAGGAGCTATGTTTCTTGACATACAAGGAAATGAAATATAAAATTTATACTAGATACTCTGAAACTCTGAAACTCATTTAGCCTAAGTTTGGCTGAAATTGATACAGCAGTTTCATAAGAGAAGATTTTTTAAAGTAAGTCAACATGATGAACAAATTGTGAAAAAAGTCTTTAAAGGGCAATAACTCCTAAAGAGGTCAATTGACAATTTTGGTCAGATTGACTTATTTGTAGATCTTACTTTGCTGATCATATTTGCTGTTTACAGTTTATCTTTATCTATAATAATATTCAAGATAATGACCAAAAACTGCAAAATTTCCTTAAAATTACCAATTAAGTGGCAGCAACCCAACAATTGGATGTTTGATTCATCTGAAAATTTCAGGGCTGATAGATATTGACCTAATGAACATTTTTACTCCATTTCAGATTTGCTCTTAATGCTTTCGTTTTTGAGATATAAGCCAAAAACTGCATTTGACCCCTATGTTCTATTTTAAGTAACGACGGCCATGTTTTTTGATGGATCAAAAATCAAAGCACACACTTTGTGCAGGATAATCTAAGGAACAACCATGCTAAGTTTTAACCAAATCCATTCAGTAGTTTCAGAGGAGAAGATTTTTTAAAGTTAGCAAATATGATGAACAAATTGTGAAAAATTGTCATTAAAGGACAATAACCCCTTAAGGGGTCAATTGACAATTTGGTCATATTAACTTATTTGTAGATCTTACTTTGCTGATCTTTTTTGCTGTTTACAGTTTATCTTTATCTATAATAATATTCAAGATAATGACCAAAAACTGCAAAATTTCCTTAAAATTACCAATTAAGTGGCAGCAACCCAACAATTGGATGTTTGATTCATCTGAAAATTTCAGGGCTGATAGATATTGACCTAATGAACATTTTTACTCCATGTCAGATTTGCTCTTAATGCTTTCGTTTTTGAGATATAAGCCAAAAACTGCATTTGACCCCTATGTTCTATTTTAAGTAACGGCGGCCATGTTTTTTGACGGATCAAAAATCAAAGCACACACTTTGTGCAGGATAATCTAAGGAACAACCATGCTAAGTTTTAACCAAATCCATTCAGTAGTTTCAGAGAAGAAGATTTTTTAAAGTTAGCAAATATGATGAACAAATTGTGAAAAATTGTCATTAAAGGACAATAACCCTTAAGGGGTCAATTGACAATTTTGGTCATATTAACTTATTTGTAGATCTTACTTTGCTGATCTTTTTTGCTGTTTACAGTTTATCTTTATCTATAATAATATTCAAGATAATGACCAAAAACTGCAAAATTTCCTTAAAATTACCAATTAAGTGGCAGCAACCCAACAATGGTTTGTTTGATTCATCTGAAAATTTCAGGGCTGATAGATCTTGACCTAATGAACATTTTTACCCCATGTCAGATTTGCTCTAAATGCTTTCGTTTTTGAGATATCAGCCAAAAACTGTATTTGACCCCTATGTTCTATTTTAAGTAACGGCGGCCATGTTTTTTGACGGATCAAAAATCGAAGCGCACATTTTGTGCAGGATATACTAAGGAACAATCATGTTAAGTTTCATTCAAATCCATTCAGTAGTTTCAGAGGAGAAGATGTTTGAAAAATTGTTAACGACGACGACGACGGACGCCAAGTGATGAGAAAAGCTCACATGGCCTTTTAGGCCAGGTGAGCTAAAAACTGCAAAATTTCTTTAAAATCATCAATTCAGGGGCATTATACCTGAAAAACCAGTTACCCAATTCGGCTGAAAATTTCAGGACAGGTAGACCTTGACCTAATAAATACTTTAACTTCTTGTCTTATTTGCTCTAAATGCTGGAGTTTTTGAGATATAAGCCAAAAACTGCATTTTACCCTGTGTTCTATTTTTAGCCATGACGGCCATGTTTTTTGACGAAATAAAAAATAAAGCACAAACTTTATTTTATACACCCTACTGATCATTCAGTTGAAGTTTGGTTGAATTTGGTTAAGTAGTTTTAGAGAAGATTTTTTAAAGTTAGCAAATATGATGAACAAATTGTGAAAAATTGTCATTAAAGGACAATAACCCCTTAAGGGGTCAATTGACAATTTTGGTCATATTAACTTATTTGTAGATCTTACTTTGCTGATCATTTTTGCTGTTTACAGTTTATCTTTATCTATAATAATATTCAAGATAATGACCAAAAACTGCAAAATTTCCTTAAAATTACCAATTAAGTGGCAGCAACCCAACAATGGTTTGTTTGATTCATCTGAAAATTTCAGGGCTGATAGATCTTGACCTAATGAACATTTTTACCCCATGTCAGATTTGCTCTAAATGCTTTCGTTTTTGAGATATAAGCCAAAAACTGCATTTGACCCCTATGTTTTTTTTAAGTAACGGCGGCCATGTTTTTTGACAAATCAAAAATCGAAGCACACACTTTGTGCAGGATAATCTAAGGATCAATCATGCTAAGTTTCATTCAAATCCATTCAGTAGTTTCAGAGGAGAAGATGTTTGAAAAATTGTTAACGACGACGACGACGACGGACGCCAAGTGATGAGAAAAGCTCACATGGCCTTTTAGGCCAGGTGAGCTAAAAACAATGCCTATAAATTGGGCATAAAAACTCTTTTTTTTTAATATTTTGAAAAAGTGTTTTATATATTGAAAGGATGATAACAATACAGACGTATATAGCTTTCCTTTATAACCCGAGATTTATGTTGTCTACTTACGTGGCTTGCCTTCAGCCATTTCTATTGCAGTAATCCCTAATGACCATAAATCACTCTGTCAAAATATAAACATTAAGTCAGGTGGATTGAGTTTTATCATTCATTACAAATAGCAAGTATCATTACACAAATTGTATACAGTAGAAATATTTTGGCTCATTCCAAATTTGAAACCTTCCAATCATAAGAAAACAAGTGTAAATGGTTGGTCCTCTTTTTGGACTTGTTTCTCAATTTCAAAGGAGCTTTTAAACTGAACTATGTAGTATGGATTTTGCTAATCGTTGTAGTCTGTTCAGCTCCTTTGGTCTCTTGTGGATAGTAGTCTCATTGGCTATCTCATTGGCTATCATTTAAAATCTCCATATTTTTTAGTGATCCATACATGTGAAAGCATTTTAATTTGGTCTACTTTGCTGCAGAATTTTGTTTTCCGAATGCTTTGCTAATTTAATATTTAAATACTAAAACACTGGTTTTGAAAAACCCAAGATAATATATTACAGATTAATGAAAAAGTAAATACAGTTATAACCAAGGTAATGGACAATCTACGATAAAGAATACAAACCCTATTGTCATAAGTAGCTTCTGAATTCTCATCACAGGCTATCACTTCTGGAGCCATCCTACGAATAAACAATAAAATTTTAAAGAAAATTCTAATAATGGTTTCCTTTTAGAGCCATCCTACAAATAAACAAATAAATGCTTAAAGAAAATTGAAATAATGGTTTCCTTTTAGAGCCATCCTACAAAGAAAATTCAAATAATGGTTTCCTTTTAGAGCCATCCTACAAAGAAAATTCAAATAATGGTTTCCTTTAAGAGCCATCCTACAAGGAAAATTCAAATAATGGTTTCCTTTTAGAGCCATCCTACAAGGAAAATTCAAAGAATGGTTTCCTTTTAGAGCCATCCTACAAAGAAAATTCAAATAATGGTTTCCTTTTAAAGCCATCCTACAAATAAACAAATAAATGTTTAAAGAAAATTCAAATAATGGTTTCCTTTTAGAGCCATCCTACAAAGAAAATTCAAATAATGGTTTCCTTTTAGAGCCATCCTACAAATAAACAGTTAAACGTTGAAGAAAATTCAAATAATGGTTTCCTTTTAGAGCCATCCTACAAAGAAAATTCAAATAATGGTTTCCTTTAAGAGCCATCCTACAAGGAAAATTCAAATAATGGTTTCCTTTTAGAGCCATCCTATAAGGAAAATTCAAATAATGGTTTCCTTTTAGAGCCATCCTACAAAGAAACAATTAAAAGTTGAAGAAAATTGAAATAAAGGTTTCCTTTTAGAGCCATCCTACAAGGAAAATTCAAATAATGGTTTCCTTTTAGAGCCATCCTACAAAGAAAATTCAAATAATGGTTTCCTTTTAGAGCCATCCTATAAACAAAATTCAAATAATGGTTTCCTTTTAGAGCCATCCTACAAGGAAAATTCAAATAATGGTTTCCTTTTAGAGCCATCCTATAAACAAACAATTAAATGTTGAAGAAAATTCAAATAATGGTTTCCTTTTAACCCATCCTTGAAATAAACACTTTTAAGAAAATCCAAATAATAATTGGTCAATCAGTTTCGAAGTAATTTGATTCATGATATGTAGATAAAACAATTACATATATATTGTTTCAGGTGATTAAAAATTTGTTTTTGAACAATGTGAGACTTTGACATGGTGGGCCATTTAATGTCATACTTCTGTGTAAATAATTTTGTCCACAATGTTTTTTTCGAGATCATTTAACCAGTTCAGTTGTTTTCATTTTTTTATGAATGTTCAAGACAATCTTGACAATTTGTTCTTACAAAATTTACATTATTCACAAAATAATTATGATGTAATAAGGTCTTACCAGTATGGGGTTCCAATAAATGTGTTCCTTCTACCAATGGTTTTATCAAGTTGAGCACTTACACCAAAATCAACTGAAATCAACAACATTTATTATAAAATCATAATTTTATTGTTAACACAGATAACCACTTATTGATTAGCCTGTGCGATAACAAAATTATGAAATATGGACAATTTTAGTTTCTTTATATATTTTGGAGTTTAGTATGTCGTCCATTATCACTCAACTAGTATACAGTTTTTTTTAGGGGCAAGCTGAGGAACATATTCCCTGTTCCCATTCTCAATTTTACCACATCAGTTTTACAAAACTTTGGAATATCTTCTCCTGTATCACTGTGGGTAGTTTTTCAGTTTCATGTATTTTTAGTATCTAGTGTCTATGAAAAGCTATGATTATCCCCAGCAAAAGCCAGAGCTTTACTATTGGTTGGTAAATGAATTATTGTTGGTTACTTTAAAGTTTGGTTTTTAAATGAATGGTGTCTCTAAGATCTTGTTTATATCTGTTTTTGGATTGCTACCTCATTGGTTAATACCGTCATACATCATAATGTTTATATATACTTAATGAATATGAATGGGTACAAATTGCCAACTCATTTTTAATTTCATATGTGTAGAAAAATATGATAAGAATTAACTTTCAAAGCTTTATATATCAAAGCAAGTTTAAATGATGACATTGAACATAACAAATCCAGACGTATTGCAATTAAGAAACTGGATATTATTTTATAAGAAAGACTAGTGACAAAAACCGTGTCTGAAACCTAGTCTTCCACTAGTGTTAATCAAATCAGATAGAGCATATTTCTTACCTAGTTTGACTTCAGCATTATCTGTTAACAAGACATTCTGTCCTTTAATATCACGATGGATCACTTTGTTCTGGTGAAGATGTGCTAAACCCTGAAGCATTGAAAATAACAAACAAAAGTTATCATTGTTTTAGCAGATTATATGCAAAGTATACACAACCTTTTCATGGGTTCATTAATTTGATCAAATTGAGCAAGTGCTCTAATTGAAATACTAATTGACTAACACAGACAATCATAAGTGCTTCATACAAACAAACAAAAAGACAAAAATCATAACATAAGACTAGAGGCTCTGTGTCGCTCACCTGTATTTACTGATGCTTTGGAAATCATGTAAAATAAGGTTAAAATCATAATTTATAGTAAAAGATATTATCATGATTATTAGAAACTATAATAATATCAAAGATAATAGCAAAAAACTGCAAAATTTCCAAAAGTGTCAGATTTGTCTGAAAATTTCAGGGCAGATATATCTAAATCTGATGAAAATTTTTGCCACCAGTCAGATTTGCTCTAAATGCTTTGGTTTCAGAGTTATTAGCCAAAATTTATATTTTACCCCCTATGTTCTATTTTTAGCCATGGTAGCCATCTTGGTTTGTTGGCAGGGTTAACGGACATATTTTTTAAACTAGATACCCCAATGATGATTTTGGCCAAGTTTGGTTCAATTTGGTCCAGTAGTTTCAGAGAAGATTTTTGTAAGAGATTACAAAAATTTAAGACAAATTGGTAAAATTGACTATAAAGGGCAATAACTCCTTAAGGGGTCAACTGACCATTTTGGTCATGTTGACTTATTTGTAGATCTTACTTTGCTGAACTTTATTGTGGTTTACAGTTTATCTCTATCTATAATATTATTCAAGATAATAACCAAAAATGGCCAAATTTCCTTAAAATTACCAATTCAGGGGTAGTAACTCAACTTCTGGTTATCCGATTTATCTGAAAATTTCAGGGCAAATAGATCTTGACTTGATAAACAATTTTATCTATTGTCAGATTTGCTATAAATGCTTTGGTTTCAGAGTTATAAGCCAAAATCTACATTTTACCCCAGTGTTCTATTTTAGACATGGCGGCCATCTTGGTAGTTTCAGAGAAGAAGATTTTTGTAAAAGTTAACAGACGACAACAGACGCCAAGTGATGAGAAAAGCTAACTTGGCCCTAAGGGCTAGGTGAGCTAATAATATCAACTACAATAGCAATAACAGTAAAATCATCTGTAAACATTTAAACACATTCTGCTTTGAAATTAAAACGCATTCTACTTATTTCTTTTGAAGTTAATGTGTGCTGTTTAGAAACCAGTTTATTCAGCATTTTCTTGATGACTTTAAAAATTTCTGTTTTTGGCAATTTTCATTATTAACCTTTCTCATAATCTTGTACATACACATATCTGCAAACTCTTCAATTCTCCATTGGGGAATTTAAGCACAAGAGGACCTAATGCATACATTTTGTAGGTTAACAACTTTCATTGGGAATATCCCCCATAATGCTGGAAAATTGGCAGGTCTGCAAACAAATCTAATCTATACAGTAAAGACTGACCAAAATATGGTTTCTTACTCAAAACAAATAATTTGACCTACCCTGAGTATTTCCCTTGCAACATAAGCAATCCATTCTTCTCTTAATGTGTTACCCTTTGTTGCTGAAATAATAAACAAAAAAACTTCAATCTCTTTTACTTCATCAAGTACATAAATCTTTTCCATCTTTAAAATATTTATAAAAAGAAACAGAAATGGGGAAGGTGTCACTTTATACTTGATCTTCATTTTATGGTAAAAAGCATTGTAAATAAGTTTCATAACATTTTGTTGAGGCAAATTAAGTAAGAGAATGGACGCACAAAAAAATCAGCTTTTCCATTTTTCCATTTGTAAAGGAGGATTACTCCAGTACTGTAAAAGTGGCATCACCAATATTGGAACCGGATCTGTGTATTGTGATAATAATCATTGTGTATGAGTTTCATAACATTTAGTTGAGACAAACTAAAGTAAGAGAACAGAAACCAATTTTGGGATGTTTGTACAGACAGACATGAGTAAAACTTTATCCCCCCTCATACACCGAGGGCATAAAAATTATTTTACACATCCTGTTGAGCTTTTTATTAATCCAGACAAATTTTAGAAAGTTGTTTCAATTGATCCAAGACAGGAGAGGTAGAAAGTGTAACTGTTTATAAGTCAATGAGTTTATGAGATATGAGACACATATCAATTAGTTTAATTTCCTTAGTGTAAAATGTGTCTTATGTCTTATGGTGACATGTATCAAAAGGAGCTGGTCTATGAAGAAGGGTAACCATTTTTTTTCCCTTTTGGTTTCCACACAGTAACAACACAAATAATCAACAGTTTATCAAGCATGAAATGTAGGTCAAGAAGACATCAATATGCTAATCAAACAATATATCTGATTCAAGTGGTATAACATCACTATAAAGCATAATAGATTTCTGAGAATGTAAATATTTTATACCAAAAATTTACAACATGCATAAATTAATATCAAACTTGTAACTTATAGTGAAAACAACCAAAAACTTAAAGTAGAAAACCACAGAAAAATAAACAGTTACCTTTTACTAAATCTGTTACTGATCCTGCTCCACAAAACTCCATTACCAGCTTGAATAGAAAACATTTATCTATATGTGTGGGAAATAAATAACAAGACAGAAAGAAATGAGTGACTTAACAAACATATAAGAATTATGTCTTTTATTTTAAAGTCAGAGTGAATATTTGTGGACGCCGCAGACGACGATGGAATGTAGGATCGCTTAGTCTCGCTTTTTCGACTAAAGTCGAAGGCTCGACAAAAATGAGCAGGCTGTTGTAATAAATTTATATCTCAAATATGTTGTTACACTATGTAAATTAGCTGAATTATTCTTCCATTGTTTTATGAAGTACAATTTCAGGTGACAGAACATATCTTATGACCTTAGCTTGCATGTTTCTTTCTTGTTGTAAATTCTTTATAATGTAAAACTAGATTTGACCCTCAGTTGGTCATCTTTAAATATGGGCTAGAATTTTCTTTGAAATACTACTGTTTTCTGTGAATGTCTGATATCCATGACTCGCTAATGGTCATATTTTGTTTGATGAGCTTTTTTTTGGTAGATTTTCAAATCCAAATATTCTTACCCATAACTGGTCGTCTTTGCCTGGAGGACTTTTCTTTATAAATGCCCCATAATATGTAGCAATATTTCTATGGTTGGAATACTGAAATTAACAAAACATGAAACTTCTTTAAGAATAAAGATAAAAAGTTTACAAAACAAACACAAAAAAAAACTGTTTGCTAATTATGTTAAATACCAAGTTCAAGGAAAAATCAATTGAGTATACAAAAAAAACTTTTCTGAAGTTCAGTACCAGTCTTTGTAAGAATCAGGCAATTTAGGTAAAAATCAAAACATGAAGTTCAATAGGATATGAAATAAGTAGTTTTGATTATTTACTAAATAAATGTAGTTGTGTACTTATATGAATGAATATAGAAACGTTTCTAGGTCTTGAACCAGTCAGAATACAACATTTTATATACCAGTCTTGTATATACCAGTCAGAATACAACATTTTATATACCAGTCTTGTATATACCAGTCTTATATAATTCACATTGGTACATATCCGCAACCTCTTATCACATTAATGTATGTACCATGATCTTTAATTTATTTTACAAATATTCATTAAAGCCTAATGGATTAAAATACCACGCCACCACGCCTCACCCCCCTTTTTACGTCTTATTACAGATAGTAATGGTAATATGTTGAAGGCTTGTACACCTTTTCAATTTTACATGTTCATAATACATGTGCTTAGGTCACTTTTAGATTCACAATAAATTTCTTATATATAAAAAATTTGTCATCTAAGATAAGTGTGGCACACAGTTATCATGTTAACAACTGTCATAACAATCAACAGATCTATATAGATACTCACTTTCTTTAAAACATTTATTTCTAATTTAATTTCTTCTTCTTCATCCTGAAATGCAATAATATCTAATCAAAATCAGAATACCTTAAAATCCATAAATATCTCTGTGATTAAAAACAAAAATCCTTTAAACATTTCAATAAGTTAATTATATCTAAAAGTTTAATCTTTCCTAATAACATATTTTACCTACAAAAATTCAAGACCATTTACTAGATAATTACAGAGTCATTAAATGCATTTGATCTTTTATTACAAAATGTACCTGAACAATATATGTTCAAATATTTTATTCTAAGAGTGCATTGCATTTTTTTTTACTCTTCAATTTCTCGGGCTTAGTTGCAAGACTGATTAAGACTTCCTTTTCTTCATTGATACATGTACATGTATTTGTGAGAAGTTTCTTTACCTCATTCACATTCATAACCTTGATGGCTGCCAGCTGTCCTGTTTTTGTATGACGACCCTGAAAAAATAAAAGTCAATTTTCAAGATTGTCCTCAATTATTAGATTTCTTATTTTCTAAAATGTAAGTTGTTGCCTACATCAGATTCTTATATAGACCAAGAAAAGGATAAATTTTGGTCTGTATATCAAGTCAATTTTCAAACATTTATAGACTTTGCATAGAGATTAAATTTTTTGCATTTTTTAACCCTAAGTAAATAATCCGAAGTATTGATATGCATTGGTATAAGGTCGACATCTATTCGACGAAGCTCATTTTGTAATTGTTACACTTATAATTTGATAAACCATGTCACTTTTTAAGATACATTGGATTGATACTGGTCAAGTAGTCTGTCAAAAGTGTTTGTGTAAGATACATTGGATTGATACTGGTCAAGTAGTCTGTGTTTGTGTAAGATACATTGGATTGATACTGGTCAAGTAGTCTGTGTTTCTGTAAGATACACTGGATTGATACTGGTCAAGTAGTCTGTGTTTGTGTAATATACATTGGATTGATACTGGTCAAGTGTTTGTGTAAGATACATTGGATTGATACTGGTCAAGTAGTCTGTGTTTGTGTAAGATACATTGGATTGATACTGGTCAAGTAGTCTGTGTTTGTGTAAGATACATTGGATTGATACTGGTCAAGTAGTCTGTGTTTGTGTAAGATACATTGGATTGATACTGGTCAAGTAGTCTGTGTTTATGTAAGATACATTGGTTGATACTGGTCAAGTAGTCTGTGTTTGTGTAAGATACATTGGATTGATACTAGTCAAGTAGTCTGTGTTTGTGTAAGATACATTGGATTGATACTGGTCAAGTAGTGGTACTGGTCAAGTAGTCTGTGTTTGTGTAAGATACAATTGGATTGGTACTGGTCAAGTAGTGTGGTAAACTACATGATGGTCAAGTAGTCTGTGTTTGTGTAAGATACATTGGATTGATACTGGTCAAGTATCTGTGTTTGTGTAAGATACATGGATTGATACTGGTCAAGTAGTCGTGTTGTGTAAATACATTGATTGTAAGTCAATACTGTGTTGGAATTGATTAACTGGTCAAGTAGTCTGTGTTTGTGTAAGATACATTGTGTTGTATTTAAAGATGATACTGTCAAGTAGTCTGTGTTTGTGTAAGATACATTGGATTGATACTGGTCAAGTAGTCTGTGTTTGTGTAAGATACATTGGATTGATACTGGTCAAGTAGTCTGTGTTTGTGTAAGATACATGGATGATACTGGTCAAGTAGTCTGTGTTTGTGTAAGATACATTGGATTGATACTGGTCAAGTAGTCTGTGTTTGTGTAAGATACATTGGATTGATACTGGTCAAGTAGTCTGTGTTTGTGTAAGATACATTGGATTGATACTGGTCAAGTAGTCTGTGTTTGTGTAAGATACATTGGATTGATACTGGTCAAGTAGTCTGTGTTTGTGTAAGATACATTGGATTGATACTGGTCAAGTAGTCGTGTGTTTGTGTAAGATACATTGGATTGATACTGGTCAAGTAGTCTGTGTTTGTGTAAGATACATTGGATTGATACTGGTCAAGTAGTCTGTGTTTGTGTAAGATACATTGGATTGATACTGGTCAAGTAGTCTGTGTTTGTGTAAGATACATTGGATTGATACTGGTCAAGTATGTCTGTGTTTGTGTAAGATACATTGGATTGATACTGGTCAAGTAGTCTGTGTTTGTGTAAGATACATTGGATTGATACTGGTCAAGTAGTCTGTGTTTGTGTAAGATACACTGGATTGATACTGGTCAAGTAGTCTGTGTTTGTGTAAGATAATTGGATTGATCTGGTCAAGTAGTCTGTGTTTGTGTAAGATACATGGATTGATACTGGTCAAGTAGTCTGTGTTTGTGTAAGATACATGATTGATACTGGTCAAGTAGTCTGTGTTTGTGTAAGATACATTGGATTGATACTGGTCAAGTAGTCTGTGTTTGTGTAAGATACACTGGATTGATACTGGTCAAGTAGTCTGTGTTTGTGTAAGATACATTGGATTGATACTGGTCAAGTAGTCTGTGTTTGTGTAAGATACATTGGATTGATACTGGTCAAGTAGTCTGTGTTTGTGTAAGATACATGGATTGATACTGGTCAAGTAGTCTGTGTTTGTGTAAGATACATTGGATTGATACTGGTCAAGTGTTTGTGTTTGTGTAAGATACATTGGATTGATACTGGTCAAGTAGTCTGTGTTTGTGTAAGATACATTGGATTGATACTGGTCAAGTAGTCTGTGTTGTGTAAGATACATTGGATTGATACTGGTCAAGTAGTCTGTGTTTGTGTAGATACATTGGATTGATACTGGTCAAGTAGTCTGTGTTTGTGTAGATACATGGATTGATACTGGTCAAGTAGTCTGTGTTTGGTAAGATACATGGATTGATACTGGTCAAGTAGTCTGTGTTTGTGTAAGATACATTGGATTGATACTGGTCAAGTAGTCTGTGTTTGTGTAAGATACATTGGATTGATACTGGTCAAGTAGTCTGTGTTTGTGTAAGATACATTGGATTGATACTGGTCAATGTAGTCTGTAGTGTTTGTGTAATATACATTGGATTGATCTGGTCAAGTATCTGTGTTTGTGTAAGTACATGGATGTACTGGTCAAGTAGTCTGTGTTTGTGTAGAATACATTGGATTGATACTGGTCAAGTAGTCTGTGTTTGTGTAAGATACATGGATTGATACTGGTCAAGTAGTCTGTGTTTGTGTAAGATACACTGGATTGATACTGGTCAAGTAGTCTGTGTTTGTGTAAGATACATGGATTGATACTGGTCAAGTAGTCTGTGTTTGTGTAAGATACATTGGATTGATACTGGTCAAGTAGTCTGTTGTTTGTGTAAGATACATTGGATTGATACTGGTCAAGTAGTCTGTGTTTGTGTAAGATACATTGGATTGATACTGGTCAAGTAGTCTGTGTTTGTGTAAGATACATGGATTGATACTGGTCAAGTAGTCTGTGTTTGTGTAAGATACATTGGATTGATACTGGTCAAGTAGTCTGTGTTTGTGTAAGATACATTGGATTGATACTGGTCAAGTAGTCTGTGTTTGTGTAAGATACATTGGATTGATACTGGTCAAGTAGTCTGTGTTTGTGTAAGATACAACTGGATTGATACTGGTCAAGTAGTCTGTGTTTGTGTAAGATACATGGATTGATACTGGTCAAGTAGTCTGTGTTTGTGTAAGATACACTGGATTGATACTGTCAAGTATCTGTGTTTTGTAAGATACATGGTTTGATACTGGTCAAGTAGTTGTGTTTGTGTAAGATACATTGGATTGATACTGTCAAGTAGTCTGTGTTTGTGTAAGATACATGGATTGATACTGGTCAAGTAGTCTGTGTTTGTGTAAGATACATTGGATTGATACTGGTCAAGTAGTCTGTGTTTGTGTAAGATACATGGATTGATACTGGTCAAGTAGTCTGTGTTTGTGTAAGATACATTGGATTGATACTGGTCAAGTAGTTGTGTTTGTGTAAGATACATGGATTGATACTGGTCAAGTAGTCTGTGTTTGTGTAAGATACATGGATTGATACTGGTCAAGTATTGTGTTTGTGTAAGATACATGGATTGTACTGGTCAAGTAGTCTGTGTTTGTGTAAGATACATGGATTGATACTGGTCAAGTAGTCTGTGTTTGTGTAAGATACATTGGATTGATACTGGTCAAGTAGTCTGTGTTTGTGTAAGATACATTGGATTGATACTGGTCAAGTAGTCTGTGTTTGTGTAAGATACATTGGATTGATACTGGTCAAGTAGTCTGTGTTTGTGTAAGATACATGGATTGATACTGGTCAAGTAGTCTGTGTTTGTGTAAGATACATGGATTGATACTGGTCAAGTAGTCTGTGTTTTGTAAGATACATTGGATTGATACTGGTCAAGTAGTCTGTGTTTGTGTAAGATACATTGGATTGATACTGGTCAAGTATCTGTTGTTGTGTAAGATACATTGGATTGATACTGGTCAAGTAGTCTGGTTTGTAAGATAATGATTGTACTGGTAATAGTTGGTTGTGTAAGATACATTGGATTGATACTGGTCAAGTAGTCTGTGTTTGTGTAAGATACATGGATTGATACTGGTCAAGTAGTCTGTGTTTGTGTAAGATACATTGGATTGATACTGGTCAAGTAGTCTGTGTTTGTGTAAGATACATGGATTGATACTGGTCAAGTAGTCTGTGTTTGTGTAAGATACATTGGATTTGATACGTCAAGTAGTCTGTGTTTGTGTAAGATACATTGGATTGATACTGGTCAAGTAGTCTGTGTTTGTGTAAGATACATTGGATTGATACTGGTCAAGTAGTCTGTGTTTGTGTAAGATACATTGATTGATACTGGTCAAGTAGTCTGTGTTTGTGTAAGATACATTGGATTGATACTGGTCAAGTAGTCTGTGTTTGTGTAAGATACATGGATTGATACTGGTCAAGTAGTCTGTGTTTGTGTAAGATACATTGGATTGATACTGGTCAAGTAGTCTGTGTTTGTGTAAGATACATTGGATTGGATACTGGTCAAGTAGTCTGTGTTTGTGTAAGATACATTGGATTGAACTGGTCAAGTAGTCTGTGTTTGTGTAAGATACATGGATTGATACTGGTCAAGTAGTCTGTGTTTGTGTAAGATACATTGGATTGATACTGGTCAAGTAGTTGTGTTGTGTGTAAGATACATTGGATTGATACTGGTCAAGTAGTCTGTAGTTTGTGTAAGATACATTGATTGATACTGGTCAAGTAGTCTGTGTTTGTGTAAGATACATTGGATTGATACTGGTCAAGTAGTCTGTGTTTTGTGTAAGATACATTGGATTGATACTGTCAAGTAGTCTGTGTTTGTGTAAGATACATGGATTGAATACTGGTCAAGTAGTCTGTGTTTGTGTAAGAACATTGGATTGATACTGGTCAAGTAGTCTGGTTTGTGTAAGATACATTGGATTGATACTGGTCAAGTAGTCTGTGTTTGTGTAAGATACACTGGATTGATACTGGTCAAGTAGTCTGTGTTTGTGTAAGATACATTGGATTGATACTGGTCAAGTAGTCTGTGTTTGTGTAAGATACATGGATTGATACTGTCAAGTAGTCTGTGTTGTGTAAGATACATTGGATTGATACTGGTCAAGTAGTCTGTGTTTGTGTAAGATACATTGGATTGATACTGGTCAAGTAGTCTGTGTTTGTGTAAGATACACTGGATTGATACTGGTCAAGTAGTCTGTGTTTGTAAGATACATTGGATTGATACTGGTCAAGTAGTCTTGTGTTTGTGTAAGATACATTGGATTGATACTGGTCAAGTAGTCTGTGTTTGTGTAAGATACATTGGATTGATCGGATACTGGTCAAGTAGTCTGTGTTTGTGTAAGATACATTGGATTGATACTGGTCAAGTAGTCTGTGTTTGTGTAAGATACATTGGATTGATACTGGTCAAGTAGTCTGTGTTTGTGTAAGATACACTGATTATATACTGGTCAAGAGTACTTGTATTTGTAAGTCAGTTGTACTGTCAAGTAGTCTGTGTTTGTGTAAGATACATTGGATTGATACTGGTCAAGTAGTCTGTGTTTGGTGTAAGATACATTGGATTGATACTGGTCAAGTAGTCTGTGTTTGTGTAAGATACATTGGATTGATACTGGGTCAAGTAGTGGTACTGTCAGTAGTCTTTTGTGTAAGATACATTGGATTGATACTGGTCAAGTAGTCTGTGTTTGTGTAAGATACATTGGATTGATACTGGTCAAGTAGTCTGTGTTTGTGTAAGATACATTGGATTGATACTGGTCAAGTAGTCTGTGTTTGTGTAAGATACACTGGATTGATACTGGTCAAGTAGTCTGTGTTTGTGTAAGATACATTGGATTGATACTGGTCAAGTAGTTTGTGTTTGTGTAAGATACATTGGATTGATACTGGTCAAGTAGTCTGTGTTTGTGTAAGATACACTGGATTGATACTGGTCAAGTAGTCTGTGTTTGTGTAAGATACATTGGATTGATACTGGTCAAGTAGTCTGTGTTTGTGTAAGATACATTGGATTGATACTGGTCAGTAGTCTGTGTTTGTGTAAGATACATGGATTGATACTGGTCAAGTAGTCTGTGTTTGTGTAAGATACATGGATTGATACTGGTCAAGTAGTCTGTGTTTGTGTAAGATACACTGGATTGATACTGGTCAAGTAGTCTGTGTTTGTGTAAGATACACTGGATTGATACTGGTCAAGTAGTCTGTGTTTGTGTAAGATACACTTGGATTGATACTGTCAAGTAGTCTGTGTTTGTGTAAGATACATGGATGATACTGGTCAATGGTATTGAATACATGGATTTACGAGTAGTCTGTGTTTGTGTAAGATACATTGGATTGATACTGGTCAAGTAGTCTGTGTTTGTGTAAGATACATTGGATTGATACTGGTCAAGTAGTCTGTGTTTGTGTAAGATACAACTTGTTCATTGATAAAAGGCTATTGTCAATAGATATAGATTTCAAAATAGTTGCACTTTAGTGTACAATGCACAGTAGTATTTTTTGTTGTTCAGAAAACAATCATTTTATTTTACATCAATTGAAATGAAATTTATTTACTATTTTTTTTTTTTATTTATTGAAAATGATGATTTTGACACACTATTAGAAATGAAATGCATTTATTTCATGAATAAAAGACTGAATTGTCTATTCTAAATCTTCTGAAAGTGTGTAACATCATCCTAAAACTTGACCTTCAGACAAACCATGGTGAAGTATGTACAATGATTACCACACAGTAAACCTCTAAGAATGACTAATAAAACTCAGGTATTAAATGCTATTGCAGACAAAACTATTCTCTGTAAAATCATACAGTTCATGATTCACATAGAATCAAATATTTCAGGTGAAAGGGAGAGGAACCGACAAAAGTACACACAAAGAGAGAGGAACTGACAAAAGTATACATAATATCAACAGACATAAAAGATGTTTATAATAAATTAATATAGATACATTTCATTTGTACATAAATAATAATTTCATTTAACTTGTTAGTTCTGCAAGGTTAAAATTCAATATAGGCTATTTAGAAAACAACAAATCCCCTCCAATCAGTGTGTCACAGAGTTCACGCCACTTATAAATTAAAGGAAGTATTGTTTTTATCACGTTTTTGTACTTCCTTGGTGTAAATACAGGAAATCGTTGAAAATCAGAGATCTAAATCTTTTAATACACAACACAAGTCACATGTAAATCTTATGAATAAACAATAACAGGCTCTTATTACAAATTCTAAAATGAAGGAAATGTAGTTGTCTTTATATTTATGTAAACCCAAATCTCTTTAATTCATAGTCTAACAACATTCTTTTTGAATGCTCATACTTTACATAATTAATATAACAGCACACAACACTTGACAGAGAAAATGTTTGCATCATTCTGATTCATATGTTTAGGTTAGAGGAAAGTGCAACTAATTACTTTAAAAACTGTAACTGTAGTTCTTGTATATATTAATTAGATGCTTGTCGTATAGTTAAGACTTTGGTTGACTATCAGATGTCTTTTCTGCTTTTATAATGTTGTTTGGTCGCTGCCTTATTTGCAAAGCCTTACATATTCTTTTGTTCATTAATTTCTAGATATCTGTTCTGATTCCATCAAGAACTGTTTTTAAAATGTTGACTAGATAAAGGTTTAGCAGGCTTCTAACTATACATCTACACCTTTAAATAATATAAACAATAACATATGTGACCTTTTGACCTTGCACTTCTTACATTTTAATGAGTCTAGACATGCCATACATGCATGTTTACACTTCCTGACCAGATTGACTTCCTTGGTTTTTGTGATTCAGTACCCACAATAATCTGCTCATGTACATTTGTATTCTACACTTCATTAAACAAAGAGATTAGAAATTATTCACTTCAGGGGTAAAATCTTTTCTATACAAGTTAATAGAACCTGTACGCAATAATCATCATAATCTAAACACAGGAATAAACTTTGGGTCCCTGGTAAGAGAGAACATGGATTGTGGACAAAATCATTTTGTTATTGATTTTTTTTAAGCCAAACTAAAAACCTACACATCTGTACAATTATCTAATACACTAAGATGGTATGCCTGTAAGACAAGGATGCTCTACCTGTAGTAGTATTTTATTGTTACTCCTGTACAGTTTAGATACAAAACCTTCATAGACAAAGTCTGTACAAAATGAACTGTACAAATACAAGCGCAATTGATTTAATCATACATGTACCTTTGGTTTTTCTGTTTGAATGGTTTTACACTAGTAATTTTGGGGCCCTTTATAGCTTATTGTTCGGTGTGAGCCAAGGCTCCGTGTTGAAGGCCGTACATTGACCTATAATGGTTAACTTTTATAAATTGTTATTTGGATGGAGAGTTGTCTCATTGGCACTCACACCAAATCTTCCTATATCTATGTACATGTATATCGTCGCTGTTATGCAAAAACCTCGTATCTCAATTTTTTGCGGAAATCTTTTTATCGATTATTTAAGATTAGATAGGTATGATCCACTGTATGCGAAAATATCTGATCTTCTAACCAATCATTAACTCGAATTCTGACACGAGACGAAAAAGTGTAGTCGGATCGGTGAGACATTTTGTTGTGCGAAAATATCGTATCTCAAAAGAAAACACATGGCACGGCAGATTATATTATAACAGGTACAGTTTAATCAATTTCAGGTTTTCAAAGCTAATATAGCTTAAAAATAATGAAAAGCTTTGAAAAAACAATATAGGTGCAGAAATATTTGCTCGTCTTGGTAATTGATTGGTTAGAAGATCAGATATTTTGGCATACAGTTGAACATACATATTTAATTCTAAATAATCGATTAAAAGATTTCAGTTTTTAATGCCTGGTGAAAAATTATCAAAACCTTAGATACGTGGTTTCTGCATAACAGCGACGATATACAGTTTCTACCCTGTATACAACCAAGCAGACATACATGTAGTATGCACTAACTGAGTTGTACAATACAAGCGCAAATGATTTAATCATACATTGTACATGTACATGTATATATACAGTTTCTACCCTGTATACAATCATGCAGACATACATAAAGTATGTACAAACTCAGATTTCAGTCCCATTGATTGAATCGTACACACATTTGTATATATTATAATAAATACAGTATCTACCCTGTATACAACCGTGCTTGCATCGACAGCTAAAATATCAAGTTTTTACCCAACAAATCAATCTGCTAATTAAAACGTTAACTCATTGTATAAATTGATCACTATTCATAACTTTACATTCATTTCATATATAAAATAATTTCCTACGGGCATAACATCAGATATCTGAACAATTAAAAATACAGTATGATTGCCAATGAGACAACTATCCACAAAAGATTTAATCAACTATCAGGGCATCTGCAGTATTTTTTCTTAACCATCGACTCATGGAAAATAACATTTGTTTCCCCAAAAACAAATATTTCCCCAACAAAAAGAGATACAATATTGAAAGTTATATGTGTGAAGTTTTGAGTTCTATATTATGTATCTGTCTTTTAGGATTCATAAGTTTTTTAATTTGAACATTTGTAAACCAGATGTCGTGACTAGGTACAGATTTCTGACTGGTTTTGGAGATAAACCTTATTTTCTAAGATGCTTTCTTGGGCACTATCATTCAAGAGTGACATAAATCATTTATCTATTGTAATAATACTATCAAACTACAACGAACAGGCTATTATTTGAACTTGGAATTATTTTTAATTATGGAATTTGCATAATTTCTTGTGTTTAATATTTTTAATAAATTCCATGTTTATTTGGTAATATAATCTTTTGAGCAGTTAATAACACTTTCCATAAAATGTATTTTGGTTAGATAGTGTTGTGCGCGGCACAGTACATTCTATTGAAAATATACTATTTTCTTTGTAATAAAAAGTGTTGTGCGCAGCACAGAACATTTCAGTACAGAATAAAGATGGAATTAATTAAAAATATCAATAACAAGAAATCAAGCAAATTCCATAATTAAAAATAATTCCAAGTTCAAATAATAGCCTGTTAACAGTTATTTATCAGTCTGAACTAGAGGCGAATTGGGGTGGGGGTGATGTGGTATTATACATATATAAAGCATAATGTATATTAAAACAAAGGGTAAAATATCATTAGCTTAAATACTAAAACATATATACAAGTGCCATTATATAAAGGAATCATTATTATTGTTTATAGACTGAGTATTAGAGTATAATTTATGTACCCAACATTATTTTCAAAAATCATATACTGGTATATTTTTTTATTTAATTACATCATCTGCTATATATAAATACAAAATGTGTTGTACATGTACACAAAATATTAAAACAGGTTTTAGCAATAAACTGTCTGACAAAGTTCAGCATTTTAAAATAAAGTTCAAACTATTTGTCACAAGACAAGGTTTTAGGGTACGTTTATTATGTAGTACTAGTTGTTAGATTAGAATATTAATTGACATCAGTTTTCATGATTTAAAATGGCAATGGTAAACACACTGATTAACATCATTACATGCTGACTGATGTCAACAAAAAGTTGATGGTAGATTAACACACTATTAAACTAATCTCCAAACTGATCATAAAGAATTTCTGTGGGCGGGGTCATATAAGTTATATTTCTGGGGGCGGTCACATAAGTTATATTGCTCATTTTACTTGAGATATCATATGGTTCATAATTTTGTAAATACATGTATATATACATTGAAATAAATAATATTAATTTAAGACAGAATTCAGGTATAAATTGAAGCTTAATCAGACAATACCTTACATATATATGTACTTAAATACTTTTTGAACAGGTAAGTACATTAAATGTAACCCCATTTTAGGAAGTTTAAATGTTTATCAATGAAAATGATTCAGGTAACAAATTTATTCAAATTTTTAAACATCATATAAGATAGAAAAGTAAATGTACATTTGAAATAACATCAATTTATGTATCATATACCACAGTTCTCCTATTAACCAATCCTAAAGTCTTAATGAAAATTTCAATACTTACACACCTCATAATGGCCATGGGTCAAAATGTAATAGTACTATAGTAAATCTCAGAAACTTAAAAGTGTATTGTGAACAAATTGAATAGAATTGTGTGTCTATACTCTATAGGCAACCATTCCCTGCTGCACTGTGATTTCCATGTTTAGTGGACTATGTGGGTCCACACCATTAATTGGCATACATTTTAAGTTTATATACCATAGTAAGGAATATGTGTACTTGTTTCAAGTTGATGAGACCACAACTTCATTGTAAACTACCTCTGACAATATGTGTACTTGTTTCAAGTTGATGAGACCACAACTTCATTGTAAACTACCTCTAACAAAAGACTGATACAGAATAGACTAAAAACAAGATGCTCAAGTCCTAATTTGAGCCAAATGAATGGGATCAATACTAATAACCTAATGTTCCTTACTTTAACCAGATACATGACTGACAGACTAGCAGATTCACAATTCAGAAAATATAATGCTCCCTTATATCCCTAAAAGAGAGCCTGTCATAACATGTACAATTTAACAGGATTAAATGTAAATAAAAATAAATGGGGAATGGACACAGACCTGCTTGCTTATCATATACAGTTATAAAGGGACATAACTGACGAAAGGTAAAGTTGAATTACCAAAATTTGTATATTTGTACTTTAGTTTGCCTCAACCAAATGCTATGAAACTTATACATAGCATTTGGTTGAGGCAAACTAAAGTTAGAGAATGGAAATGAAAAATTCTGCAATATTTCCACTTGTAAAGGGACATACCTCTAAAACTGTTAAAGTGGTGCCACCAAAATTTAATCTTGATCTTTGTTTGTAGTAATAACCAATGTGTATAAAAACTATATGCTTCATAACATTTAGTTGATGCAAAGTTTGATAATGGAAACCAACTTCGGGATGTACACATACAGACAAGGATAAAACTTAAAGCCCCCCTCCCTTCCACTATGAGCTGTATAAATATTGAACAATGTATTTACCTTGTAAACTTGTCCATACGTTCCATTTCCAACCACTTCAACCAAATCAAAAATTCCAGCAGGATCCTAAAATAATATATTACCTTCTTGACATTGCTGAATGAAATATGCAAAAACATGTACGTGTATACATTTTTTATGTAACTGAAACATGTAAATTTTACTACAATTTTTACGTGCAATTTTTATTCTTTAACTACAATTTATCA